>BMAO01008267.1:0-78442 GCA_019973975.1 Trichonephila clavata | reverse complement strand
AATATACGTAGCCTTTCTTTTATCTAGAGAAAATTTCGTTCATTTCCACAATAATCTTAAAAACCAAAAGACCGAGAAGTATATTATCAAATTATGTCAAATAAGATTTTTCATTCTACTTCAAAAAAAAAAAAAATTTATCCATTTTTTTATGTATTCCAGTGGCCAGTTCAAATAAAATGGTTGTACCACCCCCTTTTTTAAAAAAAAAAACGTAGTATTTTAGTAATGATATACCTCTTACGTTCTAATGCTTCCTTTACGATTTTGTTCTTTTTCTACTCGTATTTTTATGCTATTCATTTTGTATAAACTATTTAACAGCACATTGCTATGAAAAAAAAATCAAAAGAATATCAGCAATTTTCAAAATTTCTATTTAAAATTCATTGTTCAAAAAAAATCTTTTTTTACTTAAAAAAAAATAACTTTTTAGTCTTTTATAATAAATTCTTATTGATTTTCAAAATTACTTAACAACAGACGTACTTAAGGGATTACTACAAATATTTAAGATAAATTGATTCATTTATTTAAACAGCCATACATTAAGTGTAGACGTTACCCTTACAAACCTACAGAGAATGAAACAATTTACATTCAGAAATTTTAAAATTGCTTGAAAAATCGCAATTTCCGAGTGGAAGTACAAGTTTTGAAAACTATTCACATAAAATTTATATTTATGTAGAAGATAATCTATTTATCGAACGATTTTTCTCTTTAAATATCGATAGTTCGTTAATATTTCTGCATTATGAAAGTTTTAATATATAATAACTGTTTGGGGTCAGTGGCGTAACGGAGAATATAAGCCCCCCCCCCCGGCAAAATCAGGTTTTGAGCCTCAAGCCGGATCTTACAAAGGTCAGGCTTTGGGCCTCCCAGAGATGCGGGGGTGTACGTTACGCCTCTGCTGTTGACTGACCACTTACGAACAACTAAACCATTTACACCAAGCATTTATATTCAGCGTAAAATTTTCAGGAATGCAATTTGCTGGTAGGTAGGAACAGCAAAAAAATGGAACGTTTGATTTTTACAGGTGATAGCTAGCAGTTGTTGCTTCAAAATAATTTCTTTCTCAGTTCGCTGAATAATATAATATCAAAAGTAGCTTTATTTTCCCCCTAAAGTAAACTCATTTATTTCTCTATTGCTAATCTTGTCATTTTCCAAATGATTCATTGATTCATACTTTGATATTTGGAGTAATTAGCTGTTATAATTTTTTGCTTTTTCAGAACTGAATAGTTTTTTCTGTGTCTTCAGAAGTAGAAATACCGTTTGCCTTTATCATATTACACAATATTTCCTTTTACTTTCAATTACTTTTTTATTTATAATGGGGCTGCTGATTGGTATTTACCATTACAAACCTAGTACATTCCCCGGAAACTGGTATCACTTTTAGTGCGGCACCATAAATGTGGAATACTAATCACCGCAGTGTAATTTTTGATGCCCATTTTCCACCTCAGAGGGAGGCACCTGAGCTCTGACGTTGCAAAATGAAACAAGGAATTTTGATTTTGCCGGAAGCATCCAAAACAAACAGGTACTCTGGGATCTTTAACACGTCACATAATCATACGGCATGAACGCTGTCGATTTTCTGCATCATGAAAACCCTCCGACTTGGACCGGGGTCGAACTCGCAATCTTGGGTGCACAAGGCCAGTGACAAACCAACAAGGAAAAATTCAGTTTCAGCGAAGTATTTGTTTATAAGTGTACTTCAAAAAAAAAAAGGCTTAAAAATTTGTGCGTGTGTGAATTTAGTCTAAAACTACACGGGGATTTAGGCGAAAGTTCTGTTAAACATAGGGTTTAATTTCGAATTTTTAATAGCTTTGTGAAAATACTTTCAAAACATAAATAGATGGGGGGGGGAGAGGCATATATAGTATAATCTATTTTTTAAAGTATATAAAATACCAATTATAATACGATTAATATTACATTCAGATATTCGAAATGACGCGCAGGAACCTTAAATATTGCAATTGTTATTGAAATTTGGATTTAAAACGTTATCCTTCATTTCAATAAACCAAGTTAAGATTAACTGAGTGTTCATTAACGTCACACTCAGAAGTGGCTTAAGGAAACAATGATCATGTGACGAGAACAATATCAGAGCTGGCATTTTCCAAACTTCCACACCAAGCCAACATGAGGACTTCGAGTCTATACAAATTTAACGTGTGTCAGCCCCTCTATATGGCTGGTCTTCAGTAGCACTAGGACTCAAGCCAACGACTCCATAGAAATAACACTGGCCAATAACAAATTAATTATCAAATGAAAATATCTCTCAACTTTAATCTGAGTTTTAAAAAAAATTAAGATCTTTCCGCAGCTTATTTCTTTATTACTATGTATATGTATTAAATATGTAATTAAATAATTACATTTAGTGTTTTTTTTTTTTTTTTTTTTTCAAATTAAAAATGAATGGAAGTTGACATTTTCTTCATGTATTGGATACTTTCAAAATTTCTTCTAATTATGAAAATGTTTAAGTTTAAACATTAATATTTAAAGGGAAGGGGAAATAAACTTTCACGCGGAAGTTCCTCAAAGCTATTTATTTTGTTTCAGATAGCAAAATTAATCGTTTTAATTACCAGTATTTGCTGAGTGTGATAAGAATAACTAAAGAGTATTCTACAATAAACAAAACAAAACAAAAACACATACAACTTATGCATCGTTTATTAAAACTTTGAATTAATGCTTTAGAAATAGGGGGAAATCTAAATTAATTAAAGCATATGAGAAAAATTGAATATCTTAATTACGAGAGACAGAAATTATATTTTAAAAAAATTATTGAAAGAACATTAATTACATAAAAACTTGTTTAATTTGCCTCAAATTAAATACACGGAAATATAATAAATTAAAATAATCACTTGACTATAAAAATGGTGTTCAACTCAGCCCTGATAGAAGTCTAAAAATATTTATAAAAATAAATAACACGTCCTTTATTAGAACTGCTTCCGTTTACATGCAGTTGTAATGTAAACCAATTCAGAAACACATAATTGCACTTAACTAGTTAACTGTGGCGCCCCCGTTTCAGAGTGCGCAACTATGTGTGTCATGAAAATCGAGGAATGACTAGTAGACTCGCCAATCATAGAATAAGTGTCGCTGTTAAAATATTGGATTAAAAAAAAAAATTTCAAAAAAGATGGGTTTATCTTATAAAAATGTCAATTTTATCACTAATACTTATTTATTTAGCTAACATTAACATATACACTCCAAGAGCCAAAACATTATGACCACCTGTCAATAACGAGTTGGCCCACCTTTGGCACGCAACACACCTTCAACCCGCCTTGGCATGGATGCCACAAGTCCTTGGTAGATGGCCGGAGACAGATTGTACCAGATGTTTAAGCAACGGTCACGTAAATCCGAGATATTGCGAATTGGAAGTCTTTGAACTCTGAGCTGCCATCCCATGACATCCCAAATGTGTTCTATCTGATTGAGATCCGGTGAGTTAGGCGGCCAGGACATTAACTGGAATTCAGCATCATGTTCCTGGAACACTCCAACACAATTTTAGCCCTGTGACACGGGGCGTTGTCCTGTTGGGACATTCCATTTCCAGCTGGAAAAACAGAGGCCATGTAAGGGTGCAACTAGTCCGCAATGAAGTTCAGATACCCTGTAGCTTTCATGGTCTGCTCTACCACAATCACGGGTCCCAGAGACGCCCAAGAGAACATCCCCAAAGCATAATACCGCTACCACCGGCCTGTGTATGACCTACTGTACATTGAGGGAGCAACTGTTCGCCTGGAAGACGGCGTATCCTGACACGGCCATCGGCGTGATGAATGACAAACTGTGATTCATCTGACCAGGCAACTCTCTCCCACTGATCCATGGACCAGTCGCGATGTTTCCGGGCCCAGCGCAGGCGCAGTTGGCGATGACGCTTGGTCAGCAAAGGCACACGAGTGGGACGTTTGCTGCGTAGCCCCATATCCAACAGTGTCCGCTGAACAGTGTGCTCCGATACTATTCTACTTGGCCCTGCATTGTATTGGGCTGTCAGCTGAGCCACTGTCTGGCTCCGGTTTTGCTTCACCATGCGAGACAGTCTCCGACGACTTTTTTCTTTGATAGCGTGTGGACGTCCAACACCATGTCACCTACTGCTGGTTTCACCGTCATTCATCCACTTTGCATAAGTACTAACAACTGTAGATCGCGAACAACCCACGAGTCGTGCAGTTTCGGAAATACTTGTTCCGAGCCTTCGAGCCATTACAATCTGCCCTCTATCAAAGTCGCTTAGATCCGCAGCCTTTCCCGTCACACACAGAAGTAAGTGAAAGAATGATTCCTCAGACTCTCCAGCAGCAGTTAAATACCACTTCCACCTGATCACGTACCTTCCACGTCATCCAGGCGAGTTCATTGCAAAATGTAGGGGTGGTCATAATGTTTTGGCTCTTGAGTGCATTATGCACTACTATGACAATTAAATAACAGGACTTGTCTTTAAAAAATTAGGTTTATTGAAAACAATGTACAAATACCTTTTAATCTCCTTCAACATGCTCTCCTTTCGTATCAATATATAGCTACATACGAGTTTTTCACCGTGCAAAGCAGTGCTACGTCTCATAAGGCGTCACCATCTTCAGTAAGCGTGCCGTTCAGACTGAAAATGTGTTCCCATTAATGCATTGTTCACCTTAAGAAATAGGTAGAAGTCGTATGGTGCGAGATCTGGTGAGTACGGTGGATGCTTAAGCACAGTAATGCGTTCGTCAGCTAAGAACTGTTTTACAGAGAGCGCAATGTGCACCGAGGCGTTGTCATGGTCAAAATCCACGTGTTATAGATCTACATATCTTTCCTTTTCTCTTCCTCGCTCTTTCTCTAAACTTTCTCAGGACCTCATGTAGTCAGTACCGGTTTATCCATTGGGCGCTTGGGACCCGGATAAGCTGGACTTAACCAGATTTTCTGGCTATAAATTTCGATCCACCAGTGCCAAGGGGGCTTGTAGATCTTCTATGCCCAGGGCCCGAAATGAGCCTAAACCGGCCCTGAATGTAGTACTGCTATTTTACCGTTTGGACTCGAGGTATCCATTCAATCATGATAATGCCATTAATATCGAATAAAAATGATGAGCATCCCCTATTCTTGATGTCACATGTCTACAAGAACGCTCATCATCTTCCGAAAATCAAGTGTGCCTTTGAAAAATTTGACTATGTGGCGTGCAAATTATCTCCAAGCACTCTTTTAACAATTTAAAGCATTCAGTTGGATTTCTTTTTTCTTTTTTTTTTAATTTCACGAGAAATCTTAAATCTATGCGCGGCTCGATTTTTATGTTCATTGGATAGCGGCACGTCGACACAACCTCTGTCTCACACACACACAAACAAGGATTAAAAAAAAACTGAATAAGATAGGTATGCGAGAAATAACGTGCCATCAGCACCAGAAAGATCAAGGTCAACTATATTCCATTCACATTAAGCCTAAGGAATCGTCACACCTTGTACATATTGGAGTTTTTATGGATATCTATGAACTTTAGTGACTGTCGAAATTCCTGGACTGAGAGACCTAAACACACACATTGATTTACATCCTTCTTTACTGACAAAATATTTTCTATCAGTCTTGACTCAAAGGAAATTCTAGAGTAGATGATGTATGGTTGATCAGACCTCTTACTAGAAAGCATTCTTGCCTCCCCCCCCTGAATAAAATAACATCAAACAATTGGCATTTAAGCTACTTGATAGCTAGGAAACTTCGGGCCAAAGCTATCAAGGAGCTTTTTCAACGCCTGGTCTAGGGTTTGCAGCCCCAGGATCCCGGTAGTTTTTCGAATCCCGGGATTAAAATAACTAATCCCGGGATTTAATTTTTGTCTGAATTATATTTTGAAAATTTTTTTCAAAGTATTGTGAATCTGGTATTACATTTAATGTATCTTATTTACTTTTATGTATTGTATACGTTTATTGTCAGTTTTCTTACGTGTTGAACCTTGAAGGTTTCGAGGCCGGTGTGTTTGTTAAACCGTGAAATTTAATATGTTTTCTCTTATTTCCTTCTGTAACTTTCTCCCCATCGCGAATGGGGTCAGAAAACGGACATTTCTCCCACCCTCAGAATGTCCGGTGTCAGCTAACTTGGACAAAGGTAACTAGAATTTTTAGAAGATATCTAGTAGGGTTTCAGCCCCAGGATCCCGGTGTTTTTTCCAATCCCGGGATTAAAATAACTAATGCTGGGATTTAATTTTTGTCTGAGTTATATTTAAAACATCTTTTCTCATAAAAATTTTCTAAGAATTTAATTCTTTAAAAATTTATTTTTTGTTTATGAAATATGTACGCAGAATTTTTTTGTGCAATTATAAGTGCTATAGGTAAAAAAAATTATGAACAGCTCTCATTTTTTGTATAGGGAGAACGTCTCACAGATCTAAGTGGCTCACTGCAATGCTTACACAATAGTATAAGCAACATCTCAAGAATAGATTTTGTCACAGTTCCTTCTTCAATAAAATGCCGTTAATTGTAGGGGACCTGCTTGGAAGACTTCAGACACTTCAAATCCCATGGCATTACTAACAGCTCATGCAACTGGATCTTCAATTTCAAATGAGGTAACACTTGAAATTGATTCACATTATGATTCAATGACTGAATCCATTTATGTGTAGAAAAACCATTAAGTGTAGCAGAAGAACTAAATAAAGCTATGAAAGAGGTATATGCACCAATGCAGTCTATTAGATTTGAGACACTGTCATCAAAAAATTCAAAAAGAAATGTATCTTTTTTAAAAATGGAGGGAAACATGGTGACCACCTGAAAAGAACATACTCCTATTTAATGACGATAATACCTACTAGTAAGGAATCCGAACGTGCATTTTCTTCGGCAGGACAATTTGTAACAAACATAAGCCGTTTCAACGATGAGGTATGTTTTTATAAGCTTATTTGCAGAAGAAATGCTTTTTTTTAAATTTCACTATGTACTATCTTTATTTGTTTTTTATGACGAATTAATTTTTTTTATTTGTTTCATTAAAATAATATTAAATCATTTTTTTAATTATATTTTCAGTTTTATTATGCAGTTTCAACTATGCTAATATGTAAGTATTTTTAGTAAATAGTCCAATCCTAATCCCGAGACCAATCCCGGAGTTTGGATAAGGTAATCCCGGGATTGAAAATATGACACAGGGTTGCAAACCAAGCCCGGTCGGTGTTACGCATTTGTCCCCATAGTTAACCACATTTGAAGGAACTCTATTACAAATCAACTTTCCGACTTTTTCTGAATAACTTTCTCAACTTTCCAACTTTTTGCAATATATAGCTTTAATATATTAAACTTTTGAAAGTATATTAAAGCTATTAATTTTATATTTCATTATACGCCCAAGAGCAATATTTTCCACAAAAAATTTCATGTTAAAATCTACCAGTAATAAAAAGTTGACTTTTTGAGTCAAAAAAAATTTTTTGAATAACCTCAAAGGTAAACTTTATTTACAGCAGGAGGTTAAATTCTGTACCTATGAAGGGATTATGGCGACACAATATTTTTTCATCAAGCTATCAAAGGGAAAATTTGTGAATAAAAAAGTTTAAAATGTTAGATATAAAATAAAGTATACTATGGAAAAGAAATTAGAAAACATTTGTCTTTCAATCAAAATTCAAGCAAATGACATTCATACCAAAAGGTATAATAATGCCACACACACACATTTACAACCTTTCAAACGTTATATAACTCATTGAGAGGCACATTATAATTGCACAGTTACTAACATAGACATTTACAAATTTTCTGATTCCATTCAATGATAAACTCTAATCAGTTAAGGCAAATATTTTTTTTGTTTTTTGTTTTAACAAACAGAAATATATTATTTATATAAAAATTATTTAAAGGAGGATTTCTATACCATTTGAAATCAAAAGGACAAAAACAACTGAAATGGAAAAAATTCCTTTATTCCAAGTATCATATATATTAACATTATTAAAAAGCTCCTCAAAAATAAAACACATAGCTGTACAACAAATAAAACTAATTAAGCATACATTTATTCTTTCAATTGCCTTAAATATGAAAGAAAACTAATACTTAAATGGAAAAAACTCATTAAAATTAAATTGACCACTACACAACAGATAAATCCATTACAAAGTCAAATAATTAAATTAGAGGAATAAAATAAGTTTTCGAATAATACAAAATTCTATTAATTTCTTTTTTAACTAAAATTCTTTAAAATATTTTATGTCTTAATGTACATATGAGTTACTTTTCAGATGAAAAAATAAAATTGGTGGTTGAAAAATGAATGTATTAAATTATCACTTAAAAAAACTCAACATACTGAGTAATGGTAATTTCAAAATTAGCACAGTAAGCAAATAGATTTTTAAAAGATACTTTTTAAAAATTTATATTTTTACTAGTTTTTTTACAGTAATACATTAAGAAATTCAGCTAGTATTGTATCGAAATTTCACAAGCTTTGTGACGCATAACTTTTCAAAATTAATTATTAATGCCCAAAAATGTCATTCAATATCAATATCACAGATAAAAAATATGCATTTGGGTTTCATAAAACAATAAGAACTTAATACAATATAATTACACAGCAATCCATACTTTTATACTGGATATAATGAGGATATAGAAATCAATATAATTTAGGGGTGTATAATATTTATAATGATTAATATAGTTTAGATCAGGGGTTCCCAAAATGCCTTTGCAGAAGTTTAACAGAATTTTTTCAAAGTTTATCCTTTACAAACAATTAGTCATGCTTCGACATACATAGAATGCCGTGGAAAAACCTTAGTTAAAAAAAAATGTCACCAATTGAAAAATTTGAGAATATTGGCTTAGATCAAGGGTGGCCAACCCAAATGACCTTACAGGTCACTTCGGAAAACAGTATAATCCCACCGGTAACATACAAAAATACATATCTTTATATTAGATTTGGATTCGTTACAAACATTTATTCGAGTAAAAACTTAAAATATATTGACATATTATTGTTTTCATTGTTTTTCATGTATAATAATGATGCAATGATCAAATAATGTTTAATTTATTTAATTAGTGAGAAATTTGTTTCTCAATTCTTTCACTTGGTTTTTGCAAGTCGATCTCAATGTATGTATTTGCATATCGTATTTGATGTTGTAGGTTTCTGTCCATTAAGTTTGAGCACAACTCATGTTTGATAAATTTTAATTTAAAAAAACAGATTCGCAGTAACAGAAGTAGTGTGATAAAATAGATACAATTATGGGATTTATTTGTTTAAAAAAAAACACTAAAACTCTCTATTGTACAAAATAGTTGCATTCTGTAAAGTTGTAATGAGTCTTGTAAGACACAAAATGATTCAAGGCAGGCCACATGCGGCCCCCAGGCCATGGGTTGGCCACCTCCGGTTTAGATAATTACTAGTACAGCAAAAGACTATACTGTAATCCAGAACATTCTTTCAGCATAAGTTAGTTAAATAATAACTAAGCAATGATGAATTACTTGTAAAAAAAATGCAATAAAATCCATCTACATTTCAAACTAATGGGGGCAGAATACATTTTAAATAATAAATATAAGTTGACTTTTCATTGTTGATTTAAAATGAAAAAACATGTAAAAGTCTTAAAAAATACACATAAAAAATATTTAAAATATTTTTCACCTACAAAATTGATTTGGTTTTACATTTTAAATAAATAATATGAAAGCACAAATGTATTTAATAAATAGAGAGAAATGAAATAAAATGATAAATTTTTACTTGAGAAAATTGTTTCATTTGAAAATTAGTTTGAATAAACATAAATAATACATTTAGATTTGTCGAATAATAAAACAAATACAAAATTGTTCATAAATTCTCATGTTAACAATTTTTTCGGTGGTAATTAAAGCTCATATGTACAATGTGATACTTAAATTGTCATAATAAGTTGCTTTAAATCAAAATAAATCAACTATTTATACAACAAACAAAAATAAAGACGGGTACAAATTCAATTTTAAAAGATGCAAGGATATATATATTTATATATTACTGCAGCTAACAAACATTCTAATAAAATGCACTGTTTTGGTTTTAAAAGATCCATGTACATCCCATTTATAAACAGATCTTAATTCTTGTCTTATGAATGGATATTTAAAAGCTATGACAAGTACAAAATTTTGAAAATAAAAAGGAATATTTTCTCCATTAAATTTATATTAACAATGCATTCTTTTACAATCCATTCAATAAAAAAGTTACACATGAATTCGATATGGTAGTATCTTTAGTCATCAATAATTTACAAAGCAGTTAAATTTAAACATTGAAGACGTTATTTTAATAAAAAATAATTATAAATACAAACATTTTTTTTTTCAAAATATTTGATACATTTCATGCAATTCATATTCATTGCTGTAGATTAAATTATGAAAAAACTACCAAGAATAAAATTTCAAATGAAAAGAAATTGGTACTTAAATATTAACCACATATCAGTGAAAGGTTAAAAGCAAGGCAGAGATTCAACACGTATGGTAACCTATTTCATTTTGAAAATGTCAGTGTTATTTATATCAATCTACTTGATTTTGAACATATCAGTATTAGGTGAATAGTTGGATTTGTTAAACTGGAGTACTATTCCCTTTCTTTTTGCTCTGAAATAAATTTTTAATCAATATTAATATCTAGGACTTATTTTGAAATAAAAATGGAAATTGTCAGATATTCCCAGAAATATGACTTACAATTTGAAAAATGAGCAATCCGGCTTTTACACCCAATGAAATTTTTAACAAATAACACATTTACTGACAGTGCAACATCCTTACATCTAGAAAAAACATATGAAACTTATAATGTAGACAGCTGTCTATTTATTGCAGATGTGAAAGACTTCCATCAATTATGTTCGGCCAAAAACAACTAAGAATGGCAGACAAAATAATAAACTGAAATAGTTATATCCAGAAGATATGCATGCAAGAACTGATGGCAACAGAATAGAAAAAAATTGGCAAGAGCAATTATGCTGTGGAGATCAACAAAAACATCCTCTCAAAAAATGCAAAAATAATGCTGTCATTAATAACAAATACAAAAGTACATTAAAGAAGGCTTTACCGTTTTTATTTTGACTGTAGGAATTGGTATCAGATAGGAGAATCAGTAATAGAGTAACATATAACGCCGCAACCCCTGCATCGGGGTTGACAGGATTCTAGGGGGCCCAAAGCCAGACTGACGCCAAGAACATACTCTTAGCAAGATCCGACTTAGGGCCAGAAACCTGACTTTGCAGGGGGGGGGGACTAATATTTTCTGTTACACCTACTGAGAATCAGGATATACTCACTGCAAAACAAACCAAAGATATAATTTTGTTAATCCTCAAACTAGAACACTCATGCAATAGAAGTGCAAAATGACAAAATAAAAAAAACTCTATAGATCAACTCACTACCATCTCGAGTCCTACCTTATGGAGTTCATGTAAAGAAAAGTACAGACAATGGATGAAAAGATATGAATGATACCATTTTAAAGATAAATGCAAAACATATTTTCTGTAGCATGCAAAAATGCTTTGAAATTTTCCAAAGGTTTCCACTTGTATGTGGTTGATATGAAAATACCAAAAAAAGTACAAGTATTAAGTAAAAAATTTAAAAGATAACAACATTCTAAAACATTCCATCATTTTCATGACAAAAACAGCTTCCCAACAATTCTGTATTAATAAAACCTTTTTCCATAAAAAAAAATCATTAAGCAGGTAAATAAAACAATTTATAAAAGAAAAAGTTTATTCTGTTTATATATACATCTATCCACAAAACTAAATTAGTCAATATAGAAAATGTATTTTAAAAAAAAGCATTTAAAACATGGTTCTATGAAATGATACAGGGAGAAATTTTTAAAACAAAAAATAAAATGATAATTCTTTTTTCAAAAATTTAATAGTAACCCAATAATATAAATGTGTAATATGTGTTATTTTCTTTATAAGAAATATTCAAACATTACATAAGTAATAAATATCAAGCAAAATTTAAGACATTCTAAGAAACAGAGTAAA
Source organism: Trichonephila clavata (assembly GCA_019973975.1). Lineage (NCBI taxonomy): Eukaryota > Metazoa > Arthropoda > Arachnida > Araneae > Nephilidae > Trichonephila > Trichonephila clavata. The sequence goes on along the minus strand of BMAO01008267.1, from coordinate 66,261 downwards.
AAATATGCTCTAATTTTATAAATGTACTACATAAATAAAACCTATTAATATCTTTAAATAAATTTTTTTTTGTATATAAACATATTTCTTTAATTTATCACAGTGAAAAGATTAAATGTTAAATTTGAAAAAAAAAGTGCTAAGCCTACAACCATAAATTAATACAAATAGTCAAACCAAACTAATAAAAATACTTTGATACACTTAAACAACATTGAAGTATATTTTTTAAAAAAGCCACAAAAATGCAAGTTTGCCATTTCACACACAATTTGTTATAATATAAAAAATTTGCTGAGTAGCACCTAGGCTGGATGACTGTAAAAGCACAATGCTTTTTCTGTTGAATGAAAATTTAGCTTTTTGATGAACTGTCACACGTGCTAGTATCTTCAGATTTTTTAAAATCTAGAGCAGCTGAATTTATGCAGAAACGTTTTCCAGTAGGCTTAGGTCCATCATCAAACATGTGACCAAGATGGGCTCCACAGCTTGAACAGCTAACCTCTGTTCTCTTCATGTCTGTTTTCATAGTTAGGAGAAGAAGATTACAACTAACTGGAAGAGAAGGGACATCACAAGAAAAACAGATGTCACCTTAATTCTTTTCCAATAAAAAATTAAAATACCTCACTTATTAAGAATAAAAAATAAAAAAAATAACAAAAATCTAATTATTTTCCACATTTTACCATTTAAATTAAATCCATTTGCTTCATTATGGAAAAAAGATTTAATAAAACTTATTAAAAGATTTTAAATTCAATTAAATAAAAATAATTTCTAACGAAAATTTCAGAGTTGATTTTAATCCAGTAAAAATTTTATCAAATGGAATGCCTAAATTTAAGCCTAGTTTGGTAATGAAACTTTTTTTTCCAAGCACTATCCCTTTATCTGTTTCTCAAATTTATTCTGAAAAAAACTGAACATCTAAAAATTAGTTCCATAAATTTATAATTTAATGCTTGATTTTAAGTTAAATATTTCATATTTATTTATATATTTCGTCATTCAGTTAAATTTCCACCTTGCAGGACTTACAAAATTAAATTCAATATAAGTTATTTTAAATGTCAGTAATTAGTTCATTTTAGTTCTTTCCATTTTAGTTCATTAGTTCTTTTTAGTTCATTTGCAGAAAAAGCAACAGATGCTGCTGATAAGCTGATGCTTTCTGCTGCTGGAATAAGCTAGGTTTCACAAAAGTAATCAAAAACTAAAAACAACATCACATACTACATCTTGTAAAAATATCTGGGGCTATCATAAATACATTAAAAGAAAATACACATTAAATTTACTGTACATATTTAGAAAATTTGTTTCGCAAAGTTTTTAAAAAAAATTATTATTCCTAAGTTAAATATTAACTAAATTTCAGATAGAAAAAATTGGAAAAGAAATATTATTTTTCTAGATAAATACATTGTCAAACCACAAATGTATTTTAAAGTTCATAAAATAAGAAGATATTCTGAAAATATGCAGGTAAACTCAAAAAGGAGTCTTTTCATTAAAAAAAAAAAATTTGATAATTCTAAAGAAAAAGCAAAAAAAAACAAAAAAATACTTACTATGAGATAAATCTGCTTTGTATTTCACATTCTTACTATCTATAACATCAGAAAAAGCTGGCCAGCCACACTTTGAATCAAATTTTGCATCAGAAGAGAATAGTGGTTGACTACATACAATGCATGTATAAGTACCCTTTTCAAAATGCTTGTAATACTTTCCAGTAAAAGCTCTAGATTTCAAGAGAAAGAAAAAAATGGTTATTTCAAAGTATAAAGAAAGTTCAAATAATGTTTCTAAAAATATCAAACATTACCATAATAGTTTCAATTTCCCTCGTATTATGTATGTTTAGGTTTATTTCAAAATGATTCAAAACTGTAATTCACAACTGAATAACTTATTTTATAAAAGTAATTAGCTAAATGCTATTGAAAAAAGATCTTATTTCAATAATTGTTATACTGTTTTTCATAAGCAAAAAAAAAAAATTTAATTAATAAAATCATTTTTTAAATATAAACACTTCACACATAAAAACTTTTCTTATACTGAAATCTTGTTACATTTTAATAATTTTTGTTTCTTGTGATAAGTAAATTATAAATGCAAATATGCAGCGGCGTAGCTTGCACCCTCGCAAAACTTTGCATAGTGGGGGGGGGGGAGTTCTAGGGGGCTTAAAGCTTGACTACCCTCAAGTACCTGACTTTGCAAGTGGCCCAAATGTTCTCCGTTATGCCACTGCACAAGTATGGTTATTTTATTATTTTTTTTTGGAGTCACTTATTTACATAAAATCAAATATCTAGACATACCACTTACTTATACTATATAAATAGCTATTCACACAATTTTCATAGCATGTAAATTATTAAAATAGCTAACTTAAATGCAGAATATGAGATAAGGAATTTTTCCTTACTTTTAAAGCTCATTATATTAAAAAATAACTAAAAAAAATAAAATATTATATACATATCATCCTATCCATATAAAGATTTATTTTTAATTTTCATTTGTTTTGCTTTTTCTCACTTTTCTTATTTTTTTCTCTTATTTACCCCAATTAACTTTACCTCTTGAAAATTATATTAAATGTACTCACACACCAAAACATATATTAAAGTGAATTGGGGGGGAAGGAGGAATATTCATAAAAAAATCAATTTTTGAATAAAAAGAAAAGAAATAATTAAAAGAAATGATATTTTATATATAATTTTACTAAAAAATAAATAAATACAAATACATTTAGAACATATTAAAACCTCCAAAATATTTTGATAAATATTTGAATATTCATTCATTCTCCCCCCTTGTGTAATGCAAAACTATATTTTATTCATAATTTAGCCCAATTAAAAAAATCAACATTATAATAATTTGTACTTTGTACATAATTTTTGAAATATATATGATTAAAGTAAACTTGCATCATTTACTTATTAAAAGTATTACCATTCTTTCATTTTCACAGAAATTTATCAAAAATATATTTCTTTTTTTGCATTAAAGAGATCTAAGTAATTATTTTTTAACAAACAAACAAAAATGTTTGAATCATTTAGAATCTTTTTATGCACAATGAAGCATAAACATTGCTTTAAAGATAAATAATTTTTTTACTTATATTGAAGCAAAAAAAAAAGGGGGGGGGGGGGTAATTCCATAAATATCTGAATTTTTTAACATTTATATCCACAAAATACTATTTTAGAACTTTAAAGATATTGAGTAAGCATAAATATTCTATAAAAGTAAAAAAAAAAAATTAAAAAAAGAAGTTTAAATAGAAATTGTATTTTTTTTAGAAATCTTTGCACAAAGTATGAAATGTTATAAAATTAAAGCATTATTCATATTTTTTTAACTTAGCATTTTTTAAGAACTTCAACAAAACTCAGAGGTTTCAAGCAAACCTAAATCTTAGTTACTTAAAAATATCTTTAAGAACTCAAGAAAACATTTTCTCAGCAATATGTGTCTACTATATCTATTCATTAGACATTAATTATATACATATTTAAATGCTTTTATTTAATTATTTTATTCCAGAAATTTAAAATACCACATTTTGTGAGGCCAAGAAAAAAAAATTATTGCAAGAATTCAGAGCCTTTTTGAATAGAAAACAATATTGAAGTAAAAATTACGGAATCATTATTGACAACATTTTCAGTTATGAATAATTCCATAACTTTTTTCTAGCAATAATCTCACCTCTCTGTTTCACCTTCTTGAGTAACTTGATACTGCATTGAAGTTAACTTTTTCTTCAAAGCTTCTTTCGATAAATCTAAGCCACAACTATTTCCACAGCATTCCATGATTTTAAATGTACCTAACAAAGTAATAATTTCTTACTTAAAATATGCTAAAATCATTTACATACATTAATACTTCAATCAGGGGTGGGCAATTATTTTGGCTCAAGAACCACATTGTAGAAGTAGAGGATACCAGAGGGCTGCACCTTTTTAAAATTTATACATTCATCTGTTAACCTTGTATCTCAGAAAAAGTATAAATTGTATGATAAAAATCTATAAATATAAGTTAAATAAAATAGCAGCAAATTTATCTGATTCATTTATTGTGTTAATTTCACATTTACAGCTGTACAAGAATATTTAATTTTAGATTCAATTTAATGAGACAAATGTACCTTACCATGCTTCTATTTTTTTAAAACAGGAGTGATATTGCTTGTTGAAATTCTTAACACAACCCACAGGTTAATGTCAACTTACTAGCATCTATATTTACTCATCTTCTTCTGACTGCCTTGGTGGGCTGCTATTTTTTCCCACCCCTGATTTAAATTAATAAAAAATTTATTTCTTTATTTTTGTTTTATTTTATAAACTATATAAATAGGTAATTTGTTGAGCATAAAATTCTTATTTGAAAACATTAAATTAAGTACCACATATAGTTGCCCTTAGAAATAATTATAAACTCATCCCTGAATTTCATATTGATTTGCTGAAAAGGCTATTAATTTTAAATGTAATCATCAAAAGGATTACAGTTTGTATTGATGATATATAATTCTCACAAACTGCTCTTTTGATTGAAAATTATACGGTTGAATTGTCGAATCGGCCACTTATACCACCAAGTATTTTCTCTCCAAATCGATACAAGCGCGAAATCTGGTAATCCTTTTGATTTTTGTATCAGTGAGGGAGAAGTCAGATAGTGTTGTAGTAGGGTTGCTACTCAAAAGCACAACATGCAAAAACGCGCCAAATTAGCCATTTTTCATAATTTGGCGGACCAGTGGCCGATTCGACAATTTCACCAATTATACACCAAAATTTTAAAAAATAAAAATTTAAAAAATATCTGAAAGTAAAAATTCTGAAAAAATTTCTTAATATAAAACACATTCCATCTTTACTGAACCAATTACATTATTAATACTCTAAAAAAAGATTAATGACAAACCCATAAATATAAAGATGTCTAACTTACGTTTAATGTTATAAAATGGTGTATGAATCAATTTTTCAGTTTTTGATATGGGTACAGGCTTGTAGTAGAATTTGACAGCAGGATAGTAACAATACTTGAAATTCTTTAGCTGAGAGTGACTTGCACCATTAATCACCAATCCATTCAGAGCTTGCAATCTTATTAAATTCATGAGAAACTATAAATATATGAATAAATAATAACTAATGTAAAAAAAATATATGGCATTGTGGCCATATATTTTTACATAAAAAATAATAAAGTAATATCCACATATATTGGACCTAGATATCATTTCAAAAATGTTCAAACTTTATAACTTACATGTTCTTCTCAGTTTGCTTTTTACAGCTAAATATATAATATTACTTGATATGCTTCTCTGTGGCAAAGCCACTAGTATAATAAATACAACCAGAAGGATATGAAATTAGGAAAAACAGAAAATATATTTAAATGTTTCAGAAAGAAAGTCTAACTTTCAGTTATACTAAGTATCTTAGACTGAGACATCAAAGTTCACCGTTTTATGTGGAATATTACCAAAGTGTCTCAAACAAAAACAGTAATTGTTAAAATATATGTTGATATAATTAATTAAGCTGTTTTTATTTGTGCTAAATAGCTCGTTATTTAAAAGTATAAAAATTTTGGTACTTACCTATTAGTGACACCTTAGAAAAAGTTGAGCCACATGAACTGTGCCATATCAAAACAACAAAGATATTCTTATGTGTTTAATTTGAAAAAAAAAACAATAACTTTTTCCTCAGATTTTGGGCAGAAATGGTACGGTTTAGTGGCGCAAATTTGGCTGTAGTGACATGAATATGTAAGTACCAAAACTTTTTTAACAAATATTTAAATACTTATATAACCACAAAAAGTCTTAAGGTTTTAAAAAATTACATTCAAAATGTAAAATTTAAATGATTATTCAAAATGTTTGCATTTAGCAACTTAGAAATAAAAAAAATCCATTCTTAAAATTAGAAAAAAATAATAGCTATATCCATGATATTCTATTCTATTACTGCCATAACAGTATGAGAGGAACAATAGAAAACAACTGCACAGAGCATCCCTCTACCATTTACTCAAATTAAGCCATGCCAGACGCATACCGAAAAAAGACACCTAAAGGGATAAAGGGCTATGAGTAAGGTAATAAGAACTATGAGTTGGTAACTGCTTTTCCAAGAATTTACCATCAAGAACAAAATTTTGGTACTTACCTATTAGTGTCACCTTAGAAAAAGTTGAGCCACATGAACTGTGCCATATCAAAACAACAAAGATATTCTTATGTGTTTAATTTGAAAAAAAAAACAATCACTTTTTCCTCAGATTTTGGGCAGAAATGGTACAGTTTAGTGGCGCAAATTTGGTTGCATGACATGAATATGTAAGTACCAAAACTTTTTAACAAATATTTAAATACTTATATAACCAAAAAAGTCTTAAGGTTTTAAAAAATTACATTCAAAATGTAAAATTTAAATGATTATTCAAAATGTTTGCATTTAGCAACTTAGAAATAAAAAAAAATCCATTCTTAAAATTAGAAAAAAATAATAGCTATATCCATGATATTCTATTCTATTACTGCCATAACAGTATGAGAGGAACAATAGAAAACAACTGCACAGAGCATCCCTCTACCATTTACTCAAATTAAGCCATGCCAGACGCATACCGAAAAAAGACACCTAAAGGGATAAAGGACTATGAGTAAGGTAATAAGAACTATGAGTTGGTAACTGCTTTTCCAAGAATTTACCATCAAGAACAATGGTGATATTATCTGATAAGAAACATTCACTACAAATGCAATGACAGAACAGAATTTGGCAAGTTTTCTATATTTGGCTTCATGTCATGTGTTTGGCTGATAAGTACCCTTCAAAAGTTCAAGTGGTAAAATTTTAATTTAAAAAGGCTAAAACAGATCATGCACTCTCTTTTTTTAAAAATATGAAAAATAGATGAGATGCAAACAGAAATTAATTAATGACAAATAGAAAACCAAATTTTAATAGTTGTTACATACAAAATATTTATTTCACAGTTTCTAAGCCTCAATGCTACAGCAGATAAAATTTTAAAGCATACATCACTAAAAGAAAAAAATAATGAAGGTCACAATTACAACATTTGAACATAAGACAGAGCAGACAGTAAATTTTCTTTTTTCAAGATTAAATACATAAATGTGTTAATAAAGTTCATGAAGTGTTGATTTAGTGAAACTTATTTCAATTTCTAAATAAAAAGATATTAGAAAACGATTCCTTCAAAATTTTTAAATACTAAACATTTAAGACATCTATGAAATAGATTCTAAATTTGGAATATGCAATATGGCTGTTAATATTTATTTGGCTTCAGTAAATATTTATGATTGATTATTCTTAGAACTAAAAGAACTGCACTTAATTTTACACAAACTTTTTATATGTATTACAGATATCTTCTCAGTTAAAAGAAAAAAGATAGTCAATGAAATAATAACATATCACCCTGTTAAAAAAATGTTACTTTCCTTACTACAAAATAAAACAGAATTTTTGTCGTTGTTGTTACAGAATTATAACATAATTGAATAACAGTTTTATATAAATCACACACAAATAACACAAAAATACTTGGATTATTGTTTTTAATCTAAAGAGAAGGAAGAAAGACAGAAAATAATTCATTTTGACCCAATTACTCATAAATACAAGCATTGTATGTGTGGTGTAATGTGAGATTTACTTATTAATAATTAACTTAAGTTCTTTTCATTAAAAAAAAAATCATAACAGAGAAAGAGATAAAATTGTTTAAATATTGTCACATTACAGACTTATGCTTAATGAGGATTTTGTTTAATAGAAAGCATTTTAATTTATTAATAAAGATTAACATAAATGTTTTCAGTTTATATATGAGAATCATTCAAATGCTCCGGATTGAATTTTAAAAACCTGTTTATAACTGTGTAATTGTTAGGAAAAATTAGAAATTATGCTTAGGATAACTATATTAAGTTTCAAAATCGATACATGTTTTAAAAAGACAAAATGTTTTAAAATATGATGTAAAAAGTAAATAAATATTGCAAGAATATTAAACCCAGAAATTTCAGAAACAAATGATGAAGAAATATAAAAGAGAAACTATTTTTGTACAGTATATAAAATATTAAGTAAAGCCATTTAAAGTAGGTATGTTAACAATTATTCTGATATATTTTATATCAAATTAAGAATTAAAAAAAATCTTTCAACTATAAAAAATTTTTAAAAATTCTTCAAAAAAAAAGTAAAAAAATTTAATAAATTGAGAAATTATCGCTTAGCAAAGCAATTTTTCCACTTACCCAAAAACTTCACAATTCTAAATATAGACGTCAAATATTCCTTTTAATTCTGTTCTTGTTTATTTATTTTAAAACATGAAGTGTTGCCAAAAATAGTACTGTAACTCCAAATTTAAACCATATACCAGAAAATTTCTGATTTTATATTTTTAACAAATGTTACAGAAAAAATGTGATATTTTATGGCATCAAAAAGTAATTTTAAAACTTTTTATACCTGAATTGCATTATTTCAATTTAATAAAATTTCAAGACTTTAATACCAATAATTTTGGTCTTGCATCTTGGAATATAAATGATATTTATAAAAACTAATTCTTAGGTTATAAAATATTTAAAAAATATATTCCATAGGTGGGATAATATAAACAGATGCTTATGGGTTTACTTTAAAACTACATTTCGATTAACGTTAGTAAAGCATTAGTTATATGATCCATATTTCTAAACCGCAATCAATCAAACAATGCACCTGTGTATTATATTTGGAATTTTTCCATGTGTATTTTGTTATGAAATATATTAGTGTTGATTAATTAAGAAATACTTGTTTGAATATCATATCGAAACCTTACCTTTAGAGAATATTGCATAAAATGTTTGAAGCTGCATTTCATTAAAACTTAATACCCGTCAATGTCACTTAAAAGACTAATAATTTAACCTTGCCGTATTTATCTTATGTAGAAATATACGTTATGTTACTTTTTAAAATACTTCGAGTTAAAAGAAAAACAGTTTTTGGCTTCAAATATATTCGCTTTAAATCATCGTTATCAAGGGAACAGAAAATCAAAACCAATGAAGTAGTTGCAAATCGAAGTAATAAGCTTTCGGAAATATTGGATTGTTCAAAACACACTGCTAGAGAATTGATATCGAAAAATACTAATATTTTAGTGCTTGATGCTGATGATTTTATTCGAAATGCAACATTTTGTGCTAAGTATTTTAGATTCAGTGATATTGTTGAATTTCCATGTCTAATATCATTAGAATCTAGTTTGCTACAGCACCGGTATTTTTCTCTCAAAGAGTTAGGTTGCTTAAACATAGCGGCAAGTCATATATTGAGGTAAGTGGGAGTATAGAGTATTTTCCTTCAAAATGTTACTAATTTTTTTCCAAATTAAACACGCAAAAGTCTGTTTTGATTTTGTGGCGTAATTTAGATGACACAAATACTGTACCAATAACTTCTTAGTATGTAATTCTTCTTACTAGTTTACAAAATTCAGTAGTTTGCTAACTTTTTGTTGCGTTTGGTGGAGCAACTGTTAAAATAGTGCTTGTGTGAGCAAAGTTCTTTCTCGGGTTAAATTATTTTAAATTGTACTATTGAATCAGAAATATTAGTTTTATATTTGTGGTAAATTATTCAGGTTTCAAGATTTGTTTATGAAGTTGAAACAAAAATAAGACCATTACCTAATTTGCATGTTTATTCTTCCCCATGTATACTAGATTAACATAAACTACAAAGAGCACAAATGTTACTAGCAATATAACATCTACTCATAATATGATGCTTTCACATTAAGCTTCCAAAATTTAATAGTTTTTCTATCAAATCATCTGACATCTATACCAAAAGTTTCAAATTGCACAGCATGGTATTCAAACAATATTAATAAAATATTGTGTTTGTCTTTATATTTTTATAAAATCAGTTAAATGAGTTTGAATGCTAAATATTTGCATGTAATTGAGATATTATTAAGGAATTGTTTATTTCCTATCATTTGAACAAATAAGTACCCTTATGCCCTTTTATAAGATAATTTGGTACTTTTGTATTGTTAGAACCTATTGGTAACGTTATATGAAATGAAGCACCTGGTTTCCAATTCAGCACATAAGACATGTAGGAAATTGGGGTCGCCAAGTTGGCGAGTTATTAGTAGAGTTGGTGATTGTTGCGATAATACACAAGTACTGATAATGTTTACATAAACATAGTCAATCTGCTGGGAATATGCATTTTTAAATACTTATAGACATTTTGGAAAATAATTGAATGGATTACCATATGAACTAAGTGTTTATTTTTAGATTCATATTGTCATTATTCAAACTTTACAAACATTTTACTTATTTCAATTGACAAAAATAAGTAACTGTCTTAAGTCAGTATGTATATATTGTAGTGGCAAAATGAGATTTCTATGACTTGCAGGTTTTTAAAGTAATTTGAAATCAATTTTTTAAACATAATAATTTTTATATATACCATTTTAAAATTTTTTTTTCAGGTTTCCACAAATTATCAAGAAAACTCCTAGAGAATTGGCAAAGGAAAATATCTATTTTCATCAGAATGATGAATTTGATTATTTTATGTCATTTCTATCTGATACTACTGCAAATGATCGTAGTGAAATAAAACAGCGCTTTCAAAAATTGTATAGTGATGACAGCACTTTGTGGAAAATCAAAGAATCTATGAATGCGGAATTTTTAGCTTCTAAACTAGACTGTTCTTTATATAAAGCTCATTATATGTTTCATAGATATCCTCCATTAAGAGTGCAGAGTGTTTTGAATACAACTAACTTAATAGATCTTCTGTTTCAAAGATTAAACTTTTCAATTTCTAAAGTAAGTTGCCTATTGATTAATATAATATCAAATTAAAAACAAACAATTGTTATTAATATTAGTTAAAAATTCAAATTGGTTGGAAAATTAAATCATTTGAGTTTTTTAAAATTACGAAATTTTCGCCTACTTTCTAACTTACAATAGTTATGTAATCAGTTTGCTTACTTCAAATTTGCTTCATTTTTGATACTCAGTGTTTGTGGAATATATCTTAAAGTATTTTACAATTTGGAATTTGTTATGCAAGACTGTATTTATTAACAAAAAACCTTAACTGATGCTTCTTTTCGTCATCATCCATGGGGCGACAGCTCCGAATGAGCCTAGGCCTTCTGAATCAGATGTTTTTAACCACCTCTACTGACAGCCAATCTCCTCCAATTCTTAGTTTTAAGGACCAAACAATCCTCTACTGCAGCTATCCATCAAAGTATTGCACTGTTTCTTCTTATGTTACATAGTCTAGCCCAGTGATGGCAAACCTATGACCCATGGGTCAGACACTGACCCACTCAAACTTTTTAACTGACCCACGATTGCTAGGTCACTTGTTTGTTTACTTGGGTTTATTTAGATTTTCTATTATGTGTGGATTATTTATATTCTATTTGCATTTTTTCAAGAACTGCATTGACACAAAAGCAATTTCAGTTTGATCATTACTGTTCCAAACATACGCAAATGTATATGAAAGTATGTAGTATTTGAAATAAATCAAAAGTTTTTACAAAATATCAAATAAAGTGTGTAATTTTGCTCATATTTTGTTTGTTGAAAAACAATCCACAAACCAAAACAAATAACCATATTTAAAGCACTTTCTTCAGATAAAATGCACTTTTGTAAGGTTATGTTCAGTTATGTTTGTAGAAAAAGACTTGCATAGGGCTTGGATCGTCCCCTCTCTATTTCACCTTGTTAGGCGCCAATGGGCACCATGGGCATGTCTGTTATTCTCGATACTTGCAATTTTTGGCTCGAAATTTAAGATGCGCTTGTACCAGTGTTGAACTTAGTGGTATCCATTTTCAATGTATTTAAAAGTAATGTGTATTGATGTTTATTTATATTTGGTATGTTGATACAAAATTTCTTCTCTAAGTATTGCATTTGAAATATAAATATTTTTAATTGTAGCCCTGTACTATGTCGATGGTTAAAAAATTAAAAACAAGCCATGCAAGTTCCAGGCCATATTTAGCTGAATGGTTTGATAAGTATGGTGTGATTGAAAGGAATAAAATGGTTATATGTGTAATTTGTAATCAAAAAGTGGCTTCAACTTACATATAATGTAAAAAGACATTTTGTAACGTTGCATTCTAATTTCGGCATGTAAACAGATGAAGAAAGAAAAAAGTATTTTTTACTACAGAAAAAAGATAATTTTTCTCAAAGCATTGTTTTAAAAAGTTTTTTGTGGTTACAAAAAAATGTTACAGCTGCTAGTTTACAAGTTGCACATTGCTATGCTCACCAGGAAAAACCTCTTTCAGGTGAAGAATTTGTAAAAAAAAAAGCGTTTTTAGAATGTAGTCCTACATTGTTTACTGATTTTAAAGAAAAAGACTTGATTATAAAGTATATATATGTATAGTCGTCTCAATATAATTAAAGATAGAGTAAATTTAGAAAAAAAAATTTTTTTCACAAATACATAACTTAAATTATGCAGAAATGTATTCAATTGCTTTAGATGAGAGTAACAATGTAAATGGTTATGCACAATTAGAGAGAGCAGTAATTGCTCGGTATAAGTATGGAAATATAATAAAACTATATAAAATATAAATAACGTGGAAAGAGAAGTGTACCGGTCTTGATATTTTTAAAGAATTTGATATTGCATTTAAAGAAATGGATATTGACCTTCGGAAAATAGTTTCTGTAACAACAGATGGTGCACCTAGTATGGTTAGGAAAAACGTTGGACTTATTCAGTATCTTAAGCAAAATATTTCGCATTCTCTGATGGAATAATTTCATTGTATAATACCACTGCAAGTTCATGCATGAAGCATGGTTTAAAAACATTTTTCAATGTAATGTCAGTTGTAATCAAAATAATCAATTTTATAAGCACAAGAGCTCTTTATAAATGGCAATTTGACCAATTCTTGGAGGAAATTGCCAATATTCAGGGATTTTGACATACAACAACGTGCGATGGCTGAGTTTCGATCAAGTCCTTAATTGCTTAGTAAGAAATTAAGCTCTTTGTAATAGAAAAGGACAATAGTTTTTCGATGAATAATTCATCGGTTAAATGATTTAATGTTTTTATACAGCATCACTCAGCCTTTTAATGAACAAAATGAAAAGCTTCAAGGCCATGGACAGTTGTTTTAATGATGTTTAAAAATATTAAAATTTTTATGATGAAGCTTGACATCTTGTAACAACCCACTTTGGATTGTTGGTATTTGGAGTTCGAGTTAAGATCAGCCATAGCAAGCTTAAAACGCAATTTTATTTATCCCTTTTACTCAATTTACACAACTAAAGGTAGTAAATACACTTAGTAAATATTTAGAAGAACAATTGCAGAGGTTTAAAGCTACTAACATATAATTAAGATTTTACTTTACTCTTGGAGCACTCTTGATTCCTATGCTTCAATTGTCTGTGAATATCTTGCTTAAATATATAAGTTCCAGTCACTAATCGTATCCATAGTTTAATCTCCACCTATCAACCATCCATTGATTATCATCCTCGCATACACAAATGCTAACACCTAAATAGAACAAATTTAACTAAATCCCGTCTTCTTCAAGGGAAAGTTTTCAACAAAGCTTACAGTTAAAAAGAATAATTTTACCCAAGAGGATTAGTGGAAGATTCGCGAATGCACTTGTTACAATCTTCACTAAGGTTTTGGAAATGATAATCATAAAATATTTTCCTCAATTACAAAAACATTTTCAAAATGCAATAATTTTGTAAAACTCCATTGACATTCAAGATAATGCAATTAAAAATATTTAATGATTATTCAGGAAATTAAACAAGCTTTTGGGGCGAGATTCAATCAGTTTAAAGGTTTGGAAAATACATTTCACTTTATTTTATATCCATACAAAACAGAATTTGAAACAATGTAGTTAACCGAATTTATGTGGCTTGATATTGATAATTTAGAAAATGGAATTAGTTGAATTTCGAAACAGCGTAGTGTGGAAAACAAAATTTGAAGACTTGATTCCTGAAGTATGAGGAAAACTGTGTGAAAGTACTGCAGATAATATTGATCTCACAGCAAAAATTGAAAATATGTTAAACGTGTATGGGATTCTTTACCAAATAATTTTATATCAATGAAAAAACTAGTTAATGCTCTTTTAATGATGTTTGGGTCTACATATTTGTGCGAAAAATTGTTTTCTTCAATGAACTTTGTAAATACGTAATATGTGAACCTAATATTAAAAAACAGAAAATAAACAGCAACAGATTTCTCATTAAATACTTCATAATCAATTTTTTTATACATATATATATACTAATAAATAATATTTCATAATATATACTTTTTGTAATTTTCGTTATTCCTTGTTCATTCAAACACTTATTGCCATTTGCACCAAACAGTTAAGAATCTTTTACCCCTCTAAAAAATTTTATCATCAAACCACGCACGTTTTTACCCTTTTAAACCAGTTAAATTTTAGATGTTTAGTTTTAAAAATACTCAGTTAAAAATTTTTAAACTTAACGCTGGTGCAAATGGGCATTAGTGACCTATGAGCTAGTACAAAAAAATATAAACAGAATTTGACCCATGTCTCAAAAAGGTTTGCCATCCCTGGTCTAACCAAAAAGGTTTCGTTTAAAATGTTACCGCTATTCATGCACATAACATGCCCAGTTCAATTGAGTCGGCTTATTTTAATGCAATGAACAACATCCTACTCTTTAAAAATTTGTTGTAATTTGGTGTTGCATCTTCTATGCCACATATTATGGTCCTAAATTTATCTGAAAATATTTTTCTGAACATGTTCAAAAGTACCCAAAAATCCCTTCCTCCTTCATGGTCATAATCCAGATCTCCAAAGCATAAATCAGGACAGATTAAGGTCTCATAGAGTAGGGTAATGTCTTTGTATTTCTAGATAAAGAAAAATCCAAATGAATGTAAATGCTTCAAACTATAAAAAGCATTATTATCAGCAACAATTTGTCCATTTATTTCAAGTAGAATATCATTGTTTTTGTTAAGCATTTATCCTAAATAAATAAAGAAGCTTCTTTTACTCATTAAAAAATTGACTTTTAAAATTATAAATTTTATTTCATTATAAAATTTTTGAAATGTATTAACTTTTGTCAATTGCAGATCAAAAATAAAGGAGCTCCCATGGTCTGGGTGAATTCTTGATGAATTATTTTAACAAGTCACTTTTAAAACAATAAGTCTATTAATGTTTTTTTTTTTTAATTTAAATACATGAAGTTTGTTTTGTGAGATATTGTTCCTCATAAAAACAACCAAACTATATTTATTGCCATTGTTCAAAATGCAATATAAAACTTTATCTGTTGTCTCAATTTTCAAAACATTACTTACAAATACAATCATTCTGTTATTAATAGCTCTATAAAGTTATAATATGAACAGAGATTTTGTGTTGATTAATGAAATTATATTCCTTTCAAGGATTTTATATATATATTGTTTAAAAGCAAATGAATTTTTCCTTATAATTTTTACTTTAAGTAGACACTTAATTACATTATTTTAGAATTACGTTTGGAAATTGAAAATGCATTGTATAAAGTTTTCATGTGCACTTTTGAAACAAGTTCATATTTATGTGTAATGTGATTTTAAATTTTTGTATTTTTTTACTTTGTTCATTTTCTTTTTAGTTAAATCTATGCAACTGTACTGAGTTGTAAAATTAAGAAAAAATTAAAATGCATGCATTGTTTTGGTTATCAAATATTATATTAATGAAAGTTCTTTTTATATTTCAAGTGCTTTCATATAAATTATACTTTTTATGATTAACTATTAATTTCATTTATTTCATAGGTTACCCATGTTCCTAGTATTCTTTCATTACATCATGAAATAGCTGAACAATTTTTAGAAAAAACTCCTGATATTTTGGGCATTAACACTGTAGAAATGGTACAGAAACTACCTGTTATTCTTAGGCGACCTCCAGATACTGTTCAAGAAGTGGAAGAAATATTAAAGAAATTCAATATATCTGACAGACAACTCTTATGCTGTCCAAAAATTGTGACTTTTACTCCAAGAACTCTGAATCAAAGATTGGAGTATTTATGCTCATCAGAGGAGTTTGCGTTAATGCATTCTTATAAGAAATTTTTGTGGCTTGTTTATCATTACAACAACCTAAAACCTCGCTTAGAAATTCTAAAAGCATTAGATATTCCATTTTCTATAAACTTTTTTATTGTTACTAAAAACAACTTTAAGAAGTATCTTACTATTTGTAAATATCGTTCACATATAAATGATGTGCTGCATTATCTTGCTCAAGTTTTCAAACAAAGTGATAAAGAAATCTCCATTAAGCTGAGGGAATTTCAAAATGTGCACAAAGCATGTTTGGCGAATACTGTCCAAGTTATTCAATTTTTATTAGAAACAGGTGTCAGCAAACAGCAAATTTACAATGGTTTGGGAATAATAACTTACGATGTAGATATAGTTAAAGAATATTTTAAGGAATTGCCTAATCATCCTTCCTGCCAACCGTTTCAAGATTGGCGAACTCATTACTATTTAGTGCGTTTATTAATTTATACTATTGAAGCAGATAGAGGTTTTAAACCAGATCGTTCATGTGAATCATTTGCCAAGTCAAATGATGTTAATGAATATGCTCTTTCTTCCTATAGTTATTGAAATGCAGAGATTTAAAAGATAATTTATAATTTTTATTTACAAAATATATTTAAAAAGATATTTATGTTAATTTTATCTTAATTAGAGTTAAAAGAAGTAACCTTCCAAAATAAATTATACGTTTTCTCCTATAGATATGAAACTGTAACCTTACAATTTCCCCAAAAAATATTTACTTAAAATCTAATTCCTCTTATACATTAATTTTATAATTAACTATCTTATTCTCATCAAATTTTCTTGGATGATAAAAAAAATAGTTTAATTTTTATGTTTAATTATTAAATTTTGTGAATGACAGTTTAAGTCTTAAGGTTCTTTGTTTCTGAAAATAAATTTCAGAGATATTTAGTTAAGTACTGTATTTAGCCGAATCTAAGCCAACATCAAAAATAAGCTACGCCCTAAACTCTGAACACATTTTTTTTTAAAAAAAAGTGTAAAATGTTTTATTAATATCTGATGTTTACAAAATTTTTAAAAAAATTAAATGAGAACTAATAAGAAGTGAATAATTTATTTTACTAGTATTAGAAACTTTGAAATACATACATAAAACTGTAATTGCTCTAACTATCAGTATCGTGTTGAATTTCTCCTATCCAGTGAACTTTTCCAACTTAATTCTAACCCACACCGGATTTTCAGTAGCATTAACATTGGGAAAAAAGTGCGGCTTGTGGATTCGAATAAATACGGTATGTTTGTTGCCTCTCTTGGAATAAATGAATTTATATCGAGAGTTTCTTGTAAATATGATTATTGTACATTTTTATTAAATCTGTATAAAAATGTAAAAAAGGAAAATACTGTGATAAAAGGAAGGTATATAGAGCAGTTCATTCTGAAATTTTACCCGTTCTGAAAATTTAATATTTCAAAGAAATATATGATGGTACTTATATATATATAAAATCACAATGCCAACATTCAAGGTAACTCACCAAGTTAAATGAATGGGTATATACTATATGATTGTGTGGTTTTCAAAGCATTACGTTAAATACTGTATTGTATTTAATATATGGTACTATCTTTTTTATTTTATTTATAATTGTTATTTTAACAATTATTCAGACATGTCATGCAGCTTTTGTTTTATTTGATGCTTGTAATTTTGTTCCTTTATATTTTTATTACGTAATGATGATAAATTTATTAGTTTCAATAAAACTTTTTCAAAACATTACATTGAATTATTGGAAACTAGAATGTTCATTTTTAGATTTATGGTGGAAAAAGTCTTTTTTTTAAATTGAATAAACTATTTTATTATGCTTGGTAGTAAAAGAATTTTTTTCGGATCATAACAAATCTTTAAAAATAAATTTCATAAATGTTTTATTTATCATGTAATTAGTGATTAACTTATGAATAAAAAGATCTAATATTTTCTAGTTGAGATGTAAAAGACAGATGGAAAGCATGTCACAAATGTTTTTGTGAATGAATAACATATTTAAGATTTTGAAGCAACTCCATTTTAGAATCAATAAAATAGAAATGGGATACTAATACAATCTAAAATCATAATAGTGCAAAAACAATTAAACATATGTTGGACTTTATATTAAAATAAACTGATTTTTTTTTTCTTCCTGATTTGTAGGGTTATGATATAAGAAAAAGTGGTACTATCGCAACAAACGCCGACGTTCAAGATAACTCGCCAAATTGGCAACCCCAATTTTGCATGTGACGTATGCGCTGAATAGGCAATCATGTGCTTCGTTTCGTATGTCGCCAATAGGTTGCGAAAATACGCAAGTACCGAAAAAGTGATTATGCAGATAGTTTGCTGTGAATTATATATTGAGTTTGATTTTAAAGAAAATCAGCTTTTTAAAAGACTTTTAATCCAGAATATTAATAAATGTTTTTAAAAAAATGTGTGAAGAATACTCGATTGGTATTGCGTAAAAAGTGCTTTAAAAATATATCAAATATTCCTCAGAAAGGTTTACTTGAATTTCTCAAACTACTTACGTGAGAATCTATGTATCTACTTTAAAAATAAATGAAAAAAAAGGAATAATGTGTTTCAATATATTTAATCTCACTTGAGGGCCGTGGGTAGCCTAGTGGTTAGAGCATCGGACTCCAGACCAGAAAGCCTGAGTTCGATGCCACCAAATATCCTCCGAGTACATACGGAGTACGTATTTGTTAAATCAGTGGGTCCAAATGGTGTCGCCATCTATCGTGTTGTACAGAGCTAAATCGTTCTTTCACCTTCATGGGGCTCAAAGCTTAGGCTAACGACAAGGGTAAAATTCTAGCCCTTAGCCGCGATGAATTTCGTGGACCTTGATCTGATGTTACTGTAGATCAGGTGCCATAAGCAACAACAACAAATCTCACTTCATGTTAAAAATATAAGCATTCACACATTTTTTTTTTTTTTTTTTTTTTACTTTAAAAGAAATATAAGTTATTTAAATTTAAAAATTCATGCTTCAAAAGGAAATTACTTCTGGAAAAGTCGTTCTTTACATTCTGATTATAGTGATGATATTTAATATATTTATTTCACTTTATTTATTTTTCTTTGTCTCCCCCCCCCCCCCTTTCTTTTTTAATAATGCAGTTGTTAATTTTGGATGGTAAAGTTATGTATAATTAAGAATAATCACTTAAAAAAAACTAAATATAAAGAGCATATGTAAAATAAGACATTAAAACAAAATAATAACCTAGGAAACCAAACTATAAATATATGCCAATTGTGTTTCCCACGTGACTAAACTGAAGCTTTTGAGTCAACATACCTTTAAGTATATACAGTCATTGTGCATAGAAAATGTGATGTTCATTTCATTTACAGCCAGGAAAGTTTATCAAGAAAACGAAGAATGTTTTTCGATCAACCACATTGGCACGTTACCATCACGATTCAATGCAAATAGACGCATTTTTTGAATTATTCCTGCTGCACATTCTTGTACATTTTCATCGGTGCTTCTCATCTCCTTTAACAATACATCATACACACCAGGTGTATTATACATCACGGCGCACCATTTTGGAATATGTGCCAACTGATAGAGAGCGTGTGTTGCCGCACCTTTTACAATGGGTGATTTGCTCTTCAACATTCCTATAATAGGATATACAATTCGTCTCTTAGCAAATTCTTCTCGGTTATTTTTGAACGGACAACAGGCTGTTATAGCCATGCAAAGATGGTACCTCAACCGACGACATTTTGTACCAGTTAGTCTCGAAAGGTGTTCAACTACTTGGTAATTAGTTAATATCTTTAGATTGTCAGTTTCTTTGCATAAAACTACTATAAGAGCACATACAGATGTTGATACTCGTGTGTGTTCAGTGTTTAGACATTCCATCAGAACTTGAATTCCTCCTACTAAAGATCTTACATATCTCGCTGAGTGTTCGATGTTTTTTAAAATTGAGGATAACTGCCAAGCTGCATTTGCTTTTACAGAAAAGCATTCATGTTTGAGATGTGACCACGTTAAACGTAATGAATCTTGTTTTTCTATTATCATTAAACACTCATTATCAGTGGAAGATGTCGCTAAGGCTTTGTTTAAATGCATAATTAAGGGCGGGTGCGTTGTGTGTAGTAATCCTATTAGAGCTTCTATGCCGTTATTCTTTCTAATAGTAGTTCGAATCTGAGGATTTGATAAGCAGCAACTGATACACGCTACTAAATATTCTTGCACTTTTTTCGGTTGAGAGGACAAAAGTTGAATTAGCAATGGTGCTGCATTAAGAGCTTGTATACGATTCACGTTCTCCTCATTTTCTGCACTTTTCCATAAAGCTCCAGAAATGGAAGCCATGAGCTCAAAATCTGTATGAAATGCAGATGTTTGAATTATTTCATAGAGTTTATCGACAAAACCAACTTTTCCGAAAAATCGCTTAGCCTGTTCACCGGTAGCACACTTGAAAGCAGCTTGGGCTGCTGCTTGCACGAGTCTTTGGTCGTTGCTATAAAAGTGAGCGCGAAAACTTTCTAATATGTTGGAATTCTGTATAGCTAAACGAATTAATTTTTGGGAAGCGCACATTTGAATGATTTGTAGAATAAAAGTACACAATCGAACGTGTGGTGTCTTAAGAATGTTTTGACACCCCTTTAAAGCTCCACTCAAAAGGAATTCAGTTTGATTTTTACTACATTTACAAACTACATGAAGAGTTTCTGCAGCCACTTCAGCTGCTCTTAGAACTGAAACCAGCTGTTCACTTAAAGTGTCTGGATCTTCAAATAAAAGAATCTGAGAAACATATATCATGTTTACTAAAAGAGGTATTCCTCCAGCAAGACGAACTGCTTTCCAAGCTTTATGAAAATCTGCTACAGATGTTATAGTTTCTGCGGCTGCTTGCCTTACGTCCATTTCAGGCTCTTTTAAAAGAAAAACCATAGATGACACTCCACCAAGGTATACTATTTCCTTACGAAGTGCTCTGATTTTGCTTAACTTTTTCAAAAATCGAAGAGAAATAGTTTGAAGCCTTTTGTCTTTACTTTGCAGAAAATTCAATAGAATAGTTATAATTTTGTAATCGTTCAAAGATTTTAACATGATAGGGTCCTGAAAATTGCAATCGCATAGTATTATTAATACAGCGGTAGTAATTAAAGGTCTTCCATAAGACAAGTATTTAATCGATTTCACAAACTTCCAGTAATCATTAGGATAGTCGTAGTTTTCGAAATTAGGTCTTTCTTGGTAAACGTCTTCTAAATCGTCACTTTCCGAGCTATTGCATCTGGATTCCATTTCGGGTTCACTGCTTCGCTTTTTAACAAGCTTTTTTTGTAACAAAGGTCTTAATGGTCGATACCTATGCAACATCTTGATGTTGTGTTTCGATGTTTCAAATATTTACACAAAATTTGTCAGTTTTTGTAAATAAATTATCAATCGATAAATTTAAATAACATGCAACAAAAAGTCACGTTTAATCTTACGAGTTAACCCACACGGTACTTAAATAAATACTTTATAATTAATATCATGAAGAAAATTGGCATAACGTAAAATTAAATTACCCTTCAATCCAAAAAGTGTCTGTTGTATTATGTGTTTCAAATTTTAGTATTATATCATAAAGATGTTTAAAAAAAACCCGTAGAGTATTTTTCTCATTAAAGAATATAAATTTGTAAGATTTAAAAAACTAAATTAAACTAGAAAGATAACAATAGTGTAGTGTATTTAGTTTTCATAAGGTTTTTTCAATCAGTTTCATAAAATTCCGTAATGTCGCGGGAGGAATGGCAGCAGATAATTAATTATAATCAAATGCAGCTTTTTTTTCTCGTCTTCTTTTCATACTGCGTTTTATTAAATATTTAGCACGCACATAATTTGCTTCCAATTGCGTAACTCAACAGTCATTTAAATTCTGAGAAGGATAAATGCATCATTAAAAATTATAACATTAATAAATCCTGTATGTCACGTATTCTCATTTAAATTATGAAATTATTTTTAAAGTACCAGAGCTAAAAGATAAACTGTAAAATATTTTACAAAATCTCAAATAAAGGATTGGCAAAATCTTTTATTTGAAATTTAGCAAACGCGTAAAGAAGGCTGATGTACATTAAATCTATCGAGGCTCGAATTCCTCACGTTAAAGTAGTGTGATAGACTGGAGAGTAGGGCTCCAGCTGAAGCTTCGTTTTCGTCACTTGATTGAGGCTCAGAATTACCAATAGCCTCAAGTTGCTTCGGAGTGAAGGTTTTGTAAACGTCGCCCTATAAAGCTGCTGTCGACGGAACTCAATTTTGAACTACAATCAAGTAAGGAAGACGACACCTGAGACACCCCTCTCCTAACTTCCACACCACACCAACGGGAGGACGTTTGAGCATCGATAGATTTAATGTGCAGCGCCCCCCTCTGCATGCCTGGTCTTCAGCGGTACTAGGCTCGAACTCAGGACAAGCCAGCCACTAGTCCGTGACCTTGACCACTAGGCATGACTGCGGTAGCCAAGTGATTTAGGCATCGGATCATAATTGGCGTGTGATGAGTTCGATCCCAGTACCACTAAAGACCCGCCGTGTAGGGGAGCGATGCACGTTAAATCTGTCGAGAGCTCAAACGTCCTCTCGTTGGTGTGGTAGTTAGGAGAGGTGGGTGCTAGCTCAGGTGTCGTCCACGTCACTTGACCATGGTTCAAAATTACGCGGACCGTCGCCAAAAGCCCTCGTGTTGCTAAAACAGTGCGACGTTAATATTCATTCACTTGACCACTAGTCTACCGAGGCCATAACTTTGCTTCAGAGCGAGTACAATCTTAATATACAATTAATCATGAGCCTTAGCAGATCACACATTAATTTTTTACTCAATTATCTCTGAGAGAGATGTCTTATTGATCAACTTTGCTTTGACATCTTCATGGCTTAAGCAATTGAATTGACATCAAATACACTGATTATCAAAATTAAGAAAATTTTCAGATTTGGTTGACTATCTCGAGAACTACTAGACAGATTTTAATGTGAAATTTGGTATGTGCATAGGGTTGATACAATGTAAGAAAATAAACATTTAACAGTTATAATTCATACGCATGGTCATGCGTAGTACTCATCGGAGTCGGAAGGTTTTAAAACAGCAGTTGCAGAATAGAACCAAAAAAATAATAAAATTGGTTAAGGAAGGTATGGTTCCTTTTTACAGATATACAGGCCTCGCACCGTGATTTTTTAATGGAGATAAGGGAGTTTATGGAGTTCCTGTAACAATTCGTACCACTCGATTAGCAAAGCTGTTTTCAGGCCTTGAATGGTTCTCGGAGGGAGGTTTCAAGTTGCAATTGCCCTCCCCAGAGCATCCCAGGCATGTTCTATAGGGATGAGATCTGGTGATCTGACTACCTAACCCCTCTGACGAATATTCTCATTTTCCAGAAATTCATCGACCAGATGAGCGTTAAGTGGTCTCACAAAGTCATCTATTATAGTAAAATCAGAACAAACTGCACCCGTGAAAAGGCAAACATATAGTTCCAAAACCTCATCCTTATACCTCCCAGCAGTCACAGTACCACTTTCAAAGACATGGAGGGGTTGCGGCCCTCCAATGGATGCCTTCCCAGACCATCAAGTCTCCGCTGCCGTAATGATCGATTTCTCGGTCACTGGAGGGCAAATAGTGGCTCCCTGGTTCTCTCCATAACAAAGTACATCGAGAATCACTAGTTAGGCTAAATCGGAACTCATCAGTGAAGAGAACGGTCACCCATTGATGCATGCTTCAATCTATGATCTCGACACCCATTTTAAGCGGACTATCCTGTTCGCAGAACTAAGAGGGACGCAAATAACAGGTCTTTTTACAAAAAGCCCTGTTCAAGAGTTCTGAAAACAGTCACCCTTGAAACATGGGTTTCTGTGGCAACATACAACTTACGAGAGAGCTTAGAAGAGCTGTTATGCCTAGCTATATAATGAACAAATACCGATCTTCTCTGGTCGTCGTGGCTCTTGGACAATCTTGCCCATGCTTCTTCTCAACGATTCCTGTATCCTGAAACTCTTTTCATCAGTTGAACCCAACGTTGGGTGTTGAATTGAATTCTTCACAAATCTGAATTTAAGACTGGTCTGTTTCTAGCCACCCACAATTCACCACTTCATTCCATCTTCTAAATATTGGTGATTACTCATTTTTATTGTTTAAATTTTAATTTAACCAATTGTTGCAACAAAAAAAAATTCTTTGAGGTATGCTGGAGAACGAAATGTGGTTTTTTGCATGAGCGCTTATGAATCCAGTAGCTCGTACACACTTACGAAAACGTAAGCGTATTCGACACACGAGATATGCATCTTTGTTTCAAAGCAGTATTTCTACAATTCGTTCAAATCTTTTCATGAAATTTGACAAAATATGCAAATTCTCTTAATTTTGAGCACCAGTTTATGTTGTAGTTTTTAAGTTGCAGTTGCTTTTGAGCAGCACCAGCATTACAACCGACTGATTTCGTAATTTAGAGCCATCTTCAAATGAAAATTATAATTAAAACAAGAGTGCACAAATATCTCCCTCTTCTAATACATTCCATCTTATTTGAAAATCACAGTTCAATTAACAATACTTTCTTTAGACAAAGATGTGTTTAACTTTGATGTAGAAATTACGGCTCAGCATTTTTATCTGCGTTTTTTAAAAACATAGCTCTCCATGAAAGTTGTCTATGTATGCCACTGTGCTCACGTGTGTGTGAGATTTTTTTTTCGTGATTAGTATTAGTATATCATCAAACTGAGGGAAAACTGTTGAAAAAATTAATCCAATTCCTTGAGTTTGAAACAAGAAATAAATGTTTTTGTATCAAAGTAAGAATTAATATTTTATTCATATCTCTCTGTGTGTGTTATTTCTTAAATTATAACTAAAACGTTATAATATCCCTGCACACACAAATAAAGTAACATTACATAAAAGGAGAACAGAAGGCTGTTTTTACATAAAAATTACTTTTTTCTTTCTTTCTGAGTAAGAAGTTTTATCAAAAAGAATACGGGAGTTATAATCGATTTTATTTCTCAATTTGACATAAGGATTATTCTTAATAGAAGGACCGTGGGTAGCCTAGTGGTTAGAGCATCGGACTCCAGACCGGAAGGCTTGGGTTCGATGCCACCAAATGCCCGCCGAGTACGAGCTTGTTAAATCAGTGGGTCCGAATGGTGTCGCCATCTATCATGTTGTACCGAGCAAAATTGTACCGTCACCTTCTGGGGGCTCAAAGCTTAGGCTAACGACAGGCGTAAAATTCTAGCCCTTGCTGCGATGAATTTCGTGGACCTAGATCTGATGTTACTGTCGATCAAGTGGTATAAGCAACAACAACATTCTTAATAGAAATTTATTGGGTATAAGGGAAAGTTCTGTCATTTTTGAACATGTTCACTTTTATACGTTGTTGATCCTTAGCAAGAATTCGTGTGAAACCAGTTTAAACAGTTAGATCAATATACTATTGATGATTTATATACATTTTTTTGCATTTTAATCTCTCACTTATTTTAAACTTGTAAAACTGTCAACATGAGTGAAGAAAAAGTGCACTGAAGACATTGTATGCTGTTTGAGTTCCAAAAAGGGAACAACGCGATGGGGGCAAAAAGAAACTTGTATGTGTTTGGAGAGGAAGCAGTAACAGCTCGAACATGCCAAAGATGGCTAATGAAATTTTGCTTGGGTGATTTTTCTTTGAAAGATGAATCCGGATCAGAAAAGGCCATCAAATATCAATGACAAAGTACTATGCAGTATGATCAGGACAAATCTCACATTAACTTCCACAGAAGTGGGCTTCAACCTTGGAATTCATCAGACTGTTGCTTTGGATCCCATTAAAAGGTCTGGTTTTGTGTCCAAACTCTGTTTGGGGTGCCACATGAATTAAGTGAAAAAAATTTAATGAACAGGATTTTCGATATGTTCTTCAAACCTTGCTCATCCCGAAAGGGAACCATTTTTGTACCACATGGTGACTGGAAATGAAAAGTGGATAGCGTACAAACATGTGGTTAGGGGAAAAAAAGCATACAATTTCAAAGGGGAGACACCATTATCCACATCCAAAGTTGGCATGCATCAGAAGGTTGTTGACGAGACAGCAAGGTTAAATTACACTATGAGTTGATGAAAGAAAATGAAATGGCTGTTACTGTTTGTAACTTGATGTTTTGGATAAAAAAAAATCAACATAAACATCCATCTTTGGTCAACAGAAAGGAAGTAATTCTTCATCATGACAACGCTAGACTACATGTGGTAAGAAACACCACATAAAAAAATTGCTAAGTTGGGTTAAAAAACTTCACCTCAGCCAGCATATACTCCTCAGATTGCACCATCTGATTATCCTCTGTTCAAATCTCTGCAAAACTCTTCTGATAAAAATAAACACATAAATTATGAGGATGTCCAAATGACAGTGGAAGAATACTTTGTCTTCAAAACAGAGGACTTCTTTTCCAGGGAGACAGATAAGCTGCCAGACAATTGTAACTAGCACAGGATATTATATTTTAGATTAAATTTTTAATAGGAAGTGAGAGAAAAGTTTTCCTTTCATTAAAAAACGACAGAACTTTTCCTTACACCCAATATGTTTGTATCATATGAAATAAAATTACTGGTTTATATAGAATTGATAGGCGCAGAAAAGACAAGTCGGCGGATATGTAGGATAATACAAGCCTTTCACATGAATGATTGCGAGGAGACAAGCATATTTTGTGCATATCATTGGCGGATCAAGCTGCAATACCGAAAAACAGCACAAGAATAAATTTATATTGTAATGATCTCCCCTCTTTACACACATAGAACTGTTTGACACTATCAGTAACAGACAAACTTTTCAACAAGACGTCCATTACTGCAATTGTCTCTGTGACTGTATGCCACAAACCTATGCAATTGTAATGGCTACCCAAAACAATGATTTCCCCGTATTCTACAAGTCAAACAGAGCTGTTATTTCAATCATTTCATACATTTCTAATAAATTTCATGCTAATATTTATTGCCCATTACAGTATAGCATTGTGAATGGCCAGCATGTATAATTACAAATTCTTTTTCAAGCATCAAAAATGATCTAAAGTTTTGCTGCAAAACAATGAATTTTAATAGAAAATAAACATTTATTAATTCACTTTTGATTTATATATAGAAAAAGCTTAAAATATTTAATGATTGAATCAAAAACAATATTTTATACAGGGTAAGGCAATCAAGTCATACTTTCTATGGTAATTAAGAAAACATATGAAAATATTTCTTTCATTTTCTGTAATAAATCTTAAGAGTACACATGGGAATTTACTAAACAAGCAAAGAAAAAAGTTCCTCACTCTTAAAAGATGGCATTTTGTATACACTGTCCAAGTCCAGGAGTCAGCAGACTTTTTGGAAATGTCCATGAAACAAGATAAATTAAGTATCAAAAAGTTATTTGTATGCATATGCAATAAAGGGGTTAATAATACAGAGGCAGAAGTCTGAAGAGAGCCGCAAGCAAATCATCTTGGTCTAATACAAAATTTTCAATGATACACCATCCCTTTACTTCTGTGGCTTTCACTTTGAAATTGTATATTGTTACATGGAGACCTCAAAAACCTTCAATTTGAAATATTTCTGCGGTAAGCATTCATAACAGCTCAGATCTGGAGATTATGGTGGAGGTCACTAATTATTCCCATTCCTGTTGAAAAGAAGGCCTAGGAAAACACCTTTTAGTAGGTTTATTGTCAGTCTCATTGAGTGACTAATTGCTTCATCTTTTTAGAAACTAAGTGTTTTAATTTGCAGAAAGTTTGGAATAAGAAAGGTTTCCAGCATTTGAATACAGTGTACTGAAGTTTATGTAACTGCATGACCATCATCCTTGAAAAAAGTAAGGGTCATTTATTTTATTTGAAAATAACTGCAACTTTGACCAAATGGGGATGTGATTCATGAAGTTTTAGGAAAGTTGACAATAACCCAACACCCAAAATTTAGTACATGGATTTTGTTTTGGTTTGACTATGCCTCACACCTTTTTAATAAAAATTAAACTGTACCCTTTGCAACCAAAAGTACAACTGTTTTTCACTAAATAAACAAGCATCAAACATTATATATATAAAACAAGAGGTTTAATATAAGACAGATAAAATACATAACTGAATTCAACAGAATTTTATACAAAAAAGTAATCATATTTCTATGTACAATTACACTAAAAACAAGTCTATCCTTCAGTAGTAGCTGCTTTAATCATTTCTTTAAATTGAGACAGAATTTTGGTCTCTCGTTTCTGTCTTTCATCCCGATTAAACATAGCCAGGGCACGTTTTTCATCAGCACTGTAAATTTGGTTTTCTTTTCTTAATCGCACTGCCTCCATACGTCGATGTCTAAATAGAAAGAGCAAGGAATATAATCATTAAAGAATACATTATTTTAATTAATTTGTAATGAAAATAGGTAAAAAAACTTCATGAATAAAAATATTTTATACATTCTACAGTTCACAAACTTTTGCAAGTTATAATGTACAATGAAAAGAGAAAAGAAAAAACATCCTTAATAAATTTTCAACACAGGTACACAAAATTTTATATATCACAATGGGAAAAAAAAGACAATGACATAGTTAATGGACCAATTAAATAATTCTAAAAGTTTCTTTTTTCACAATACATGGATTTTTTTTTTATTATGAAACAAGCCCTATTTCAAATTCTGTACTGTTCTGGTTAAAAGTTTCAGAATTATGGGGGAGTTTTAATATATATATAATACAGTGGCGTAACGTGCACCCTTGCACTGCGTGGAGGGGGGGGGCAAGGTTTCTAGGGAGCCCAAAGCCCGACTGACGCCATGAACGTAGATTTTCTCAAAGTTCGCTTCACATTTTTCAAAATCAAATTTTTCGCGATTTTCCAATCAGCGATCAAACGTCATTCATCATCAAAACTTTCATACGCTCATTACATATCTTTAATCCTTTAGCCAAATCAAAAAACTTTTTTTTTTCATTTGCTGTAATTCAGGCAACGAGAGATACTTTTTCTTTAGTGGGTTTTCTTTTTAAACCTTAATTACAAACAAATAAAACAGTCAGACGGAGAATCCGATAAAATGCTAGGAAGATACAAAAATTTCAACACTGTTATTATTACTGTATACATTACATTAGCAGTAGGGAGGAGAATAAAAGACATGATTTACTTTTTAAGAAGCAGCAGAGAAAATTATTGGCGTCTTTAGTCCCCCCCCCCCCGTGTTTTAATTTCATTTAGCAAAGTCGTAAATAACGTACATCTGTTATGCTTTTTTCAAGTAAAATAGTATTATAATACTTGGAAAAGCATTGAGAGCACTTGATGATTGATTTAAGAGTATTCAATCAAATGAAGCGTAAGGAAATGTATCAGTTTTTTATTTCATTTTCATGAAATCAGTTTTGCTTCATACAAAGAAGTCTCCTTATTAAAAGTTGCAGAATTTACGCTAGAATGTAATCAAACTTAGGTCAAGTTCATCCCAGGATTCAGAAATGAAAAATCAGGTAAGTGATACATTTTTCTTTCGTAAG
The DNA here is from genome assembly GCA_019973975.1 of Trichonephila clavata. Lineage (NCBI taxonomy): Eukaryota > Metazoa > Arthropoda > Arachnida > Araneae > Nephilidae > Trichonephila > Trichonephila clavata. The sequence goes on along the minus strand of BMAO01008267.1, from coordinate 36,303 downwards.
AATTTTAAATCTAAAATTACTTTAATTGTGTCTTTCTTGGTGTTTGTTTTTATTCAAGTTCCCAGGTTATCTATCGTTAGAGATTTCCAGTTTTAATAAATATTATAAATACTCTTTAATGTTATACATTATTTACTTCGTTTACTCAAACTCCGGTTGATTTTGCATTCAGAAAAAGTTTAATGATAAATATTTTTACGTGATGCATAAAGGTACATTATGTTATGCTTTGGCAATCTTTTGTTTTTTTTTATATACATTTGCTGTAAAAGAGTGTTCTTAAGGAAGAATGAGAGAAGATAAGCTCTGAAGCAACCACTAGACTTAATAATCAATGCCGAAACGATTTCAGGAAGTTTTCAACACATGGGGTTAGCTAACCAGCTATTAAATAGCTCATTATCCTTTTAAATAATTTTTACAGTTACTATTAAAACAGTGAACGCAGACATTTTCAACTTGATTTTTGTTGGTATCGCTACAAACCTGTCCTAATTCACTTTTGTTTTATTCTCAATACTTGGAATGAACTAAATAAAATATAATTAAAATTTTTTTAAAATACCGGTTTTTAAAATTTTTTTTGTCATTTATGTAAGCAGTATTAGGTGAAGCAGACTTTTCTAGCAAGTATATATTTCTAAGATCCGGCTTGGGGCCCAAAACCTGACCTTGCGGGGGGGGGGGGGGGGGCAATTATTTTCTGTTACGCCACTGATATAATAAATGAAAGTCTCATACAACTGACAGAAATTTTCCACTTCCTTTTTATAGCATAATTTTACAGCAATCAAAAATTATTTCCCCATTCTAAAAACAAAAATGAATTATTCAATACATCTACAAAAGAAGCATTTGGTGAAACAACATTTTTTAATTAGTATTTGGCTTTCTCATGCCATAAAAGTCTTAAGTTGAAAATTTCAAGCAATTACTTTCAATAAGTTAAGTAATATTTAAAATCAAACTTAACCTTGAACAGGGAAGTATTAAGGAGCCACATAAAAATTTATAATTACCAAGCCTTTTTATCACAGTACAGAATATTTTATTTTGAGGAATCTATATAATGAACATTTAAATTGATAATATATAGAATATTAATATAAAAAAAAATTAATTGAAAAAATAATGTATAAAAAATGTTTAAGCACTTTAAGAAAAAAACTTGAGAAGCTTAAGATTGTAACTAGGGGAAAAAATGTTAAAATGTTTTGTATATTAACCATTATTATGAAATAATCTAGTTTGTGGCTTCCTTATGATTTCTCTAGAATATGTCTGGAATTAATTGTCAGAATCAAATTAAATTTGCAATACATGTTTTCTTATATTATTCTTTAAATAATTCTGCATACATGTAGCACAACTCCCCCCCCCCCCCGATTTAAAATTTTTTTTAAAATTAAATAATTAAGTTAATTAATCTATTAGCATCAAAATTTATTAATGATGTCTGTATTTTATGATTGAACAAATAAAAAATGTTATTAATGATTTTAAGTACCACTTTGAAATATGGCTGCTGCAACATTAAAGTCGACATTCTGAGCATTGCATTAAATGCCTTCATCTAACTGTCTAGCCTTAAACAACATGAAAAAATTTTATTGTGTACACATTATTTTATATGTGTTTTTAAAATATCTCAGCCAACTGAAAATCCCACCAATTGAGAAATATACAAGATTTATGAAAACATTAAAAAAATTATAAGCATATTCAAAAAGTGTGGAGCAGACCATAAGCAGTGAAATGGTAAGGAAACAAGTTATGATATTTAAAGATGAAACAAATGAAAGATTGTCTGTCATCAGTAGGTAAATGCTAAAAGTAGAGGAAAAAGCAGACACTACAGAATTTGGTTCTTATCTAATGAATTCCCTGAAACTTCAAGAAATACTCTCGATGAAATTGACAAAATGCTTACATGATTAGAAATTGTACTCAAGTTTGATTCCAAAAATGCTGACTGAGCTGCATAAAACTACACATTTAGGCAATGCTTTGACATTACTCATCAAAGATGTTTTTAAGTCAAATTGTTTTCAAATACGGATTTTTATTTTATTTCAGAGAGACACGATACATGTTAAGACAACCCAAAATATCACATATTCTTGCATTTAAGAAAGTCCCCAGGCAGTTCGTGCTAGGATGACAATCACAACTTCAGAGAAGCAGTGCTGGAGCAGTTATCAGGTGGCAGACTTTTATGACAATGGTAATAAAAATATGGTTATTCAATACAAAAAGTAATTTAATATTGATGGAATTTACATTGATGAATAAATTAAAGTCTAGGCTTCCATAATAATACATCCTTTTTTTAATTTCAAAATGATGCTTACTTAAAATACAAGCTTTATTTGTCAGTTTATACAAGGCACATCTAGAAAATCAGTTTCTTTCAACACCACATTACACAGTGTTCCAAGAATAAACACTAATCTTCCTAGCATTTCAGCTGATGCCACAACAGTTTATCTGTGTTATGTTTTCAGTTGGTTGGGATTTTTCAAACTAAAAAAGCTGTCAACTATGAATTTCCACTAGTAATTCATTTTTTGAATGCAAAGAACATGAAAATGGTTGGAATTCATTATCAGATTACTAGAACTTATGATGAAAGAGCAACAAGTGACTGCATGATCAAAAAGTAGGCTAAAAAATTCATTGAAGGATGAATAAAACTACACATCAGAATCTGAAAAGGGAAGCTTTCTGTTGCAAATAAAAATTTGGCAATTTCAAAAACTGTTTTGAATGAAATTCTTTCATAGTTTAAGTTATCATAAGCTGCTTTCTTATGAGTACCAGAAATGTTTGCAGATGTCCATAAAATCAAGTGATTTGGCAGTGCTTCTTAGCCAATAAGGGGATGACCGAGAAACCTTTTTAAATCAATGAGTAACTGGTGACAAACTAGTAAAAGTCACACAGCCCCAGAACCGAAAGAGCATTAGAACGTGACATAAGATCTGAAATAAAGCAAAAATTCAAAACATCAGTGTCAATTCAAAAAATTATGTGCACCTATTTTGGGATATGAAAAAAATATGCTCATTGAATTTTTTCCTAGAGATTGTCAATGCTGAATTGCAAGACTTTGAAAATTTTAGGTGTGAGTTCAAAATAAAAAGGAATGTTTTGCCAAGGAATTGTCCTGTTTCATAACAAAGTTCTGAATCCCCTTACTGTTATCACATAAAGACAAATTGAGGAATTTGGTTTGCAGTAGTTCCCAATCATCCCTTCTACAATTCAAACCTGGCACCGTCTGATAACCATTAGTTCATGCAAATGAAACATTATTTAGGAGGTCAATGCTTTGAAAGATATGATGACAAAAAAACATTCATCACACCAAACAAAACAGAACCTGTCATCAATTGCAGGAGAGTTCTTTGAGGAAAGTATAAGTAAGTTGATCACTCAATATGGCGAGTCTAGCATATGGCTGGTCTTTAAGTGAGACTCAACATCAGTGGAAATTTTGCAGAAAAGTAGTTCAAGAAATAATTTTTCATATAAAATATGACTTGCTTAAAAAACTTTTTGATCTTTCTTCTTACTAAACAGAACTTATTTTCCAGATGTACCCCATACAACCTTTATTGCAACTATTAAGATGTTAGATTTAAGAAAGGATTTAATTTTACCTGCTTCCACTCATAACATAACCAACAGCCTCAAATGCTTGAATTTGATCACTTGTAAGGCCTATTTCACCTCTTCTAGGAATTCGCTTTCCTTCTGCCACATAAGCAGCCATAGCTGCACCTTCACCAGGTAACAAAGCTTTTCCATAACTAACAAATATATAAATTATTTTAATGTTAGTGAATTTTTCCTTATATATAAATAATTTTCTTAAAAAATTTACATCAGAAAAAATTATTTGAAACAGAATGTACTTACTCTTTAGCGGACAATTGTACATGAGTTTTCGGTAAAGGACCAACACATGTATCTTCTTCACCATCCTCTAATTCTAAATAAAAATTATGAAACATATATATAGTCATATTGTATTAAAAAACTTTTAAAGTACATTTAATTTTTAAAAAAAATGATAAAATGGAACATAAAACATTCATACAATGAAATCCCCAAAGCTGGTATCCTTATTAATTTGATTTAATTTTCAGTCCAATCATGCAGAATAATATATTCAATACAAAATTATATGTTCACTAGAATGTGGCACACAATATTAATTTGCAAATAATTTCTCAACTTTATATCTACCCCCCCCCCCACACAAACTCCCTTTGAACTATAGATACATAGATACAAGCCATGGATCTAGCTTCTCAATCAGATTATTTTGTTTTTGATGTAAGTTTTTTTAGTCATGCTTCATAAGCTAATAAATGTAAACTAAAATGCTTTGTGAGAAAACTTTGAAAATGTGAAGGACAATCATTGTAAGGGTAAAAGTAATATTATAATAAGTAATATTTCCTCATGGCATAAAACTTAACACCTGTCAATGAGAGTGTGAAAAATGAAGATTCAACACAGCTAATAATTTTACATCATTAAGAATATCAAGCTTTACTTTTAAAAGCTAACACAAATGAAAATTTACTCTTGAGTCATTTCATTTATAAAATAATACCTATGGAAATTGAAGGCATAGTACATCTTAAAATTGTTCACAAATAAAAACATTGATTAGGTTTCAAATGGAAATCAATGATTGTTTGAAAAATATTCCACTTAAAAGCCTTGCAAGTAAAAAATTTCTCTCAGGATTTTCTGAGGGCAGAATGACAAAGCAGCAAGATAATGTTCCTTATTTCATTCCTGAAGACAAATGTGTTCTTCATCTAAGTTTCTGAAACATATATTGCAATCTTTCTTTTCTGTTGCATGGATAGTTAAGCTATTAGATTAAATCCAACAATCTATTGTTTATTATAAGATGAAGTTTTTATTGCTAAAGCCTTGGCTGATTTTTTGCCCACATTCAGCATATAATCTTGAAAATTGTCATTAAAAACGAAAGAGGGAATAACTATAAATTGACATGTTGACTCAAGTTCCATTTTATAAAGCTTAAATTTATCCTAATTAATCTTGAGAATATCATACATACATTAAAACATTTAAATCTTTTATTGCAAGAAAATGTTTTAAGATTTTTAATCTCAAACAAATTTTTGTCATAATGGCGGGAAAAAAATTATATCGATTTTCTTTTCTTTCCCAAAAAAACTTAATATGTACATTTTTAAAAATAGCCCAATATATGTGATTTTATATTAAGCAATACAAGAATTCCTATATTTATATCGCTATTTATGACAAAATGAGCATATGAATATATATAAATACAGTTCAGCATATCAACTAATTATTCCCATCTTGAGAAAATTTGAGCCTTACAAAGGTTGTAATAAGTTTAAAACTTTGGCGGATGAATAAATTTGTAAAAAAATATTGCATTTATTTCCATATTACACCATAAAGAATTGAAAAAGCTATAAATACTTTTCTTTTCAACCCATGTTTCAAATTCCTTTAAATCCTCAGAATCACTAGATGAACTAGATGATTCTTTTTTACTTTTCTTCTTTCTTTCTTTCTTCTTCTTTTTCCTCTTCTCTTTTTTAGATTTCTTTGTCTTGTGTTTTTTCTTGCCTAGATGCATAAATACATTTCTGAGTTTGAAAAATATTTTGAAACAAATTTTTTTTCTAATACCATAAAATTAGCACAATTATATTAGTATCATGGTCTATTTTTAAAAATGTATCATTATATTTTTTACTAATACATCAATTATAGAAGAAAAATACTTTATACTTTTCAGGATTGATTTAATAGTGACTGTTGATTTATATAAGATTTAGAAAATAAAATTCTTCATACTTTTCGGTAATATTCCCACATACAATAAATAATCCTGAAAATTGTTTAAGTAAAATTAACCACACACATTTAGTAAATGTGTGTATATCTATAATAAAAAAATTTGCTTTTTAGTAAAACAATTTTATGCTATCCTTTACAAAAATTCTATATATATATTTCATTGAATATGTTGATTCGATCATTGTAAATAGATATATTCCTTTTAATTTACATTAATTTTATTCCTTTCAATTTACATTTGTAAAGGAATAGAATTAATTAATTATTTAGATATTGACCATCAAATGAGCATTTTCTTTAAAAAATATGTTGCATAGTTATTAAACTTGCATGACACTTTTTTTTTAAAAGAGATGGAATTATGGATCTTAAAAATTATTCCATTAGTTCTAAAAATGTTAGTTCAATTTTTTTTTTTTTAAGATGTTAGTTTAAAAATCCAGTAATTTACAATTCATTCTCAGTGAAAACAATAAATTATTATTGCATTTTATCTTGTAGCAATGATACAACAAAATTAAATATCTTAAAATAAATTATGGTATATCTTCTTAAACTATGATAAGCCTACTTCTTAAATATACTTAAGATATATGCAAAAAGGCTAGAAAAGGAATAATTTATCCAAAAATTGTCTATAAGCATGGAATCTTTTTTAAAAAAAGACTGAACTCCTAAAATGAGATTAGCAAGGGAAAGAATTCTACCTTCTAATTCTTATAGAAATAAACCATATGAATAATATTATTTAATGATAACTGTAAGAAAATGCTTAATTGTACTTAAAAGTATAATATTCAGTTTTTTTGAAAACTTTACCACAATATATCATTCAATAATATTTTAACAGAATTAAAAGTACTTTACAAATTTATTGAAAAAATTTCCTATGCATAACTTTTTAAGGAAAATTGAGATTTCTGATAATACAGGAAAAAAATATTTATTCACACACCTTAAAACTTAAATGATCCCTGAGAGACAAATTAATATAAATTATATGCTGTTAAACTATCTACATGAATAAAAACTTACCACTGTTCTTGCTTTTTAACTCTTCTTTTTGATTTTCGTCTTCTGTATTATTCTCATCTGAGCTACAAAAATTAGTAATTAAAAACAGATTATATTAAGAATCAAAAAGAAAGGAAAATTATAATTATTAATGATGAACATATTTAAGAATAAGGTAATACTTACTCTGAAATTCTATTTGGGGATGAACCCCAAATAGTCAGAACACCTTTTTCACCTATTTTTTCTCTTTCAATTCTTCTCCTAAAATAATTTTAAAAAAGGCATTACTTATCCTGAATACATATAATTGCCAAATCATTTTTGAAGATATTTTATACAAATCTAATGAAGTAAACCACCAAATTAGAGATACCTATTAATTATGAGTTGCTGCTCGTGTGCCTTTTATAATGGTTGTTACATGACAAAGCATGGATTCCATAAGTCAATGAAATGTTTCAGAGATACAATGTGTTAAAAATTTCCTATAAATCAGAAATATAGAAGCCTTTTCTTCGTATAATCTGAAAGTGATGGACTTAATTTTCAAGTTTATCTGATGTCCTTTCAGAAGAATATTCTTGGAATCAGATAACTTTGCAAATACTTTAAATTTAAAAAGTATTGATAAAAGAAAACACTCCAAATTATCACTCAAATGCCATGACTATCAATAGCTTATTTTAGCATGACTCTCTCCTTCTCTTTCTTTCCTAATCAGCTGGATTTATAGTTTTATGAGGTTGGAACAAAATTATCAGTCTTACTAGTATGAACTAGATTCTACTGAATCAGTCTCATCCTTAAATGCTACTCATTTTAAAACAATTTTAGTCAACTCAGTATTATTAACCTATGCAAGACTTTAACAACAGTGACATACATTAAAAAATAATATTCTCATAGGTTTTTTTTTTTTTTTCAGTTTAAGTCCTTTAGATGCATAGTTCACTTATTGAGTCTCAAACTGGACTTAATTCAGTTGTCAAGCCTGGTATACCTGAAAATTGTTGACAATCACAGTACATTTTTACCTTCACTATCATTACACCATTATCATAATTTTGAGGTTTCCCAAGAACAAAACCCCCTAATTCTTAAAACTATTTCTGAAATTAAATTACATTTGTTGTATTTTTATTTTTGATCAGTAGTATTTAAATTATGAATCTTATTATGATGTATAACTTCATAACAGCTGCTCCATTAGTTACATCTCTCTCTCTCTCTTGCATAACATTTACATGCTTTGAGTTTCAAATAACATTGTTTACTTATAATTTAATGATAGTTTGGCGAATATACAAAAAATAACTTATATGCCTATATAATTTAAAGCAAGCATTTAAATTTGCACTTGTAACCTGCACTCAAAGAAAATCTATGGCGGTTAACTCAGGTCAACCTTTATTCACCATTTTTTTATTCAAACTCTTTTATATTCAAAATTGAGTACAGTTACAATACATCAAACAGTCAAATAATCAACAATAACAAGATGTTTGCACGCGTTGGCTATTTACATCTGCTTTCACCAACTAGCTGGCTGGCCGATTGGCTAAGTGTTCACACGGTTAATAGAGTGCACACTATTGTGTCTTTTTGCCATTTGTTATACACTTTATTTGAAAAAATATATTAATACATGAAAATTGAAAACAGATGTAAAATTAGGGAATATGTTTATTTTTTACAGATTTTACATGACTTCTCTATGAATCTAAATTTTAAAGTATCCCTTCAGTTTTTCATTTATTACAGAATAATCAAAACATTAAGATGTTACACATGACTTTTTATCATTTTTGTTTTTAACATATTTTAAATATTCAATTTGAATATATAGTATACTATATATAGGGATAAATGAAAGCTATTGATGATGAACCCCATATTTTAAATATGATCAAAAGAGGTAGATAATGTCTGCAAGTTTGTAAATCATTCCTCTAACTACCACAACATATAAGAGCTTTGAGGCCTAATTCCATTTTAGTGTTGACTCCTTTGAGTTCCATTTACTGCTCCTGAACAATGATTCATAAGCAGTATCAGATAGTGTCAATCTGTAAGTCTTAAATATTGCTTAACACAAATATTATGACCATTAACATTAGCCTATTACAGATTCACAGAATATTACTAGTAACATTTATCTTATTGTCAGGGTTGACTAGATAAAGAAAGAGAGGACTGTAATACACTTTCAATCATTATTATATGTCAGCTCAATAGCTTAGAAGTAGTGTGCCTGCCTCGTAAATTGAAGGTTGCAGGTTCGATCCCGGCAGGAGTCGATAGATTTTCTAAATGCAAAAATTGTATGCACACATGTCATATGATTATGTAGCATGTAAAGAATCTCTTGAGCATCTATTCTGCTCAGGTACTCATGGCAAAATTAAATAACAGAAACGTTTAGCATCTGATGACAGTATGAATTGAATAAATTCAAGCATTAAAAATTTAACAGTAGAAGCCACCAATGAAATGGCTCTCAATACTCAGGACTTGCTGTGTCCGCATAGGATGAGCTGCCCAAATGCAGCCCATCAGAGTAAATAAAAATTCATAATTATATAACTTTCAGTTTATAATAATACTAACTGAATACCTAAGTAATACTAACTATTACTTATTTATATACATTTTGAATCTCATATTAAAATATAAAAATATGGACACTTATTGATTTTGGACTATTTTAACCATAACAATATAAGAAACGAATCGTATGGTTGATATTCAAAAAATTTCAATTTTACTTTTATACTACATTAGAATAATAATATTAATTCTAATATTAATACATTCATACTAGAATTGATTTCATGATCACCTATATTCAAACATATGAAGCAAAAAGTAATCACCTATCCATAAAATCTTCTTGAACAGTCCAATTCTTTCTAGACCTTCCAAAATTCTTTTCCCCTGGCTCATCATGTTTGAAAAACTTTCTTGGCAAACTATCTCTAGAATTATTATACTTTTTATCTTCATAATGTCCTTTGTAGTTTTCAGAAGATGATACATGCATTTTATAGTTATCAGTACTTGAAGCTCCATCTGAATAATCTTCTGAAGAATGATGTTTTCTCTTGTGGGATTTGTGTTTTTTGCTTGAAGAGTCTTCATGTGATCTTTTAGATGATTTTCTTTCAATTGATGGAGATCTTGAAGAACTGTAGCTATTCTTTTGACGATTCAAAGGAGATGAATATACTTTTCTACTTTTATGAGATGATTGCAAAGGTGAATGGGATCTGGAATTTTTACTTTGTTTTCTAACAGGCGATCCTGACTTTGAACGATAATGATGGTTGTATTTTGAAGATGATTTATATTTACTAAAACGGTATTCAGATTTCTTTGTTGAGTTTCTATCTACAGATGATGATCGTGAAGACCTATAGTTTTTTCGATAACTGGATGAAGGAGACACAGAATGCTTCTTGTACTTATTGGAAGAATATATTGGAGATCGAGATTTATGTTTCTTGTACTGTTTTCTTGGAGATGGTGATCTGGATATGGATTTCCTGTAATATTTGCGTTCCTTTTTTGAAGATCCTTTTACATTTGAAGCACTTTCAGAAGAATCACTCCCGGATGCAGACTCACTTTCTGAATAAGACACTATTTCACTAAAAAAAAAATTTAAACAATTATGAACATGCTTTATTTTAGAAAATAAAAGTCAACAGAGATTTTGAGCATATTTTTCTTATTCCTTTATTTAGTGGAACTTGTTTTTTTTTAATAATATTTCTTAAAAAAATTACTTTGCTGATATGAAGAATCGGGTGAGTTATGGTTTAATAATGAATTAATTCATTTTTTCTGATTTAATATTTCTCAAAAAAATTACTTGGGTGGAATGAAGAATCAGGTGATTTTGTTTGATAATGAATTCTCTTTCAGGCGCATAACGTTTTTGGCAACTAACAAATATAAATGTAGGATATTTTGGTACTTAAGTATTATCGCAACAATCAATAACATTTATGGCAACCCAATTTCGCATGTGCCGCATACACTGAATTGGCAATCATGTGCTTCGTTTTATATTATACCGCCAAAAGGTTGCAATAATATGTAAGCACCAATATTTCTACATAGATCATGTATATATTTGTTTTTAATTACTACTCATTATTTTAAAGCAGATCTTTTAAAAGACATTTAACATTTTTTTAATCCAGATCAAAATTCAATTTTTAACACTTCATTAGTGTTCCTTCTATTAATTTTTCTTAAAGATATGGTTGAAAAATGATTTGCATTTTTTTAATGATTTGTGAAAGAAAATGCATGTTTTTGTAATGCATGACAGATCCAATTTTGAATAAAGCTGAATATTTATTTTGCAAGGATGATACGTGTTTAAGAAAAGAAAACTGAGTAAAGGTTTAATTTAAGAATGTCATGAGTAAAATGAATGTGCATCATATTTGATATTTCAGTCAATGAGAGATAATGGTTGGTTAGAGGAGAGAAGTATTGTGCACATTATGATGAACAGATACACGTAAGAGGCTGATTGTGAATTCACATGAGAAATGATTTGAAACTCAGTTTGCGAAGTTCATCCGGCAAAAATGCAAAAAACAAGAAATCTCAATGAGAGCCTCATTGATGCTATTAAAATAGCTTATTGTCATTGGCAGGAATTTAATTTTAATAAAAACTACCAACACCTACATGAAAAGAAGATTTCTAAAATAGGCAAGTTTTTAATCTTTTTAGGCATCTTATAATTATTGTTTAATAGCTGAAAATCTTTTCATTAAATAGCTAAGATCATAACCTTCTTAGTAAAAAATTGTACTTTTGATTGTAAAACATGTTGGGCATAATATAATGGTAATTTTTTTATAAATATCAATACTTTTACAATCTATTTTATAAGTTGTCAATCTACATTTTGATCAAAACTCTTTTAAAAAGAATAAAAATGCCCTATTCTTATCCTATGCTTCCCATAGACATCATGCCACTTATATTTAACAAGCCAGTTAATAAGCTTTTGAATTAATTACAAGCAACATTCAACAAAGTATTGTCCTAAAATTATGACTGGCAAGGTAACCAGTAAGTGAAATTGAAATGAAGTTTTCTAAAAGTTTTTTTTTTCCATCTAAAGCAAGTAATCCTAATAAGAGCTGTTTAGTATCCTCATTGATGCTATTAAAAAGGCTTACTCTCCCTTGTAGGAATTTAATAGCAATAAAAACTACCAATACCTACACAAAAAATTTTCTAAAATAGATAAAATTTTAATCTTTTTTAGGCATCTGATAATTCTTATTTAATAACTTAAAATTTGTTCATTTAATAGCTAAAATCAGAGGTGGGGAACCTGCGGCCTCGTGAGTTTCTTGTGCGACCTTCATAAAAGCTAGTACTTGTATTAAGTAATAGTTAATTATATAGATTACAACAGTTTTCAAATCAATGAAATTAAATAAAAAAGACATGAATGTAAGTCCTACTTGTGGGAATGGCTAATTGTACATTTTAAAATGTAAGAGCGCCGTTTAGAGCAATACTACCACACTACCAGACATGTTAGATGATCTCTACTCAAAAACTATTTTCTTACTATTATAGTTGTATCTGATTCCCTGCATGTTAAAATGATTTTTTTTTTTGCATGAATGCCATTTAAATACTAATAAAATGTTTTATAATAAGTTTCTGTTGTGTGTGACTGAGATACAACAATTATGTACTAAGAAAGACAATGGTGGCTTATCTTATGTAAATCTGATAATGTGCTGCTAACAGACTCATCTCATGTTGCAAATGGCCATTGTGAAAATATACATATTGCTTTACTTATTCTATGGCTTTACTAGTGCTTTTGAATCTCTAGCAAGTACACACTTTCATAGAGAAATTATTTAATAAACATTTCTTATGTGAATACAAAAACATTCTCTATTGTTACTTTTCCTGTCAAATAATAAATAAATAAGAATTCAAGTTTTTAGTAATACTTCTATATAATGCACAAAATTGTTTAAATTGTGTAAAAACTATAATAATTTCATAAAAGTCACATTTATAGGTACATTATCCTGTGCAGCCATTTTTAATACTATCTAATTTAAATGTAGCGTATAATGGTTAAAAAAGGTTCCCCACCTCTGGTTAAGATCATACCATTCTTAGTAAAAATTTTTACTTTTAATTATAAAATATATTGGACATGATATATTGGTAATTTTTTTATGAAAAATACTTTTGCCAACCTACACTTTTCACTTCCTTTTGATCCAAACTCTTTTTAAAAGCATAAAAATGCCCTATTCTATCCTACACTACCCAAAGCTATCACACCACTAAAATTTAACAAGCCGGTTAATAAGCTTTTGATCTAATTACAAGAAACATTCAATAAAGTATTATGTCCAAAAATTATGACTTGCAAGATAACTAGTAAGTGAAAATTTAAATGTTTTCTAAAAGTTTTTTTAATGTTCTTTTTTCTTTTAATATATTATCCAGAAATACACTTAGTACCTTACTTATTAAGTGATGACATATATATAAGGGGTTTATTTATTGATTCTATGAGTTACGAAGTTTAACGTTACAACATTGTCTGAGTATTTTGTGCTATACACTGAAAGAAAGAAATTGATTACCAGCCTCCTGTTTGCAAAGTACTAACAAGCATCGATCTCTTTTTATAATCTCTGTACTGAACAGAACTTTCATCTTATCTGCATGAAAAAGGTATTCAATCATTTGAACTTTTCACTAATCACTTGATTATATTCATACTTTATTACCTTAAATGAATCCATAATAACTAAAGATTAAAACAGCTCTTCTAGTATTAAATTTAGTTAGATTAGTTAGTACTTATGTATAATCATAATGCTAGAATTCAAAATAACTCGCCAAGTTGACAACCCTGATTCTGCATGTGTCATATGCTCTGAATTTGCAACCATGTGCTTTGTGTAATGTAATGTCACCAATAGGTTGTGATAATACATAAGGAACAATTAGTTTTACTCTGAGAGCATAAAATCATCTAATAAGAATAGTTTATGAATTAACATTGAAATTAAACAGAAATTATTTACTTTTTGATCCAGAACCAAATAAGATATTAGATTTATAGAGATCTAGAATAACTGGCTTAAGAAATGACGACAATTAGATTCCATTAAAATCAAAACTTTAAAAGTCTTCAACTCAACAAATTATCACATTGGATACATATGGAAATCAAATACAGAAAAAAACTAGCCATTTTATGATTTTTTTTCCTTTGTAGCCAATAATACAAACTAAAGCTAAGATCCAACAAAGATTCTTGTGCGATTACTGGTTATTGTTTTCTAGACGAAAGCAAGGTTTATTTATTTATTTATCCAATTTTTTGTAAAAAAGGTGGTAATTATTGGATGGAGCTTTCGGAAAAAATAGTTAAAATTATGAAGATGCCGTTCGAAAGGAGGAAAAAATCCGCATGATGTAAGCAAAGGTACGTGGTTTGGCAAAAGCCGTTACAGTAATTTTAGAATGTGTTTGTCTTTTTAAGAAACTAAATCATTCAGTATTTTGTTCATAAAGTTTTAAAAGTTAATAATTTTTCTGCTTCGAATATCGATTTATTCTTTTTAGAATGTTCTTAATTTTCTATTTTTCAACAGTTGAAAAGAAATTTCCGTTTTTGTCGTTCGGATATCCGTCTTTTTTTTTAGGATGCCATTAATTTTCTGCTTTTAGAAGCTAAATCTTTCATTAATTTGTTCTTATTTATTTTTTTAAACTCTTAATTTTCTACTTTTAAGCAGTTAAAAAAGAAATTTCGATTTTATACGTTCCGATATCCGTTTTTTTTCCCCCTTAATTTCTTTTTTTTGCTTTTAGAAGCTGAATCTTTCATTTATTTGTTCTGAACATCTAAAAAATTGTTTTCCTCAATGGAACTTCGATTCCTTCTTTTCGGAATGTTCTTAAATCCGTACTTTTTAAAATTAAAAAAAAGAATTTTTCGATTTTGATCTTTAGATCTCAATTTTTACTTATTAGAATGCTCTTCATTTCCGATTTTTAGAAGCCGAGATTCTTTGGTCAACAGAACTCTACCTAGCATTAAACCTCAACTTAACAGAATCAACATTCTCCCTTCAACTAAAGAAAGAACTAAGAAACTGACAGCTTCAATTAACAATCAATTACATGTCTCTGAAGCCCTAGATAAAATAATTGAAGAAAGCAATTCTCACCAACTGGCATCCATACAATGCTCATAAATCTAACTATAAAAACTGTTTTAATAAATCCACAAATTAAATATAAAAATCACAAAGAAAAATACTTTTTGGATTTTCTCACATTTCATCCATGAACACAACTTACAAATTTATGTCTGGTATAACAGCCCCACTCTTAGTACTTAACATTTAGCAATTTTCTATAATAGTCCCAAACCTATAAAGTATTTTTAAAAGTTTGTGCCTTATACTATTGCTTTTAATCTTATATTGATGCACATTAATTTCTTTTAAACGCAAGAACAAAACATGATGTGAATTGTTCAAACTTAATACATCAAAGTTTTTGGAGAAAATAATTCCTCACGAGATAAGTTTGTTTTTTATTTATTAATTAAAATTAACATACCACTTTCGGCTGCTCTGCATTTTACTTTACAAACGCAACTTTAACGCATACGGTTACAGATAGGACATATCACATATGACGTAAGAGACTATGCTATGAGGCAAATACTATTGATCACATGATCATCTTCAACTCAACTGACGATGCGAAATCTCAAGATCAAACAACGTATCCCCTTTCAACGTATCCCCTCTAGCTTTTCAACGTATCCCCTCTAATTTGTACAAAAGCAAAAAATTCAGATTGTAAACAAGGGAAATATAAACTCTTAAAAATATTTTTCATTGGAATAATGACTAATTTAATCTTTTTTTATCAATCATTCCACATCTTCCAAAGATTCGGCTCAAATACAATCATTTGTGAGATAATGTCAATTGGATTGGTTTATTTTGAAGAGTAGTTTGGCGTTAAAGAGAGAATGAAATTCAATTTTCCTCATTGCTCTTGAAATGTGCTTTACCACTCACTAAAGTAAAACAGCCTGTTTCTCATTGGTTGGTGTAAATATAATGATTGGATTCCTAGTTTAACATTTTTGTCATATTTGATTAGCTTGGAGCTGTAAATTGCCAATTATTCTAAGCGGGATCAGCTAAATCCTGACCAACTGCAATAATAACTTATCGTTTACCACTCATATTTTTGTAATGATTCCTTAAAATTAGTACCTATGAACTGTAAATATAATTTATTTATGTATATTTTATGTTCCGTCATCAAAAGTGAATCCTTGGTGGGATTTTCATCCAACTTACCGAAAAGAATCAGGAATTTTTCTTTTATTAGGAGAGCGTTAGTGTTTTAATCACTGTGAATTTCCTCAAAGTTCCCTAGCTGGTTTAACTCATTGCAAAGTATTTCTCAATAATCCTTAATATTGCATAAAAAACAGTTTTTAATTACATTTATTATCTAAAATTTTAAATCTTTTTCGTAAAGAAAACATTTTTTATTAAAGCAAAGAAAAAAATGAATAAAAATGCAAAAGTTTATTTTGAAAAATGAGCATGCTTCTACTTATATCAAGTAGAAATTTTGCATAAAAGATTATAAAGTTAAAAATGTTGTATTTATTAATATAACACTATTGCATATTTAAAATAGACATTGAGTGATTTAATCACTCTTAACTTAATGCAATTATTCAAATACTATTTTTTTTAAGTTTTAGAATTATTTATGCATTGCTTTAGTTTTTAGAAAATATAGTAAATAAATAAAGGCTTACACAAACATTTTCATAAATTTCTAATTTGAATGAAATTCAATGAAAGGGAGGTTCTCAAGAAAATCGGTGCGTATTATATCGTCAAACAAATCCGTCAAATTGAAAAATGTGACTAAATTCAAAGATTTGCTTTCAATAATAAAAAACTGTTCTTGCGCAAACAATCTTATTACCCCTGCTTGAAAATAAAAACGTTTTTATAGGTTCCTGTATGCTCAGACATAATATCTTGGTCGTGTATGCTCGAAAATAATATGTTTATAACTTGTTCTTTTATTCTTCGCTTATTTGATTGTGAAAATGACTAAAATTTGGGATCTATTTTATACAGAAACAAACGCAGTGAAATATTTCCAAAAGGACTGTGTAATGCGAAAGCACCCAAAAGGCTTCTGTAAAGTTGCAAAATGACGAAACATGAAACATCGTGAACTACATAACAGCATTTAGACTTATACTTATGCGAAATGTGGCGTAGTTTACGTAAAGAGTACTTTTAAATACAGTATGTGATCCTTCTCTAAATCTTCGCCAGTTTATTTATCGACGGGCTCAGCCCCACTTTTAAACTCCCAAGCGCCCTAGGTAATTCACATTAATGCACACCTCCTATTTCCAGTGCACCCCTCTCCAGTTCTGGCTCGGGAGGGATTTGCCTTTCATTCTTTTCTTTTTCTTTATTTTCACTCTTTGGAGAGTCTTTCCATTCATTACCCAACTTCTATAGACCCGCCTTGCCCTTGACTGGCAACCGGCACCCGTAAGGAAAGGATAGTAGCATGGTTTGGTCCCTCTCGTGCATTTCTCATTTTGTGACATCATAGACCCCCCACCCTTTTGTACATTAGAACAGTAAATCAATGAAATCATTTGCAATAACAGTATAGAATGTAAATTATTGTATGAACTGTTTTTTTTTCAACTTGTTAATTACAATTTTTTTCTTCGCTTAACGCTTTAATATCTTTTTCTTACTTTTAGACATCCTTACTCTTTGCTGAACCAACGTACTTGTACAACAAAGGTTTTCTACTAGCTTTGATATTTTCAAAATCATTAATGACATAATTATAATTTATTTTCATTGTAATATCATTTTTAATGTGTAGCAACATCAAACTGTTAAGTTATTCTTTTCCCAGAGTAGATTCCATTTCAGTCCTTACTCTCTTCAGGGCAGAAATGCTTCTTCTCTCATGACTCACAAGGCGGTGCTACGTTCGCTGCAATTTTGATTTTTTTCTTTTTACTTTTTCTTTTTTGCCTTTCAATTTTGTGCGCCAAAAATGTTTTGTGCCCTAGGCACGTGCCTAGTGTGCCTAAGCGGAAAAGCGGCCCTGGATTGGCTAATACTGAACGGGCAAACACGAAAATTGTTTCACATTTGTGCAGAAACAAGGACAGCATTTGGTGACGTTCTTTGATGCAACTACACGTACGCGATTTCTTGTTTTGTTTCGACAATCGGCGTTGCAATGTTCATAAACATTTGGTTTCCGCATTTCGATATTTTTTCCGTAGCTTTCAGGTAATATAAATTAAATCATTTTTAATATATACACTGTGAATATTTATAAGGTTTTTGTTTAGAAATAATTTCTTATTTATGAATCACTGTGGTTGTATTGTTAGAAAATTCTGTGAAAGATATATTATCTATATACATATTTGTTGTTATTATTAGTTATCCATCTGGTAGAAAAGTTAGTAACCAGAATTACTGCTTGAAAAAATGGTGCTTACCTAGTTATAACGAGCTGAAAATTTATAAAATCCAACATTGCTTTCAATACTGAAAAAGTAATCTTCTCCAGTTTGAGGGTCTCTAAGATTTATTAGAAATATTATATCTATTTAGGGGTTTTATTTAAAAATAGGTGATTATCTAGGTAATCAGATGTATTTAAAGCTGGGTAGGTACAGTTATGTCTTTACCAATTTGAAATGTTATACATAATTTGTTAATTGTTATATGAATCCAAGGAATATCTAAGTTAGCGCCTGTTGGTTCACAGTTGTATTGGCCTAAGATATTTTTAATGAATGTATTCTTATTGAACCAATGAATTGTTTATAATTTCTTTATCCAATCTATTGAAGGTTTCAACTCCCCATTCTGGTAATTTGAAGTGATAACTTCTTTAGGCACGTTTTTCTGAAGAGTGAATTTAAATGAAGCGTCAAGTTTGGGTGCGTTACGTTTAGCCGGTTTTTATTCGGCTCTAGTTGGAAATCTTTCTAGGATCAGTGACTCACACTTTGCTTTGAATTGAAAACTTTTCAGGCGCATGTTTTCTTATAATTAAAAATTTAATGCACACATTTTCCCGTGAAGTTTTATTTTCTTTCTTTAAATGCTACTGTCATGCAGCAGACTTCCACTCAACTCCAGTGAGTAAACAAGAGAAGAGAAGCGAACGCGAAAATAATTGAAAAAAAAAAGATTATTCTTTTGTAGAAAATCAAAAGAGGGATTATGGTAGTTATAACCATATTTAATTTTTGTTTTCAACTTGCCACTTTCCATCGAGAACCAGAGGTCTTAATGGACTATCTAGTAAAGGTGAATATGATTCTTCCATTGAATATTGGTTATGATCAATAGTGTTTTAAAATGTTACAAAATTTGACTTGCTAGTTGTATTAGAAGAGAAATCGGTGAAACAGTACATGAATCGTTTAAAATCATTAAACTAAAAGAAATATTCTTGAAATCCTCAGAATTTATAGAAGATAAGGAATTTACCTTGAACTTCCCCGCGACCACAGTTGTGCAACATAAAAATGAAGACGAGTTGCATAGGTTACGCTCGCAACAACAAATGCAATGTATTAATTCAACACATTATGCTGTTGAAAGTGTTCCTTCATGAGATAAAAAGGTATACAAATAATAGTACGCCCTGTGCCAAGAAGAAAGGAAACATGGGATCTATTTTTTGATTAAGTAGAAAGAGCATTTAAGAGCACACACACAAATATGTGTCAAAAGAATTAATATCCAAAATTTTAATGAAGCTAATTATCGAGAAAGTGGCTAATATTTTGGTTTATTTTGGTGATGACAACTAAAAGCTTACGAGAAAATAAAAGCATTAATTGTGAAAGAGTACAAACCCTCTCCTCTTGTTTGCTTTAGAGAATTTTAAGAAAAGTAAACGGCTCTCAGAGCATAAGTTTTCCCAGCCTTACATAATATACGACATTATATAAACGGTACTTGTTTATTATCGCAACGATATTGGGGTCATAATATGAAAGGTTGCCAATACAGCGTGTACGACACATGGGAAATCAGCGCTGCCAACTTGGCGAGTTATCTTGATCGTTGGTATTGTTGCGATATAGTACGTAAGTACGATATATACAAAAAAAATTATATAAATATAGTCTACATAAGTAATTTACATATAAATATTTTTAAATAATTAGACTAATTGCAATTTAAATTGTATATACTTCGATATAAATATACAAGAATGCATAATTATTTAAACATTTCCCTGCACAGAAAATGGATAAAATAAACAAATGTCCCGATAAATGGGCATGAAAAAGTGAACTGCAAAAATGCCGTAAAAGAAAGCATAGTACATTCGAACCATTGGATACTCCTGACCAGAATAAATTAGAAGTTTTCGCTTCTATATTGTGGTCATAAGCACACACACCAAATTTTTTATAGCTAATCTATATCTGATTTTTGTTTACTTATTCTAGAATTATTTCCATATAAATTGAAATAAATGGCTAAGGTATAGACGTTTTATTTTGAGAGAATTGTTTGACAATAGCAGGACTATTATTGATAATAAATAATCAAACTATCAAATTTTTTTATTGGCTTACATGATACTCCAAACCATTCTAAACATGTCTGTAAAATTTCAAAACTTTATCTGCATTTTTTATTATGTTACTAGCTGACCCGGCCACGCGTTGCTGTGGCTTTGTTTTAATACGTTAGTTCAATATTATTCTAAGCTATTCAATGCAGTCAAATTAATCTTCGTTTATAATTTTGGAGGGTTGAAATAAGGTATAAAACAACAAATTATTTTAATTTTGCATTTCATTCATCTCCTATTTGAGTGTTGCATAATGCATGAATTACTAACGAAGTCGTTAAGTAACAACATATGAAGATTTAATTTTATAAATGTGGTGAATAACGTTGATTCTTTGCAATTTTTGAAATTATTTTTATCATTTTAAAGTATAACAAATAATAATTTTGTACAACTAATCGCTAATCGGTGCACAATATTTTTCGGTAACCCATATTTTGCTAACTCAAATAGATTCAACGGTTTCCGCACACGTGAGCATGTAACATCTAGTTGCCCATTCCAGAAACATGGATTTTCAAAGTCCAAGTATCAAATGAATATTGCTCGGTTTCAGATTCATTTATGGTCATCGCGAAAGCCAAACGAATCGGAATTGAAACCTTTTGAATGGTATTAGAGATTCTGACGGTATCAGTGGAATACGTGGTAACAAATTCCGTAATAGCAGAACCGAATTTTCGTTCAAACTTTACAGTCAAAGTGTTTGCTTCAAGAAGTTCCCGGTATAATTTTTTGATGATCAAACGTGCACCCTTGCATTATCCAGATGAATTTACGTTTCACAGATAATAACCAGGGATCCAAACGAAGATTATGTGGTGACATTCCTGATATATCTAGAGAATTCAAAAACTCGGTTGGAAAACTTACGGTTTTGTTTTCATCAACAATAGTGTCGATTGGCTTAAAAAACGTTAGATCAACTGGCAACAACCCTGTGTCTGAAAGTTTATTTCATCACAATATCAACATTTTTTCTGATTAAGTAACAGGATTACAGAGGCAATAAATATCTAGATAATTATACAGTATATCCGGAAAGACACTATCAATCAGTTCCTTTTTGCCTAAAGCACATTACAGAAATCGTCTGGTTATTTCATGCATTATGTATTAGGATGAAGTTCTATTTCACCGTTTCCAATATTCAGTAGTTGGTTAAGAAATATTTGGTCTGATTGTTCATCTTGCAAATGTACTCGCGTGTTTATGGTCAGTCGAAGTGTTTCCACGTTTCGCCATAAAAACGATTGTTTTAAACAGGCGTTAATCTCGTGAGCAAAAGTAGAGTGTGTAATGGCTGTAAATGCCTGTCGGATATCACCAAACAGTAATACAACAGCAACACCGAATATTCTCTCGTTGCCATTTAAATCTTGCAAAGCTCTATGTAATGCTTTGAGTGAATGTTTATGGTTCATGGTACACTTATCCCTGATCATGACAGAATTCATTTGCAATATTGTACCAAATCCACTCTTTTTTTCAATGGTACACTTTGCATCTTGTATTTTATGAAATCCGATTTCACAATATAATTGTTTCCTATCCAGAAAAACACCAGGAAAGCATTTCTCTCTCCTCAAGAATTTTAAAGCAAGCCTTTTCCACAGTTTGTGCAAAATACTTTCGTCTGGCATTATTTGACGAAGATATGAGATTATATTGAATTGGATTGAGAATATTCGGATCGGCCGTTAGCGAAATACAATCAAGATCCACTTTTTGCGTCTCTAAGTCGGCAAGTGGCCGCGGTAGCCAAGTGGTCAAGGCATCGGATCATAGCTAGCGAGTCATGAGTTCGAGGCAAGCACCACTGAAATCCCGCCGTGTAGGGGAGCGATTCACTTTAAATCTGTCGAGAGCTCAAACACCCTCCCGTTGGTGTGGTGTGGTAGTTAGGAGAGGGGGTACCAGCTCAGGTGTCATCTGAGTCACTTGACCATGGTTCAAAATTACGCGGTCAGTCGCCAAAAGCCCTCGTGTAGCTGAAAAGTTCGACGTTAATATTCACTCACCCACTCACTTTACGTCGGCAAGTTAGGCTGGTACTGCTGTCCGAGAGTATTCCAATCCCCCGGCATTATCTGGCAAAAATACAGAAATTTCTATATTTCGATTTCAGACTCGCTTAAACCATCTCAAATTACACCAGGAATACACATTTCCCGAGGCCAAGACTTTAAGGGTGAGCTCTTGCCCCGGTTTGCGTAAAAGATGGTCATCCTGAATTATCCGGCAAAGTTACTGTTATTTCTCAGATTGAATATCAGATTCGGATTATCCGTTTTGAAATACACCAGGGACAAAGTTTTCATGATACAAGGGATTTAAGGCAAGTCCCTGCTACAGTGTGCCTAAAATACGGTCGACTGGCATTATCCGGCAAAGTTATTGAAACTCCTAAAATTCAATTTCAGATTCTCAGTTCACACTCCGAAATGCACACGGAGCTGACTTTTGATGCTCCAGCGCGAGCAAGTTCAGTCTCTAGAGAGAATGAAAATCTGGACGTGGGACTTGAATCATTTGCCTTTTCACCTTATTCAGAGAATATCCGGCAAGTTTAGTGGAGTTTCTGAAATATAATTTCAAATTATCGCTTTCCGCCCCTAGATACAACTGGAAATTACTTTTGTTCCCCTGAGCCGGCAAGTTCAGTCTCTGGAAGGGACATTAGGGTCGTCCGACATTATCTGGCAAATTTATAGGAATTTCTAAAATTCGATTTCAAACTCTCGTTAACCATCCCGAATTACAAAAGAAACGCACTTTTTCCGCACCAAGACATTAAGGTAAGCTCTTTCCACGGTTTGCGTAATAAATGGTCGTCCTGAATTATCCGGCAAAGTTACAGTTATTTCTCAGACTGGACATCAGATCCGGATTATCCATTTTGAAGTACGCCAGGGTCAAAGTTTTCACGATTCAAGGCTTTTAAAATATTTAATATATTAAGGCCCCTGTTATGGTGTGTCTAAAATACGGTTGGCCGGCTTTATCCGGGAAAGTTACGGTTATTTTTGGAAACTGACTCGAAAATCGGATTCCACAACCCGAAATACGCCAGGAACTTAATTTCGTGCATTTTGGTTTGCAATATCTGCTTCCACAGACACATGAGCAATGCCACATTTTTCGATTATTCCCTTACGGGAATCTGGCAACGTTTTTTCCGGATTCTTCACATTTCCGGCAATAAAAAAATTATGGCGTGATTAATTGAAATAAAAACCATCCTATGTTTTAAGTTGGACGAAATAACACACAGTAAGCAAAATTATATTATGATCGGTTGAGTAGTTTCGGAGTCCATCGCGGACAAACACTGTGACACGTATATTTTATATATAAAGATAGAGCAATTTTTGATGCAGGACAGCAGAGAGACTAAACAAAACTGCCACGTCCACTTATCAGAGCATCTGCTAGAAAAGTTCCTGATAAAAAAGGAATTAATTATTTTTCTACCACCCGCAAAGGAGACTATTAAATGTAGAGTTACATATGCAGTAACAAATCATTTCAAGAAAAAATTGTATAATTCATGCAAAAATTCCAGTTTATTGAAAAGCAAATGGATTTGGTCAAGATTTAAAAGTTGTGTATGATTTTTGTGATATTATTATGACTGAAACTAAATTTCCAAACAGATTCCCAAAGCACAAATACTAAATTGCATTTTAATAGCCCTAATTGATAATTAAAAATCTAATTTGTAAGAATAGCAATAAAAGTTAATAGCAAAACTCTTCCATTTTTATATACTTGTTTTTTTGGTGATATATGTATATCTAATGTATGAAATTCAACACAATTATTATTAAAATATTTTGATATTTATTTAAACAAATGCACAGATGATTTTCTTCAGTTTTGTTTATTTTACTTATGCATTGTTCGTTGTAATAATGAAAGTTTTACATTTGGAGGGTTCGTTGTATTTTGCTTTCATTCGTGTATTAAAATTTAATATGCGAAGGCTTTCAAAATAATGGGGAAAAATAAAGGCATCTTTTGTACGTGTTGTGCATTATATAAGTTGTAAAACTGAGCATGGAATTAGCTCTGAGGTGTGTGTATTTTTTTTAATTATTAAGGTAAAATTGTATGAAGCATTGATCTTTTATACTTAGATCTTAACATTTAACTTTCTTTTAACATTAATCTTAGTATACTGTTTAATTGTTCTACAATTGTGCAATTTCTTATGGTAAGCAGTTTTAAATAAGCTAATTTACATTTCATAAAAGTTTTAGACTATTCGATGAAATTATAATATGCTATTCTTGGAATGAAAATATCAAACTCTCTCTCTTTCTCCATGTTCAAATTTTGATCATATACTATTATCCAAAACCCTAAAGTTTTTTTTTTGATAATTGAAGTAGGGATATGTAATTTTTTATAAATGTTCTGAAATGTATGTTTTGTAAAACTGTGTATGGAATTAACTCTCAGATATGAAGTAATTTTTTAGAAAAATTTCAAAATCAAAATTAATGCCGTTTTTTTGTACGTTTCACAGTGAAAAAATAAATATAAAATTAAGGAGCAGTAGCATAAATAAGCCCATAAATAGTTTTATGTAGTTTAACACACGTGCCGATGAGTGGAAAGGAATATAGATTAGACATATCCAAAATGAGATACTTTACTCATAGGCTTAAATCCTCATTTTATTATCGCTCGTTGGTAGAGCAGATATAGAGCTATATAAAACAAGACATACCCTCATAGAACAGCAAGTCTTCACACTTACTAACTAACCTACCAACTGTCCAACTAGAAACTTACTGACCGAGAGCGGCACAGCTTTCTCAACCAGTTACTACGTCATCCTTTCGGTTACAGTTATAAAACAGTTACTACGTAATCCCTTCGGTTACAGTTAAAAACACAGTCTGTTACAGTCTCCCCCTCTGGCCCTGACGCCGTCTCGGTGAGGGACCAGGAAGAGTCTTTCTTGGTCTGTCTCTTTTACGAGGCTTAGATGATGGATCTTGATGAGCACATAATGCTGAGGTGTCATGGACCCCGATAGGAATATCAGGATCCTCAAGATTGACCACCTCAAATAGAGTAGGAGATCGTTGGCCAAGAATAAGATAGGGACCGTCTCGGCGTGGCATAAACTTTGAAGTTCGTTGTCGGGTAGAACTACTCAAAAGATGTTTATTAACGTCATGATTGATTGTTTGTAAAGTGACTGGTGAAATACTACGATCATTAGGTGACAGCAGAGGATTCCTTGCTGACGAGGTTGAATAAGCTGGATCTGTATATTGATAAGGTGTCCCTGGAGGTATAGGAGAAGTGGGAGGTACAGTTCTATTAATTCCAGAAGAACTACTATTTGGAATTGATCCAACGTATGACGATGAACCTCCCCTTGAATAATTATTCTTAGTTGAAGCAGACTGAGAGAAAGGAACAGGCAAAGAAGGTGCACCAGTATTTCTATACACTGTAAATTTGGGAGTCACCGAAACAAGATGATTGTCTCCAGAGTTGATACGGGGTACAATGAAGGAAGTTGAGTCTCCCCCTGGTTCAAACACAGTTCCGTACAAATTCAGTAATGTACCCAGTTCATTTCTCAGCTCAGGCGTTAGACGTTTATCTTCGTCTTCGCGTAGTAAGCAGGTATTCTCTTCAAGATTGAATCGGCTTTGGACTTCCTGGATAATTACCTCTTTAACTAAATCATAAGTTCGACGGGGTATATCACAAAAGAACCAATTTCGGTGTCTCAGGTTCAGGACAATGCCAGCTTTTGTAAAAAAATCCATTCCTAAAAGTGTTCGGTTTCCCTTAGCAGAAGGTAAAGCTTTTATAGTGGTGTACGGATAACACGTCCTTCAAGTCTGATAACTGCACTGGTTATGTAGACTCTCCTTTTGACCGTCAGCAAGGGACATAGAGAGTCGAGTCTTCTGAAAATCAGCTCCCTCTCTCTGTAAAAGAAGATATAAAGTCTCTCCAGCAATAGAGTGACTAGTTCCACTATCGGCGCATGCAGTTCCCCATATGCCATTAACAGCTAACTTCAGCACTGCGATTTGATTCGGAGTTGAAGAGCATGAATACAAACTAATGTTGCCAAAATTTGCTGAGTCCCTATTCGCTATTGGTTTGCAATTTGGACATCTGGGTTTCGTAACACCTGAACCACGTGAGAATTTAAAGCTCTATAACCGTGAACAGGTCTCCAATCTAATGTACCTTTCTTAGGAACCATATGAAGTGGGGAAGCGTAGTTACTTTTCAAATGTCGTAATTGTCCCAAATGCATCATGTTCTGAAATTCTGTTTTTGCAATTTTCAGGCGATCTGGGGACATCCTTTGGGGTTTTGCCACCACAAGAGGACATTTTATTACTGTCAGTTCACGGCGTACGAAGTGCTATCTGTGAAATTAAGAGAGAAGAGTGTGTTATTGTGTCTGTAGTAATGTATGTATGAACTGTGTTTGCGCAATCCCAATTGCGCTGCCTGAACTGCGCATGCCCTGCAATTCTGATCTAAATGTAAAAAAGAAGTTATGAGTAATTAATAAACGTCAGTCCACAAGAAAAGTTTGTCGTGATAGTGTCATGAGCAATTAGTGTTATTGTGTTAGAGATTATTGAGTCCATTTAAGTGTTTTGAGTTACGACAATTACTATGTGACGAACAGAATTATGTTTCACTGGTTGATTTGGATTAGGCAATTTTGAAATAGAGGGTAATTCTTTCAAAGTTTATGATAAATTGCATCTGTAGAAATAGGAATTTGAACTGAAGGATATTAGAATGCTTTAAATGGCCTACTAATTGCAATTTTGTTTTTGTACCTCTATGACCTTTATTCCCGAGATCCGCCACCAATTCAAAATAATGGAGGAAATCTGCTCCAAGAATAGTGAACTTACATTGGCACTGAGAAAAGTCCACATGTGAAATCTCTTCTTAAATTAAAATTTAAGGTTAATGTTTTCTGCCCATATACATTAATTGTAGAAAAATTCGTGGCAAAAAGGGTTTGTTGAAAAGCATTTCTTTTTTGACAGACATTAACAGGAATAAGACACGTCAGAGCCGGTGTCGACCAGAAAAGAGAAATTTGTTGTCCGGTATCGAATGAACATGCGACTTGATTTCTTTGGGCAAAGAATAAGTCGCCATTATTCTTTTCTGGCTTCGTTTTCCTTCTATGTGCATGGTTGAACGCATTTTTCTGCTCTACATTTTTTTCCCGAACCACTTGCGATACCAGCAAATTGAAAAATCACGCTTATTCGAAATACTTCTTTCGCGGGAATTTTTCCCCCCGACGGTCTGGAGGGTGACCATGAGAGATTGAAAGGCGACGATCAATTCTTTCATTTGATTTTTCGATTCCCCGAAACAGTTTAGATTCCAATGACTGGTCATTTTAATAAGAAACTGCAAAAGTTTCATTAGGAGATGGCGAGACCTCGAGAATTCTGTCCGCAATTTCCGAGGCTTTGTCTAACGCGAGGTTGGAAACAGCAGCTAAAATCATTTTAACCGAAGACGGCAAACACTGCAGAAATAACTCCACATCATCAGTTTATCAGCAACTTTCAAAGATTTCACTCGCCGCTTCATGTTACACAGTAGTTTAGAAGGTTTTCGCGAACCTAATTCTTCCCCTGAAAGAAGTTTTCGAATCTCCCGCTGGACAATACCCCTGAACGATTTATGAGTTCGTTTTTAATTTGCGCGTAGGGATCTGTGGCATCTGGATGCATGAGGACATCTTGAACTAGGGACGCAGTGTCGGGAGAGGGATGAGCTACTATGCAATTGTGTGTACTTAGTTAAAGACTCAGTTATTGGTTTTTGGGTTTGCCTGGGCAAATGTACTTTCGCACATAACGAACCACAAAGTGGGATCGAATCTATTATATACTTGTATTTTTACAGCACTTACTTCCGATATTGTTCAAGGTCTTAGAACAAAATTACTAAATAAACAATGAAATACATATACATTCAATAATAAAGCGCTATAATAATCAATAATATTATAGTTGATCAGAATTCGGCATTTTACACAAAAGAACATGGTATCTTTAACTTGTATCATAAGAATTTTATTTCATCAGAAAGTTATTATATGCAATCAATTAATTTTAGCATTAAAGCTAAAAATAGAATAGAAAACATGAAATTGATAAAACAATTCAAGTTAAATTAAAAGCACAGAATAATGAAACAGAGAAAAAAGATCCCCTTTTCGGGGAAATATTTACAGATGAAGATGCGTGCCACGTCCGAAATCGAAACCAAGGAAGTAGATACACGGGTCCATAAACAAAGGAATTGAATCCTTATTTTAAATGCAATTAAAGGAAAATGTTTTCTTCGTGTCCATCGATAAAGGTAAAAACTATTCACAAGTTAAAATTTTTGCGTGAAGATATGGGGTCGCCATTATGGAAAAGAAGACGCCTTTCTCGTTTTATGGACTAGTTCAGACGGATCTGTACGGTTCTTTACTAATCCTCTACATATTTCTTTCAAATTTTATTTATTTCAACCAATCTCCACCGGGAGCCAAAGCGTGATTTATGCAAATGAGATATTTTATATAAGTTCGGGTTTAGCGAGTTAGCGAGAGAGAATGAAATGAAATGAGAAAGAGTTGTCAAGTGAAGAGGTAGATTTTGTAAAGAAAAGTGAATCGAAGCGTCGGGAATCCAACTCACAGTTGTTGATAAAATTAGTCCGTAGAAAAGCTACGGGAAAAGCTGAAGATAGAAGTCGTATATTAAAGAGGGAATTCTAGCCTTGATCCGATCCAATCAAGACCCAAGTGACCCACAAGACGAACCTGCCGTAGTTTAAGAAATCAGGTTAGTGTCTTAAGAATTGTAATTACGTATACGTGTGTGGTTGTAATTGTACGCGCTTATCTTTCGTGGATTCAGTTTAGATTTCGTGGTTCCGCAATTATTGACCCCTTCTCATTCTAACTGTGTTTTATTCTTCTTATATTTGAATAATGTATATATGACCTTCCTTTATTAAGAAATATTAATAAATATTGTGATTTGTAAAGATATCTTGGAATTCGTTAACCCGCCTACACATCTAAATATGAGTAACATTAGACGAGGTGATGATAATGTTAGGGGAGGTTATATTACACGACAAAGTTCTACTTTGTAAACCACAACATTGAGCCGAAACCGAATGACTTCCAATCCTACTTCCAGAGTAATGTTAATCTATGGGGAAACATCGAAATTCAACTGAGTTTTTAAAACTTCTAACGCAAGTTTTTGTAACTTTTTTGCACTGTATGGATAGAAGATGATCTGTAGATTTCAGATTTAGAATTTTATATTACGTATTTTAGTACCTTATCTATAAAATATCTTGTTAATTTTTTAGCTCAAAGCAATGACGATTTTGTATTAACTGGAAGAAGAAAAGAGTACTAATGACTGCAACGCTCCCATAGTAAGCTTTACGGTAGAAATCCATATTAATTTACTGTGATGCTCTTTACATATAAGCTTAGTGTGTTTACATCTTGCGATCGTCTGCCAGACCAGATTATCAAAATTCTTCCAAGGGAGTTGCCATATTCTCTTCGGTACCTATGTTCGGGAGGGAATTCAATAAAGGGAGTTTTGGTGATTCGGCAAATCCTGTCTTCAGAATTGCGCAGTAAACTTCTTTGGTGATAGCAATGACATTTATTTTAGTTACTTAAATTAAAGACAGCTGAGAGAGAGAGAAAAATATTTAAGGACTTTCAGTGTGTCTCTAGAAGTAAGATGTAGAGATTATTCCCATTAGTAACTGTTCTTTGTCCATGAACTTACAGAAAATCATCGTATGGTTTGCGTGTTTCATAGAAAATGCCAAGAAATCTTGTAGACAACCCACTAGTAATTTAACTGTCCCTGATTTTTCTACATTTTTATTTTGTTTAATAAGAAATGTGCTATCCGTACTCTCTCTGAATCTAAATCTAAATCTATCCCTAATCTCTCTGAATCTAAAAATTATGGAAGAAGATAAAAATAATATTGTTAATATACTGTATACTTTAAAGTTTGATAGTGATCAAATTATCTCAATCCTCAGAATAGCAACTTTTTCAACTCTCCTATGTAAAATATATGTTAATGATTTCATATTTCAGGATAAAAATTTACCAATTCAAACCTTAAGGGGTTTATTCGATGAGACAGTTGATCATGATTTTCAGGACTTTTACATAATAGCTACTGCTGCTTCGAAAAATGAGCAAATTGCATCTCTATTGTAGGTATTACAGAAAATTTCTCTCTTTTGCTTATAGATTTAATCACAATAACTCTATTTTTACTGCTGAAGCTTTGACTATCTGCCAAGCTTTAGAGATCAGAGGTTCCTGAACTTTTTTGTCTCATAGACCCCTTGCCTTGTTTTTCAATTTTGGATAGACCCCTGCTTAATTAATATTGAATTTTTGCAAATTTATCAACTTAAGTGTCTTTTTGACTGCTGTTACTATTACTCATACTTTAAAAGAACTAAATTTCTAACTGTAATGAAGTATAGTGTTTAAAATTTAAAAAACACATGCTAATTAATTAAATAAAAGGGTAATTAATAAATAAAACTGTTAAATAAAATAACTAAACAATTAACAAATTATTTTAATGAGAGGGATGAATCTGGTGCTACAATATCAAATTTTCAACATTTGGTATCAATCGTATCAGGTTTAAACTTAAATCTCTCCTGTTAGTAGTGTCCAGTTTCTTTCTTTTTTGTTTTTGTTTTGTTTTCTAGATTGACAACAAAGCTGAAACTCCTTCACACTCAGAAAAGCAATTAAAAACTTCCTGACGATATTCTATAATTGAGGACAAATAACGGTTCCGTTTCTAAACATCCATTTCTAAACTTTAAGATCTTCGTTAGTGCTTATTACGATTAGTTCCTATTGCAATGTGACTTTTTTCCCAATGTGACCAGAGGCGGATTAACGTAGTTGGAGGCCCCTGGCGATAAAAGTTTTGAGGCCCATGGGCTCAAAAGTCAAAAAACTAAAACAGTGAAAAGTTTCACTGATCTTGAATTTTCAAAATAAAATATATGGCTAATAATAAACCACAACGGCTAAAGAAAAATCTTAACTGCATTTTAAGAAATTAAAAACCTTACTAAATAGCTTGCAACTTTGCTATACAATTTTACTTCTTGATTTGTGTTTGGAAAATTCAGCAATTATTTTTGTCGTATCTATTTTATGCCAAATATCTTGTTCTATAGAAATATAGCTGGGTTGTTCAGTTTGTCTTCTATCCTGTAGTGCTTCTTAAATAATTTTTAACACGCTTTAAAACTGAAAAAGATTTCTCGACTATTGCATTCGATATCGGTATTGTTAATTATATTTTCAAAAGTATCTCTACATTACGATTTCTCTTGATAAATTTCTAGTGGGGTCTCATTGTATATTCGTTTTCTTTTAAAAATAGTAAAAACTGATCCACAATTCGTATCATTAAAATAAAAAAATTCAATACCATCTTTGTAAGTTTCATTTAGTTTCTGTGTAACTTTCTTCTTATATAATTTCAGGTAAAAATCTCTCTTCAAAAAGTACGGTAAAGTGTTCTATAACAGTTTCATAAACCTCAGGTCTTCAAGATAGTTCTGCTTTTGCCCTATCGCATATGACATAAAATGAATTCACTATGAAAAAAAAGTTTTCACTTCTTTCAAAAATTCTCAACCGACTTCTTTAATTTCATCGAAAATAATTTTTTTTTCTTTTGCTGCCTGTGAATTTTCTCAGCTTTCTCTTCAAACGAGTAGCCCTGATATATCAGTTGCTCCTTGTTCCATTTTTCCAAATTCCTTTCTGAAATTTAAAATATAATTTTCTGGAGATTTTTGCAGACTAGATCATTCTAATAAAACTCACACTCAACTTACTGCAATGATTTGCTTGGAGCATTTATTCTCTGGAGTATGGTATTCCAAATTATGGTCATTAGGGAAGTTTCATATTTGTCCAACTGGTGTTTCAAAAGGAAGTTGCCTCCAGTATTGTAGTCTTTTTTTTACCCCTCATTCGGATCACGGATTTTAACCAGTGCGCTATTATGAATCTTTATCTGCTATTAAGGTCTAAATACAACTAGCTTGAAAAATTTGTTTGAACTAGACATCTCTTCCAGCGCCGGTTTATCCATTGAGCGTTTGGGGTGGGCGCCGGGGCCCGGTTAGCTTGACTTAACCAGATTTTCTAGTTATAACTTTCGATCCGCCAATGCCAAGGAGGACCGTTGAGCTTCTGCGCCCAGGACCCAAAATGAGTTTAAATCGTCACCGATATCTTCTATTACATAACTTCATTTATCATCATTAGGAGATTCACTGATGGAAACAAATACAATCACCAAGAAGTTGTGCTATATCAAAGAAATTTGGTAGGTGTGTTTATACATCTGAAATATGACTTTGATTCAGATTTCGAGTTTGGCGCTTAAGTGTGATGCTAGTTGCGCCACTTTGAGGATGCGAATCCAGTGTACTTTAAATACGCGCGATAAAGCTCGTGTGTCTTATTTATCATTCAGATTTGACGTAATGAGTTGATGTTAGTTCAGAATGACTTTAAGAAGATGAAGAAGCTACTTTTAACAGCTCGTTGAGTTTGAACGAGATAGTATAATAGAGCTAAAAATAACGTGGATTTTCTTTCCAGGATATTACAGAAAGACTTGGTAGGAGTGTGGCCATTGAGCATGATTTTTAAAAGCAGTGGTCCCGGGAGGAAAACTATGGTTAACCACTACCACAAGTAAACTATGGTCCAACCTCGCTCGGGTCACTAGTGACAGAGAAGACCGCCGTATTCAACACATGGCTGGGGAACATCGTAATGCATCTACAGCAAAAATTATATTTTTTCGGCGCCAGAGCGACACAGCGACCTGTAAAAAATCAATCGTTTGAGAAATAGATACCAGTCAGATGTTTTGAAGTGTTCATACCATTAGCTTCAAATCACTGATATGTAATGCTAGACATCTTTGAAGAGCGTAGTGGTTCAAAACTGTTAGTGGAACAAAACTTCGTATGTGTTTAAAACTGTTTCTCTCTTAGTGCCAATGATGGCTGTGTATTGATTTGAAGAAGGCCAAGTCAGCGTCTGCAAACAACCTTTTAGCGGCCTAGATACACTGGGCCTGCACCTAGAGTTATGGTCTGGGGCGAGAAACTTTCTTTGACTGCAGGAACTTCCTCAAGTTAATTCACACACCCTGACTGCAAACTTATACGTTAGTCTGGTGATTCAAACTGTTGCACTGTCATTTATAAACATCATTCTAGTGGTGCTTTCGAACAGTATGACGGGATCCCTCATACTCTTTTGATGCTCTATAGAGGGTGAACGTGTTACCTTGGCCTGCTAAATCACCAGATCTTTCTCCAATCGAGAACGAATGGAGCACCACTGGGCAACAACGGCAGCGCATACACAACCAGAACTAAAAAAACCTTATATTGACCGACCACAAGAACAACAGGCATACAATACTACCCCACAACACTATTTACCTAGACAAATATATTGTCGAAGTTTCATCAGTCTACAATAATTTTTTCTTGATGTTAGGATTTTTTTCCATTAGTGTGAAATGCATGCGAGAGCAACTAAGCATGCCTGTGAACTAAAACGAACTTTCTTGACTTGAATAGTATTCATTTGTTCAAAACAAAATTTTGTGTAAAAAAATGGATGCAAAAATTTTGTACAGATTGCAAAAATACAGATATACGGAAAAAAGATGACTAGGGCTGTGCTACACGACTCAAATGCGTGTAAATCATTGATATTGCAGTATCGGCTCAAGATCTTTTTGCTGCACATTGAATTTAGAACTGGAATTCATCAAGCTTGGGGACCCTGGCGGCTACCAGGTCCGCCAGCCGCTTAATCAGCCTGCAAATGTGACCATATGAATTAATTGCCTATTGTGGTATTAATATGGTCAAAGCATTCTCAAACCTGGTTTCAAAATCTGAATAAAAGGTATTTCAATGTTGAATGTAGGTTAAAACGTTCCGACAGATTGTCTGTGACAAATTGAGAAAATTCGAGACCTCCAGTATCATACTTCTTTAGTTTAATTCTGGTGAGAAACGCTGAAATGGTTCTTGTTTAAATAAAATTTATGTTGCCTTCTTGTAGGTGCAAATAAACATCATTAAATTTAGTAAATAAACTTGTTAAATAGGTAAAATTTGGTTTCCACTTGATTAAATTTTCTTTTAAAATTAAAGTCACGATCTAGTTTAATGAGAGTCACTATCATAGATCTCTCCTTACACCTCATGGACCCCCAAATTATTTTTTGTACACGTGGACCTCTCAAAGGTCCTCATAGACCCCTAGGGGTCTATATAGACCACTTTGGGAATCACTGCTTTAGATGACCTGACTATTTCGAACAAAAATCTGCTAATCTTACCTGATAGTCTCTCTGTTCTTTATGCTCTCCTAAGCAATTTTTAAGAGCGTTTCGAAATTTCACAATCTGCTTTATCCAACAGTTGGCGTTGTTTGCAACTCGGATGACGTCATAAAGATAACTTTTGTTTTCTGGAAACCTATCGTTACTATAGCAACGGGTGTGGTTTAGAAATAATTGACAGACGTGTCAGCAAACGGATAAGGAAAGAATGGAAAGAGTTTTCTACAAATAGTTTCAACGTTTGAATAAGGTTCTGTTACTGCCGCACAAAATTGGGTGCGGAGACATTTTTTTTTTGAAATCCGTGCTATGGATAGGTATCAAAATGTGCATTGCACTTCTAAGTATATATAGTTCTGGAATCTACTCAAAAATACATTTTTCTGCAGAAATGATGAGGCTAATCAGTCTAGATTTGTCGGAAACATAGGATATATTTGCTTAATTTGGGTATAATTATTATGTGAGTTTCCCCATTCACATGGAAAATAATTGAATGTAATGCACTTGATATTTTGTCACATGAATTATTGTATTTCAGGGTAGGCCTTTGAGTACAACATTTTTGAGGTAATCTATTGTAAATTTTACTGTTTCCTAGTTCGGATGACATTTACCCTTTTGTGGAAATTGGTATTGTAGTTTAGAAATCATGTAATTCTCATTTCAACTTTTCTATAAATCATCGTTATAAGGCTCCGGATTTTTAGGAAGAAAACGTTCAAATTGTCTCTTGACAAATACGTCTACATTGTCTTAGGTATCATAAACAATGCCCCATAAGATAAGAAGGGAAACGAAATATGGGTGGGGGTTTTAATTTTCGACGAAGAATTTGGTAGATCTTTATTTGAAATTTAGAAAAAGTATTTTGTTTTCGAGTTCCAGGGATATATTTGTTTATTTATCTTTGTTACCTTTATTTATTTATCGATCTAATTCCTTTGTTTGATAGAAATATGCGAAATTTTAATAAGTTTCTTTCTGCTCATATCTCTTAGATACAAATTGTATTTGAAATTGTCATAGAAGGATGCTTATTATGGAAATAAAGTCGATTTGAATCTTTAAAAGAAAATGTCATTTTTCTTAGAAATATTAACTAGAGCACTTTTTGTCAGTCCTTTTTTAACAGCATTCCATTTCTTGTTTTACAAATTATTGCTATCCC
>BMAO01008266.1:0-295358 GCA_019973975.1 Trichonephila clavata | reverse complement strand
TTAAAATAAAGTTAAAAGGGTGTTAGTTTGAAGATATTTTAACCATACAAATAGCTTCGACGCATGTTTTTCAGGATATTCCGCAAAGTGATTTACAACAGGCTTTCGATTCATTAATAAATTGCTGTGACAAAGGAGTTGAAACCGGAAGGTCCTATTTTGAATAAAAAACCAAAACTGGAATTATTTTCTTGTTTCCATTTCTTTTACGGATCCAGTCTTAAAACTTATTTGACGCACTGTGCACACCTTTTAAATCTATGAGTTATCACGTTTAATTTAAATGAAATTAATTATAATTGCAGTTTGGAACTTCAAAAGTATTAATGTTTTCTTTAAATATTACGTGAGATAGTAAACATCATTAAACGGCATGAAATCTTGGTTTTTAAACTTTTTTTATCAGAATTCCTTTACAAGTGTCCTTATTCTGGATCAATTTTGACTAAAAACTCGTACTTGTTCTTCTTAGGGTCTTCTAAATTATTCAAAATACCAATTTCCCTCAAAATGTCAATCAAAATATTTTTTTCTCTTCTGAAAGCTTTGCACTTATTATATTATATGGAGTTAAAAAATTTATTTGACTATTTATTGCTTTGAAAGGGCTTGTCAATTTTTTTCTGTCAACCACAAAAAAAAGCTTTGTTTTCAAACTCCCCTCTTCAATAGTTTTTCACGTTATCAATGCTAGGTATGAATTTTGAATAAGTGTTAATGAGCTTATTTCTCTAAATATATATTAATATTATTTGTATTTGGTTTTACCTAAAAGCAAATAGTTAAAGATTCTAAGAAATCTAATCATTTTAAAGAAATAGGATATTAATTATATTAACTTCCACTAATTTAAACTAAATATAATGTTCCTTAAAAATATTTCTTAAAGTTACAAATTTTATGTTAAGTTGTTATTCAAAGTATTCATTGTATTTCAAATTTAGATTTTATAGTAGAGTATATAAATAAAAAATAAAAGCACAAAACCCTTTTAAACATACAAGAAGAATAAAATCCTTTTGGTGAATTTTATACATCAACAGATAAGTGAAAACAAATCAATTACGTCAGACTTTTCAATATTATCTTTTTGAATTATATATTGCCAGTGAATAGTATTTTTTCTTTTTACTGGCAATCATGTGCCAAGTAAATTGTTTCTACCACGCTTGCCAAAAACATTGCTTTTCCTCTGTTAAATTATGACTTCTCATCCTTGCTCAGAATAGAAGTTCCAATTTGTAAAACATGATTTAGGTTTTTGAATTAAGAAAACCACAACTTCTTTTATTTTTTCAAAATATTTAACTACAGAAATTACTGGCTCTCATCCAAGACATGTTTTTGTAAGGAATTAATATAGCAAAGATCTTATGTAGTGTTTCTGTACTTCTTGTGATTCCACTTTTCCAGCATTGTTCAACTGTTTCATTTTTTAGAACTGAAAAAGTTTGAATAACTTTTAATCATCCGAAAGCATACTTCTGCTTAAATTAAAAAACATTATAAACATAGTTTTATAATTTCTCTTCCGTAATATAATCTCTTAATCATTATAAAGGAACTAGGAAGTTGTAATTAAATTTGATAATTTATATTAATTTAATGATTATTAGTTTCAAGAAGCAGGGTAAGTGTTATATATTTCCATGATTTGTTTTCAAATATCGGCAAATATCTTATGAAGTAACTGAGAGAATAATTTATAGAAATTAAGAAGCAAAAAATAACTATGTGTGAAAAGTCTTTTGTGTGACTTTTTCAAAAGTTTTATATATTTAAGGTTGCATACCAGTTAATTGTTTATGGATATTTATTTTTTTTAATATATCCACAGAAAACAAACAAGAATTTCAACAATTCATTATAAAAGAAAAAGAGGTTTTCTTAAAAAAAAAAGTAAAAATATTCAATATTTTGAATGAAACTTTTTTTAAAAATTAACTCCCAAATATAATAACATAAATAATTAATAAATACTAATGAAATTTAATTAAAGGCTTTTTAAATTATCTCATTAACATCCTTCAGGATGTAATTTACCACAAAATAATAAATTTCAAAACTATTTCAGAAAACTATTCTCAAGCAATCACTCTCGCACTGAATTTCCTCTTGAAACGTATTATATTTAAATTAAAAGTTTTGAGAAAAAACCTAATAGTTAAAAGAAACCGAAAAATTTTATTATTCATACAGATATTAAAATATGCCTTAAAGAATATCTTTCCCACTGTATCACCCAGCAAGCAATTAAATCCTAAGGTTTCAGTTTATTTTTAGAATATTTTCGATAAAAATCAATTCCTATTCAAACATTTCCATCCATAGTTTAAAGTTTTTTGTTGAATAAAAAAATATTAAATTTTTATCGAATAAAAGGGCATTAAACTTTTTTCGAGACTGCACTTTCTTATAAAAAACTCAGGGAAACAATTTTCATTAAATATCGAAAGAAGCATATGTTTTCCTCCGCGCTTTTAAAAAGACATATTTGAAATAAGGAACACTGAGAGAGAGAGAGAGAACTAGTTTGTCCACAAATATATGCTCCAAAAAGGAGAATTGTTTTGCATTATAACTTTTTATTTTGTATCCCGGAGATAGAGAGCGCTTCAAAAGCAATGTATTGAAAGATTAACAAAAAGCTTTGTGTCGCGTATTCGTTCTTCTTCTGTGCTGTTTTTGACGGCGCATTGTTATTTCTGAGTCTCGCTTTGAAACATTATTTTTTCTGTTGTTATCCATCCATTAGAAATTACAAACTATAACAAACACATCGCTCTCTTTTTACGAAGAAGAAATAGATACATATGCAATAACGAGAAAAAAATGAATGTATAATTTCTTTTTCAAATTCCAGAGAGATATAAAGCACTAAAAATTCGAAACAGAAGGAAATTTTCTCTTTGTGCTTCTTCGGTATCGCTTTGTTTCTAAATTAAAATGAATTATGATGTTTCTAAGAGATGTGATTTGTTTCTTATTTTTATGATTCTAAAATAAATACGGGATCGCTATTTTTTATAGTTCACTTTTATAAGAGACTAAAATTCTAGATATTCATGCCAGATACATATTTGTTTAATAAAGAAGATTTTTATTTAGAATTAATTCACTTCAATAGAAAATGCACGAGCTCACACAAATAGAGTTATGTTAAAAAAGTCCTTAATCATAGCTAAGTAGTTTTTGATTTTGAATTATTTAAATATTTAACTTCATTTTTTGACTTACTTATTATAAGCGTTATTTGAAAGTAGCAAATGAAATACTCATTTTGAAATTAAAGTTTTCTAGCAGTTATTATAGAAATTGAACTAATCCTATGCTTTTATTTTCTCCTCAATTCCTAATTAATTATGTATTTCATTGTACTATTCAGAAATAAAAGCGTTTCAAGAGTTTGTATGATTTTTTAGCTAACGAGATTGCTTAAAATTCCATAGTTGTATGAAGATTTAGTGCTAATAAATGCATTTTTAACAATTTCTTAGATAAAGTCATTTATTTAAGTAAATTCAGTAATTTAAGTTATAGGTATTATGCAACTTTATATCATAATTTCATTTCACAAAATGTCTCTCTTTAAAGATGCACTATCTAATGTACAATAAATAAAAATATGAATTTACAAGAAAAGATAAACGATAATTTTGTCAATCGCCGAAAATAGGCAATTAGAAACAGAATCGAAATTCTAATCTAAGGAACCCTTTATAGAATATAATGTTAGTTAATGTTTAATCACAATTGTAGTTTAATCTTTCACTTCAATTTTTGAATTTGGGATATTGAAAAATCCTATTTTAATATCCACAACATAACGGACAGGTGTCAGGAAGAGATGTATTAAGTTTTGCCGTAAAAATTAGAGCAAATTACTACTTGTAATTAAAAAATTCTTTTTGCCCAAAAAGAAAACATTAAACAAAATTTACTCTGATTTTAAGAAAAGTTTAACACACACAAATCAAATTACTAACAATAAAAGTAACAACGTGTTAGAAGAATGCTATTTTGATAAATTTCTGATTTAGATTCATGCTGATTTTGCTGATTTAAATTCATGCCTAAGTAACTTGAATGAAATAAATGTTAACAAAATCTAATTAAAAAAATATATTCATAAAATTTTCCTTTTGCAATTCACTGAGTATAAGGGA
Organism: Trichonephila clavata; assembly: GCA_019973975.1. NCBI lineage: Eukaryota > Metazoa > Arthropoda > Arachnida > Araneae > Nephilidae > Trichonephila > Trichonephila clavata. Next base: position 291,192 of record BMAO01008266.1, on the reverse strand, counting down.
AATAAAAATAAAATATATTTTGAGAATATATTTCTGATTCGTTAGAAAAACTCAATAATCTATCTGTCTTTAATTTTATTAAAAAAAGCATTAAAAGAACACAATTAAAATCTGGTCCCTAATAATGAAATTAAGGAATGTATGTCTAAAAGTACAAAATTATATTTTCAAATATCCTACCCTAACTTCATGATTTCATCTAAATGTATCATGATTAGCTGATTTATTTATTGAGATCCAAGGAATTAGAAAAATAAGAATGGTTTGTTTTTTTGCTATACATTCAATTAAGTCATTCATGTGAAGTATTATCCCATAAGTATTTAAAATACTTAGAAAAATTTAAAATTGATCAAAACTTTTCATTTGTTTCAAGATCTATACATGCTCCTGCAGTTAAAACACTTTTATTTTAAAACTCCTTAATTTTTCATCACGAGTAAAAAATATTTGAAGAAAATTGCTAAGAGGTACACAACGCTGACAATTATAATTAACAGAAATAAGAATTGTTCAGTTAATTCTGAATATATTTCAGCTACTAAATATTTAGAAATTGTATTAATAAAAATGTATCTGAATCCTTGATATGCAAACTTCTACTGGAAGCAACATCAATTTCTCCAAAAAACACGCATTAAAAATAACAATAAATGTATGAAAAAGGTACTGAGTTTCATTATTTTTGAGTTAAATTTATTAATTAAATTATTAGTTATATTATTGAGTTAAATTTATTAATTAAATTAATTAAATTATTATTTTATTAAAAGAATTTTCTTTATGAATGCTTTCTCTAGTTAGTTTCTTTCATTTAAAAAATAACGAATGCCTTTAATAACTTCAAAATGGGCTCTATTGAAGCATTAACAATTTATTACTGAACGCTACTTACTGTAATAAACACTTATGAAAAATTCAGTAGAAGTTAAATAAAAATAGTTTGTATCCCCATCATCTACCATAGATTTACACACTAATTAAAACGTATCACAGTTACGTTCCAATACCTACTGGAGACGCAAAATTTGATTATATTTTACTTAGAATAACTTTTAGTTACTGTTTAACCTTAAAGACTGTAGCAATTCATATTTTTCTTCATTTAAATTATTATTATTATTATACTGCAAAATACTTTTAAGTTGTTTAATAAAACAATAATTACTTTCCCTTAAAAACATTATACCCCATACTTTTTATAATATCATACATAACATTGCTTTTTAATTAATTCTATTTCCCAAAAGTCCCAATTTCAGGTTCCTTTATTAGTTTTATGTAATTTCTAAAATAAATCCTATCTTTTCTTAAATTTAATGTAACTTTGAATGGAATTACCTAAATCAATTTTAAGAATTATTGCTGAACTATAAGATTCATTTTTATGAACTCTTTCTTTTTCTGTCAAATTTTCTATTAGGAATGCTGACTAGGAAGCAATTATTTTGTTAATATTATCCAAGATATTATATCACAAGTTAACACGCAAAGTTTTAATTTTCCTATCACTGCAGAAGCCCAATATCTTATTCTTTCGTGAATTATTCTTCGCTCACATAAATCCTTTTATAAATAAGATTTCTCAGACTAGGTGACATATGAAAAAAAATCAAGAACAAAAAATATGAAAGATGTCTTTTCCGAGACCTACACAGAAATCTCTATATCGAATACTCAACATTTTTACACTGCAAATTGCGTGACTAACCCAACCTCTATCTTCTGTTCTCGAATAGTGAAATGGTTGTACATCTTCTCTCTCATGGCACTTTAAACCTCTGTCCTAGAGACCAAGTTTGACATCTAGCTTGAAGAACGATTCTAGTATGAAATTAGTTCTTTGCAGTTTCTCTTTTACACGCGAGTTGAAATAACTACACGCAAATTCTTGTGAAAGAAAAAAATAAATCATATCTAAAAAATTGAGAACTCCCTTTTTCACATTTATAAAGCATTGCCTTAAGAACTTTTAAAGAAGGATACTTATCTTACTATGAAATGATGAGGTTTTTATTTATGCGCCTTATTTTGGTCATGATTATAGAAAGATATTACATATATATAGAATAAATCTCCGTTACTAAGCATTTATATATATAGACACAACGTTGTTTTTATTTCTTATTCTTCAAACATTCGCTCAAAAAGCTTTTGTACTCTTCTTATTCAATAAAACATGCTTCATTTAAAAAAATTTGAAGTAAGTCCATATATATATATATATATATATATATATATATATATATATATATATATATATATATATCAAGAGACTAAGATAAGTTGTTTTTATACAAAAGAAATCCTTAAATGTTTTTCTTACGCCAACATAATTCTCAGTTAGATATCATATTATAGAAATAAGCGACAAAATTTTAAAAATATTTGAAATCTTTCTCATTATTAAGCGTAAGTTCAACAAAGAGAACCAAGTTAAAACTAACATAGATGCAATTTATGTACTTTTTATTGAATTAGTTACAATAATCTTAGGGTGCTTTTTTTAAGCTCTCGTGACATCAGATCTTGATTTAATATCAGATTATGTGAGCTCCTTTTTTCCTTTTAAGCTGCTGAGCTAAAAGAATATTTGCTACATAGCCAGTCATTTTCGTATATGTTTTTCAATAGAACACACTTCTGATATGCCGTAAAGGAAGTAAGATGGGTTTTCCTACCGAGTAATCTTTTAAGTCTGTAAATCTATTTTCCCGGCATGTTTAGTTTCAAGGCAGAACAGCGTATTGTACAATGTATGTAAAAAAAACTTACACACCCACACACATTTCCAACAAAATTTCTTTTTTCTTCTTTTTATTTTTATTAATATTTTCTTCTCAGCAAAAAACTATTCCAACTAATCAGATTTTTTATAATTCACCTTTATGAAAAAATGATTAATTTAATACGTAATTTATGAATGATTGAAGGTATTTTTTGAAATGAATTACAATGTGTTGTTAAAGATTCTTAGAATACTATCGCTTGTTTCTAGAAAGTTCTACTATTAAAGTTGAACAATTTTATTTTCTTTAAAATATTCAATTAGTGGATTTCGTAAAGGTCAAATGCAATCTTTATTATTCTTCAAAAAAGTCTCATTCGAAAAAATGAAATTTTTCAATTACTTCCAAAATCTAGAAAGACAGCAAAGGACACAAAGTAATTATAGCTAAACATTTAAGCAAAGAAAGGTTCTTTTTTTTTAAGAAAAAGAATGAAATACTAGGAATAGTGTTTTCAAAACTAAATAATACATAACATGAAACTAGCATACATGCAGTTTCCCGTATTATAACTTGTTTCTTAAACATAGGCTTCTAAATGAATAATTTGTTGTTTGTCTTTTATTAAAAACTTAAATATTGCCCAGATTACATTTCCCTGGGGAAAAAATTAGCCTTTGGCTTAATTCGTTTGATTATATTTAATTCTGTTTTTTTACAAACAAATTCATTTTTAAGTTATAAATAAAATAACTTAAATGTACAAAGTATTTGATAAGAAAAAATTATTTGTGTCAAGCAATTTTATTAAATGTAAAACACCAAAGCACTTTTGTAATGCGTTGAAAACTATATTCGCTGCGATTCAATTGCCACGACAGCTTTCGAATATTGTGTAAAATTTAAATGAGTCCTTGTACCATATTGATATTTCCTCTTCTTATCTAGAAATTTTTAAAGTAATATTCTTTTACATAAAAGTATTTTTGAAAACTTCACTAAAATATGTCAAAAACACACATATTTTTCCATTTTTTATTATCTTTTGAATTCTTATGTAAGTTTGCAAGTGCTGCTTGACAACATCATAAGATACTGCAGCTTCTGTTGCATATTTCAGTTAAATATACTGAAAGCAAGCTATAAAAAAACAAGAGAAAGTGATACTGAATTAGTAACTTCTTGCTTAGATATATTTATATTCTCTCTGATATTTCTTTGGAACTTTGCAATTTTAATTTCTTACATGTCAGTGTCATTTACGACAAGTCTATATAAGCTTTTTGACATTTAATTTTCTGCTGATGTTTGATAAAAATCTAAGAACTTTATCAGTTACCTATCAGTTATCAAGATGTTTCTTAATATACTATTCTTTTCCTTTGTGTGTTTTTCAACCTTAACACATGTTTCGATTAAGTTTGAAACAAAATAATGGACAAAGAGTTTTTCATTTTGAAATTAATTTCCTAAACAGTTTAGCATCGTGTAAAATATATCATTTTTTAATGTTTCTTTTTTTTTCAAGAATTCTATGGAAGGCTAGAAAAACATATATATGAACATATACATTTTTCACACTTAAAATGTGAAAACAAGTACAATATATTTTCTTGCTTCACAATCTATTAATATATTGATTTTCTGTTCAGAATTGAAACCTTATTCTCAAGCCAATTATACTCAAACGAAATTCAAGTTTTATTAATTATTTCAAAAGGGAAAAATCAAATGTTTCACTAAAAGTGTAAGAATAATTTAATGTTTCATTTATCTAGCAATGTTATTGCTTTAGACCCACCTTAAAAATTCAAACTACGAATCAATAAAAACAGACCCTGGGGAAAATGTTTTTTTTTAATACAAATTTTTTATTTTACAAGTGCTTACATAGCATACTGTTCACAAAAAATATTTTAGTCATTAATTTTGGTTTAATTTTTAATTCAAAATTTATTGACTAAATATAGATTTAATTTAAACAGTGACTTAAGTAAATAAATTTATAAGCATTGTTAAAAGAATATTGTGTGAGTACTGTCTAATTCAAAATATTTCCATAATAAAGTTTTGTTTCAAATATTCCTAAGCATATTTAATGTTAATAGGTGCATAATGAGCTTTTTTTCGTAGGACACACATGCTGTAAGTAAAAGAAAACATATTCCTATTTTTCTTTTTTTTTTAATATTCTTTCGGCAAAACTGCTTTACGTATGCGCATTTATGACATAGTGAACACAGTAGCATCGATTTTTCTCTGAATTCTAAATCAGAAAAGTATTTGAAGGAACAAAGGAAAAGACTTTGTGGACGAGAATATTGTCTACCCCAAAACATTTCTTTTTGTTTGAACTAAGAGACTAATGGACAAATGATGCAGTTCGGGTTTTTTTCCAAGCTACACAAAAGGAATGCCTAACATCAAACTCTGTAGGAATTCACTTCTCAGTGCCATTGTACTAACATGATGGAAAAGAAACATAAGAAACTTTTTCTTGCAATCTTTTTTTTTTATAAAAACGAACGTATTCATGCACTTCTAATTAAGTTTAAATAAATAATGCATTAAATTACATTGCCTAGTAGTTATACATCTGTTTAATATTTGCATTAATTGGTTTTCGTATTAAAAAAACTTCTTTTAAAGAATATGCCTCATGATCATCATGTTTTAATCTTAATTTACCATTAATTTGTCAACGTTTCAAAATAGCAATTGATAATTTTATTTACTCTGTTAAAACTTTATTTTTACTTTTTGGGATTCATAACATTAATAAAGATACAATGCATATCAGTTAATACTATTTATACTAAAATTAATGAACTTTATGGTTTATTTATACATTAAACATGTATTTTGTCTTACGTATTTGTACCAGTTTGTATTTATTTGCTATTCCTTTAAGAATTCATAGAAATCCTTCTTTGTTTCTTATTAATTGTTTCTTATTATATTAATTTATATTGTCACATTTATAAACTTAGCAAATAAATACTTCTAAACAGATTTCACAATTATTTGACTGCATTCTTTATTCTCTGAAAAGCACATAAAATGCACGAGGTTTTTTTTTTTTTTTAAATAGGTGTTTTAGAATTATTGGGAACAATTAAGAAATATTTCACCGAAAATACAGAAGGAACTCTTTTAGTTATCGCCACTATCTAGAAACATTTCACCTGAAGAGTTTAAAAATAAAGATTTATTGGACACACTCTCACTAAAAAAACATTCGCAAAGAAAGCAACTTAGTTTTTAAGAATTCCATTAATCTTGGATGTAAAATTTTATCCTTTGCAATTAAGAAACTTATACAAATACTGACGTCAATTTTTAGTATTTTTCAGTATTTTAAAATTCAAATTGAAAGTTATATAATTATATATATATGTGAAGAAGTTTTGCTTAAATAGTGATAAAAAATTTTTAAATGCACATACTTTAAATTTATACTTCAAAAAAATCCCTAATTCAAGAATAATATAATGCTTACACAACATAAAATAAGATGAGTTGCTCTTGAGTTATATGCAAAAGAAATGCTTTGCTTTTTATGAGTATTATATAGTTTTTTTCTTAAATTATAAACTATTTTGAATATAAATTTGGAATTTCAAATACTAATAATATTGTTTCCACACCATATAATATCACATTGGCATTTCAATCGTAGACCATTTCTATACATTATTAATGGATTCCTTAGCTGATTCAAAAAATTCTGCTAGGAAAAAGAATTAAAAAAAACAAGTAACATAAGATACGCTTGAGTTTATTTGCGCAAAATATGTTTTCTTGTGACGGTAATACTAATGCTGTAGTATCAATCCTCGAAATATTTTCAGCCTTCAGTATTGCAACAATCTTAAGTATTCCTTTTTTAAGAAAACAATGGATATTTGTATGCCAGAGATATAACATTTCGAGTAATAATCCTGTAAATTATCGCAACTCTTTACCTTATATTAGAATCACAAAACAGCAAATCCGAGAACATTTTTTTAGATTTATGTAAATTTCCCATTTTGAATCGGAAGAGTAAATTTAAAAAAGCAGCAATATTCGGAAGATCTGAGTGTGATGGAAATATTAAGCTGCCATATAAGTAAAGAAACTAGATATTGTCAGCAGTAAATCACAAATATTTTGTTATTCCTTAGCATACTTAGAAGAATTTAGAAACTTCAGTGCTCTACAAAGTTTTTGAAATATTTCAGGGAGTACTTTTGATTTTTTTCTTCATAATTTTAATGCTGAACACGAAACTTGAGTTCCATTACAGGGCATATTCAATAAACAACAGAAACCAAAAGCAGTCACCTGAGTGCGATTCCATAATGCCATTGAATTTCTATAAAAGTACGTTAGGATTACGAACATCGACAAAAGTCTCCTTTATAAAATTTTTGCACCGGTAATGCTTTTGTAATAGACTATACGAAGTTCGCGGCATCTAAATTCCGTTTTGTCACGATTTCAAAATCTAGGTTATGAAAAACATTAAGAAAAGATTCCTAACTTGATTAAAATTCATGTTTCGTTGTTTTAGTTTTTTTCCATATCTTTCCATTTTTTTCTAAACATAAAAGCAGAGAACAAACGAATTCCAAATTACCCCCGCAAGAAATAATTTTCTTAAAATGGACATTAAAAATGAAACAGACTTTTGGTAATGGAAAAGGTTACTATCTTTAACTTCTAACAGTATGTTAAATGATTTCTAGATGCTTATGTGTTATGATATTTAAGAATCCATTTTCAAATTCACAATATTCTTGGAAATGCTTAGCGTTTTTCCAACTAAATTTGTTCATTAGCATTCCAGTCTTTTTTCCTCTTACTCATAAATATGTATAATTAACACTAGAGCACGCATCATAAATATTTAAGCTAAAATCGAATTAACAACGTGGCTAATGAATAATCGAAAAGACACTTTATACGAACTCATTTAATATAAATATTGCAAATCCAACTGAAATGAATCCAATTATATGGCGTTTTGTTTAATTTCAATCTTAATGAATTAATCACCTGATTTTTTCTATAAATATTTAAGATTAGTTTCTTAATTAAATAAACGTATAAAAATTAAAAGCATTATTCATTTTTATTTAATAACTGCTTTTTCTCAATTAATATTTTAAAAACCTTTTGTAATGCATTAAAATGATTCTCTCATTACCTCTAATTTTTTCCATAAATCATTTTTTTCACTTAAGTATTTAAAGTTGACAAGACAACTGTTTTACATTAGCTCAATTAAGATTTAATAGAAATAACTGAGGTATTTTTAATACTGTGAAGTAAGTTCTCTGAGAAAAACTGTGAATAATATGAGTAAAGGATTAATTTATATCTTTATCCACAGTTTTTAAAAAGACTATATGCATAAAATAAAGTACTATAATATGAGAATAATAGCACTGTTTCACATGATTTTCATTTATCATACATTAATATACAATCCCCTAGCAGACATTGTATAATTTAATTATTAAATTACCAGTTTTTTCTTCCTAAGCTACAAAAAATTTTATTAGGTGTATTATATCTTTTTAAAAATATTGCACTTTATTGTCAAAATAATAAACGAGAGAAGTTACTATCAGAAATGCACAATATAGAGCAACTGAAAGAGAAAAGAAAATAGAGCCTTTCGATAGCTCTTAATATTTATAAAGTGTTACTTCGCAATATCCGCTGAATCCATAACATCGGAATAACATAAATTTACGCCTGAAATAGTTAACTTTCTTATTTTCATTTTCTATTCATATACAACTACTTAAATGAATCATTAAATAAAAATATTTTTATCTTGAGTAAATATGATGCAAATTAGCTTGAATAATAATTAAACCATTTACATAAGCATTTTTTTGTAAAATTTATAACCTACGGAGCAATTTGGAGCTGATGACTAATAAATCTTTATTTCAACATTGTATTTGAGATTGAGATGGAACTTATTTAATGTTAAATATTTAAGTAAAAACATAAGTATAAGAAAAGAAGCTTAGAAATTACGTAAATTGAGGCTGTAATAAAACTAATGGTGCACATATAATGAGAAAGGATATGTTACACATTTATGACGTTCCTAAAACAATAATTTATAATACAGTATTTTCTTAAAACCGAAAACCGCAGGACTTTATCATTTATATACTGTCAATCTATTTAAATACATCTATTTTATTTTATTATTGCTTATTCTCACATGCATTATAAAAATTTAGCGTAGAGCTTAGTATATTTTTAAAATAAAAATAAAAAATATATATATAAAATTGCATCAATTGTATCTAAAGAAAAAAAGAATTCTAGAATTTCTAAAAATTATGTAAATTGTAGCAAGAAACAAGTAAAAAGACACAACATTTAAATGCAAGACAATAAAAATGATATAGTTCCCTAATTCTTCAGTCATATATTCATAGATTTATAATTTAAAAATGTAAGAGGTTAGTATATTCATTAAATGAGCAGTTTGACAAAGTTTCGATAAAAATGTTTCACTGTACCCTAAGGTAATTAAAATTTTTAAAAAATACAGCTTCCAATTATGTATGCATATAATAATTATAATACTCACACACATGTATATATATATATATATATATAACAGGAAACACATTATATTCTTAGAACTTTATTTTAACTGAACCCTGTGTACATGGATTGAAGTTTTTCAAAAAAATTTCATAAAGAAAAGTGTTTAAACAAATTTCTTCTTGAGAATTACAAAAAAAAGTGAATATTCTTTTCTTTTTTTATTTTAAAAAACTACTTTCTTACATCTATTGGAAAATATATTCTTTAAATTTTGTTAACAACAATTACATCTACTTTTACGTAAGAATATTTTGTGGTGTCATCCAAATTGTTCGTTTTTAAGGTGATTGCTTTTTTTTTTATATCTTATCTTTCAATTTTTTTCTTTAATGTGTCCAAAATTTATAAAAAAATTGTATTCCTTAAGTAATGGTATTACAAGTTAATTAAGGTTAATTAAGGTGTTTTTGCATGAACTTTTCGTATTAAATTTAGCAAATATTTGTTGTTAATTCACACAGATTTTCCTAACTTTTTATATATTGACTATAAATACAATGAAATTATTTTGATGTAACTAGGCCAAAATAATCTTTCTCTCTCGCTCACTGTCTCAGTGGTTTTTCAACATTATCCCCATTCTAAATGCTCTGAATCAGTTTCTTTCAAGAAACTTCATATGACTGAATACTAAATCATTTTTATAGAGAAAAGCTTTTCCAAAAGAAGTACTCAATTCATAAATATTTAAAGTTAAAATATACCTTAATTTTGAACATTAGCAATTATTCTAATTTCTTGATATTTGCAGTTAAATATAAGTTATTTTAAATTCTATAACACTTTAAATAATAAAAAGTCTACTATAAATAATCCTCAGTTTAATTCAAAAAATACGTAAGCAAAAAGAACTAAAAATAAATTTAAATTAGAAATTGAATTATTGACAAAATAAAGAAACAAATGGAGTTCATATGTGGATGCTAACTTTCTTTAAAAAACTCTAGGAGTATTAATTCAGAAAAATCACATAAAATAAAATGCAATCAATTGAAAATCAAAATAGTTTCCTAAAAAACCTACTTAAATAAGAAGTATTACTACAAAGAGCAATATTATGCAGAAGTTCCGTATCTGAACATTCATTTTAAAGGATTAAGTACACAAGAACAATAATGTCTTAAAAGTGAGATATTTAACACTCGTTTTTTTTAAGGTTATAAAAAGCACAAATGTGGTAGAAAGTAATTTACCCCTTCTTTTTTCCTAAATTATATAGTACTTAACATGAAATAACGAAAAATTAGACTCATTTCTGAAGTCTTATTTTAATATGCTTTCAGCTTATAGTTTTGAAATCTTCAAGTTTCTTCAGATATCCAAGCTATTTATTAAGCTTACATTTCTCCCTTATTTGAAAAAAATATAAATAAAATCAGAAACATCTTTAAATGTTACTGTTCTATATAAGCTAAAAGATAAGAGAGAGATTTTAAATTATGTTTGGAGAGAACTGGAGTTTTTTTTACACAGAAATGAATTTCAATACCTTAATTATGTAAAGTCAAAATATAGTAATGCTATAATTTCTTTTTTTTTTCAAAGAATAAACTGCAAAAACCTATTAGTTATGTTATATATATTTAAATACAACTTATTTAAATAGCTACAGTTATATTTATATTTATTGCTTTCATTCGAAAAATGTAATACATATGATTATTAAGACTTTACGAAGCTTAAGCAATCATTTTCTTAAAATTATTCAACTCATAATTTCTTAGCTTGCAAGTCTTTTTTTTTAAATTTAAATAAAGTTATTATGTTGATATTAAAATGCTTCTCAGTATATATTTAGTGTTATTTAAACATATGAACTCATAACTTATTTGTGTACCTAATATATCAAATATATTTTTCTTTTATTCATCTTAAAATTAATCAATTAAAATAAATAGTGAGTAACTTTAAAGTATATATCTTTCTTTTAAGATTTATTAAACTTATCATATTTCTTACGTTATTTTTAGGACTTTTAGTTTCACATTTTCATTAGCTGATAGATAGATAATGGGCGATTGTTAACAATGCAGTAAAATATTGTTCCCGGGTTAATTTAAAAATTCAAATAACTTTCGATAGAGATAAAAATGATTTATTTTAAAAGGTATATGTTTCACGAACTAATAGATTTAAAATTCTTTTTTTTTCTCAAAAATGTCAGAAGTTTTCCAACTTATTGCTGACACTTAAACCATTAATCACTGGGAAACTAAGCTCAGCAGAATTTCTTTTCTGTCATTTAGTTACCGCGAAAACTTAACAAGGGCATCACTTTAAAAGAATTTCTGGAATTCGGAAGAGTGATGATATTTCCTACTTTCTTTATTTAATTTATATTATTCTTTATTTTCTCAAAGATCATATTGACAGGTCTTTATAATTTGATTTATATTACTGTTTTGCTAAAAATTAACTTTAAAGATGAAAAAAGTATGTGTGTTTTGAGAGTGAACTTATCCCTTTTGAATAAATGATAAATATATCAAATTATCTACGAAAGCTATACTATTAAAATAACCTCTATAAAGTCCTTTCCGGTTTTTACTACGGGGAAAAATCAAATTTCGATTTTCTGAAAACAAATGAATATATCTCCTTATTCTATGAGGAAAATCCCCAGTGTACCCTTAAGATGTATTTACTGTATGAAAAGGAAATACTAACTATTCATACAAAATAGTATTCCATTATCTCTCATTTGCTCTGATAATTTTATTTTTCAATTTTTTTTCTTTTAAATATTAAATACCATAAAATGTGGTATTTAACGCGCAATTTTAACACAAAAAGTAAGATTGGTATTTTCCGGTGCGCTTTATACACCAGGTATAAAAGTTATAGTTTTAAAAATAAAAAAAAAGGATGTGAATACAAAAAAATAGGCATCTACATATATCGAAATATTATTTACTTAAAAGAAACGACCAACTTTATGAACTTAAAAGATTGTAGTTCAAGAAGTACATCATTTTTCAAAAGCCTGGGATAATACCCTGAATAAAAGACACCCAAACATAAGAGCATCGCATCTGTACATTTCAGGTTTCTTCGTAAAAAAGGGGTTGCGCGCGTTATACGGCGAATAAAAATAAACAAATTCAACTTGAAAGTATATATTCGCGTTATACGCCGGAATTTTTGGTAATTACTAATTATGAGCCTCAACAGGTGTAAATTACTTATTCTTCATTAGGGAAGCTGCACACACATTCATAGTCCTTTTAATAAACGTAATTTAAAAAGTAATAACAGATAAAATTCGTTATTCATTTCTCACTACACCACTTACATCAACAGAAACATTCCATTCATTTCCTCTGCAGAATTAGTTAAAAACATAAATGATTGGCGAATTTCAACTCAAAATAAAAATGTATTAAGCTTTTACTTTCTCCAAAACAAGATGTTTCAACTCTTTTCCTCCCGACGTTTAAACAATTAACTCAATTTTTCGAACAAATATTTTAAATGTACAGAAATAATTCGATAGGAAACTATTAGCCATAATATTTTCTCGATATATTAAATTTCGAACAAATGTTATTGCAAATATTCCAACAAAAGAGCAATTATTGAAAGCGTTTAATACTTTAAGAGGATTATAACAATCTACAAACTAAGCTTACATATAAATGGAAGCATTAGATAAGTCAAAGAAAGAAATTAAATTGTCAAGTAATTTATAATGTGTCATAATAATTTAACTTAATCTTTTAATAGCATTTAAATTTGCATGGTGCTTAGATTATTGACAAGTATCTACTTAGTTTGATAAAATACCCTGAAATAATTTTCTAGGATTTAATAGAGCTAATATGTTAATAAATAGACATTTTTAATTTTATCTGACTCAGAATCTATTTTATATCTTTCATATTAGCTCTCTTTTATTGAAATCATTTTAATCATTAGTTGAATTTTATATTTGGATCAGTTTAAGTGACTTTTTTTCTAACGTTTGATATTAACTAATGTTTTTCTCTCTATTATTTTTATTTCATTTCCTTAAGAAAAATATTTAGGAGTTCTATATTAAAAGAACTTACTGTTAATAATATAATCATTTCACAAATGCTATGATGTATGAATGATTAATATATAACACACCAAAATAAAGAAAAATGAAGCGAGAAAACTCTATAAAAAAGTAAAATAGAATAATAATCTTAATGTGTGCATACACACACACACGTGTGTGTGTGTGTGCGTGTGTGTGTGCGTGCGTGCGTGCGTGCGTGCGTGCGTGTGTGTGTGTGTGTGTGTGTGTGTGTGTGTGTGTGTGTGTGTGTGTGTGTGTGTGTGTGTGTGTGTGTGTGTGTGTGTGTGTGTGTGTGTGTGTGTGTGTGTGTGTGTGTGTGTGTGTGTGTGTGTGTGTGTGTGTGTGTGTGTGTGTGTGTGTGTGTGTGTGTGTGTGTGTTCCACATTACAATATTTCCTGAAATATTAAGAAAATCGCTATTTTATATAAAAATTGTACTTCCAATTAAGCTCTAAATTAATTGATATATAAAACTGAACTGCAAGAAAACTTAATAATCATGAAATTTAACTTTTGAATAACCTTTTGATTATTTGTTTTATTTCCTTATGAAATTGTCAATAGGTAATGAAAAAGTTCAGATTGTTAAAAATCTTAATTTGAAATGCAATACAGTGTACACCATTTTTCAGACAATTCATTTCTCAACAATTGTTCAACGTATTTGCTAGCTATATCAAAAACATTTCACTCTAGCACGCTATGAAGTTTTCCTAACGTAAGAAGAAAATATAAGTTCACTTTCGTATTTTTCTATACACAAACAGAAAATAAAATATCTGGAAAACACTTGAGATCTTCGGTATCTTTCTTTTAAATCTTAAGAACATTCATCGATGAAAACTGAAGTTTGCATACTTTATTGGAAAAAAACTCAGCTCTTTTTCTTTCTAAATCGTATTCTTTTTGGGCTTTCCACGAAGTGGCACTTGAAAACAAAACTATTCTTGTAAAGGAAAAAGAAATCTTTCAAATAAATATAAACACTTTTTCAGCTTCCTGTATATCGTTGCCAACCATCAGGTGTAGAAGTTTTTCCTTCGTCCTCGAGAATTTTGCTTCTCGTTTAGATTTATTGTATTTCCGATCTTGCTTAGTTTTCCTGTCTCAAGTCAAGTCAGTTGGCATATTTTTAGCTATCTGCTTTCTTAGCTATCTGCTATTATATTAGCATGGAGTTTACTGATTTAAAATTCCAATACATTCAAGATAATCTAAAAATAGATGCTGCCAACGAATAAGAAATAGTCAATGAAAATTATAGTAATTAAAATTGCTCAGATTAAGTCAAACTGAAATCTCTGAAATGCTCCTTGAAAAGAGAGACAGAATTCTCTACGACGACATTTAACAATATTTAATTTGGTATTTTTGGTTTTATCTACTTTCCAATTATAGAAAACTAATTCGTTCAGCCAGTAATCCTTATATTAAGTAAAGTCTATAAACATATTGCAAATTGAACCGAAAGGAAAATTCAATATGGTTCTTGAAAAAAGTTAAGACGTTAGAAAGTTATTATGACTAATATAATTAAGTCTTAATATATAATTATATTAATACATTAGAAACTCTATAAAACATTATGCATAATCAAGATAGTTCCATTATTTTAGTTGAAAAAAAACCTAATTTATAATGAGTCTTTAAAAATGTGTGTACTTCTTAATACTTATAACAAAGAGAATCATTATATAAAAATTCACAGCTACTAAAAACTTCAGATTTATTTTAACACGCTAATCGTATACATCAAATTTACTCGAAAATGTATTTGTAGTACTACTGTCAAGGATATTGAAATATCTAATTGAAAAACTGGTACCAATTTAAAAGTAGTAATATAGTTCAGCGTTGTGAAATCATTAAAAAAAAACAATCACTGAAATAGAGCAGTTACATATAGATGTTGCACAATTTTACATTTTGTAATAATGCTAAGACATCGATTGGAATAACAAACCATGATTGAGCAATAACTTGCAGGAAGGAGAAGTACTTGTTCTTGTTAAATTATATACGTAATGCTAAGAGAGAGAGAGAATTGAGAGAATTGCATAAGAGAGAATTCAGTTTTATTTTGCTGCAACTATAGCTTTGGCTGAGAAAAGCAGCAAAGAATATATTATAAGCGTTTTTGTAAAAATCTGTCTCAGAAAAATACAGGAAAAGATTGTTTAGTTTCTAGTTTTATTTTCAGAGGAATACCAAATATGTACAAGTAGCGACACCTTTCATTGAAGGTGGTCTGAAAAAGTTTTTTATTCTGATTTAAATAAAGTAAATTTTAATAAGAGTAATTTTAAAATTATCTTTACTTTTTCTAGTTTCTAATGTAATGTACTGAATACAGAAACATCAAAATTTACTCTTGATGAGATCTGTTTAAAATAAATTATTGGTGGATGAATAAATACCTCTTTTGAAATTGTGTTGGCAATTTTTAATCATGTATTTTGTTGTTGATTCCTACATGGGGGGAATTATGAAAAAACTACACACATTTCAAAAGTATCCTTGAAGGAATTTCTTTGCTATTCGTTTTTATAAAATTATTTCATATTGCCTTCTCAAATCTATTATTTTATAATAATGAAAAAATCTTAACATGCAATGAGAAATATTTAGATATCATTATCGAATATTTTAAGAATTGTATTTGCACAAACTTGTTTTTAAATTATAATTCTTTAATAAAACTATAATACCTCTCAACTATTCTATAGACTCAAATAACAAATTTTGAAAAGCAACGTAACGTAATTAGCTTAACTTTATTCATCTTTACTGGCATTAACTTAAAATTTTTAACCTTATATCTAGATACAATGTACCCTCATGCCTAAAGATATGTTTTAATAGTAAATAAATTGTTTGAAAATATCACTTTATTTATGAAAATTGTGCTCTCACATTTCACTTTACTATATTTCAGAGTCAAAATTACGGTAATTGTTCCTAACTCTTAAGCTATATATTTAGTTTATCTGATATAGATATATTAAAACCCGTATGAAACTCACAAAATAAGACTACATTTTCTAAATTAACTACCTAGCTAAATAAGATATGAAAATTTCTAAAAATATATTTTATTCATACTATCCCTGGAGATAATGAACACCACAAGCATATTGATGTTAAAAAGTATTACATTTCTGTTAAAAGACTGTTAACTCGTTGTTCTCTGCAGATTGAATTTCCGAAGGAAATATCTTGATTGAAAACTTATAGTATCACACTAAGAGTTCCTTCTAAAATATTAGAATTTAGAACATAAGATGGAAATAATTAGCGAATATTAAAATTTGATACATAGTAATATCTCCTCTTCTCAGAATTTACCTCTTGAAATTTTAAACACTTTTGACCGTGGTAATTATAATAATGGCTACGCTATTTTTAAGAATATATAAATTAAGAAGTACTCTTTTATTTACGTTGATTTTTAAGACAGTGTTGTTATAGTTTGTGTAAGTCTTTAAAAATATTTAAGCAAATTCTTATAACAATAAAAACCAATAATACGTATTTATTTACTTTATAAAACTATTCAATAAATGGGAAAAATATGATAACGATGACTCTCGAAAAAGTTTTCTCATTTCTTTTAGTCAACAAAAACAATAAAATCAATAGTAACCCAAAATAATTTATCTATGTTCTTGCTCATATGCCAGATACGCACTACGAATTTAAAACTTACACTACAGATCAAGTCTATGAAAAAAATTCCTGTATCCTTATATTGATTCAGAATTTTATTCCGTGTCTAAATTTTTAAGCAGCAGTGAGTTCATGAATTAATCTATAAACTATTTTTTTTATATTTATTAGTCTTTCCTTTTATATTTCATGAATTATTCTATGAAATATTTTTATTTTCTTTTACCTTTGCATTTCCTTGTAGAATTTTAAGTTGGTTGAGGAATAAGCACGAGAATCGAAATCTTTTTTTATTATAACGATAAGCGATAAACTTGCATTGTTAACAGAAATTATGTAATTTCTTATCGATGTACTTTAAATTTAGCATTGATTTTAAGACACAAAATGCATGTAAGATGTTCAGACTCAATACCAAAGCGTTTCTGCATTAATTAATATCACTAATCGTGATTCAATTTTTCAACATCAAAGGTCATATACTTCACCCAAGGATAAATTTCATGAACAAAAATACAAATGATAACATTAATAAATATTTATATCATTTACAATTTACACGACTAATGGTGCAAATAACTATTGTTTCCCATACTATGAAAGGATTTGAAAAATTCTTGTCATCTGTTATTTCTTGATTAATATGAAATAAATATTGGAAAGGGTAGTCTTTCTAGTCTGATTGCCTCGGGGATCGGCTTCTTTCATTGGTGAGCATATTCCTAAATAAGGTTAAGCCTATACATCAATCAATATCACTCGTGCCTATATGCTTCAGGGTATACGGGAATCATTTCCTGTATAAATAACATATTTTATCACAATAACTTATTTTTAGCAGCATTTTATGTTTAATATTGGCTGGTCATTAATCAATTTTTCATTTTATGATAACTGTAGCAAGTTAGATTTTATTATTAAGTCTTTACGTAACTCTAATCCTATATTTAATTTTTACTAGACCCACTATGGTTCATAGCATTTGATGTTTCTAAATTGAATATTACCACATATATAAGCATATAATCTTTAAAAGCATTCAGCTACATAAATAATAATTTTAATATTACAAATGAGTAACCTCAATTCGAATGTTATTGGAAAACCATCAAAAGCTTTAATTAGAAAAATATGAACTATATAATAAAAATCATACTTTACAAAATATATGTCATAATATACGAAGAATATTAAAACCTTTACACAATCAAATTATCTCACAAACAGGAAATGGGAGTCATTTAATAAAATTAAAGTCACTTGATACAAATCAAACCTCTAGAATTTCTCGTACTTGGCAGTGTCCCTTGTTCAATGATGAAAACCATTTTCTTTTGTAATATATCTCCACATAATCGGTAAGGAACTTTAACTAAAATTTCGATATATACAAAAGGTTCAACAATCCCCTTTATATAAAACATTTCATGGTACCTCTCAAATATGCATCTTGTAGCTGCTTCTAACTTAATACACCTCTATCAATGTCGGATGATTTCCCAGAGGTCTAATTATTAACGTAGCTGAGGAGCCACTGTGGACTTATGCTATGAGTATGTCACGTACTGACAGTCATAACGCTAAACTTCACCCTGTGGGAAATGGAGGATTTATTGTTAGTATTAGAAGGGAACCACATTTCACCGCTACTTCGGTAAGCTATTACCGAAGAAAGTCATTAATTGTGTCACCGAATAAATTTTGAACTCATTGCCTTTAACGTTGCTATCATCCGATGAAGGGGAAAAAATTACCTTCAGGGTAGCATTGATTGCCTCATTTGTTCGATTGTAGAGAGGGATTTGGTTATTTTCGTGGTGAAAAGATAAATTTTACTCTAAGGAAACAAAGTAAATCATGTTTTAAATCTTTATTTTAGAGGCATCGACGGTAATGAAAGAGTTGATGAAAGAATAAAGATTTATTGCTGGTAAGAGGAACAGGAAAAATTTGTTATTCAATACATGCACTGTTTTATTATTAAAAGTTGCATGAAATATCATTTACTTTCAGTATTCGCCATTAATTTGATTGTCAGTAACAATATTTTATTTTAGAGACAATTTTTATGTCATTCTCTAGCTGTCCCTTTCCTCTACATCATTAAATCAGTAAATTAACTATTCTGTAAACTGATGTAAATTAATTGAGAGAGATTGTGAAAAAAGTACATGCAGTGATAGAAAAAAAAGCAAGTTTAATTCCTTTAGTCACTGAAAGTGTCGAATAACAAGAATCCTTAGCTGCAGGGTAAATGTTGCACATAATCAGTGATTTAATGCTTGTAGAACTTGAGTGGAATAAGAATTCACCTTGTAAGCTAAATTTTCAAGTTCTTGATTGTGAATTTTTGAGGGTTTTTTTTCTTGTTGGAAGGGAATTTATTTAGCTTATAAATCTGATAATCCACTCGAGTTTACTGGATTAAATTAGTAACGGTATATCAACTGTGATATATATAACCTTTAAACTTATACAAACACTATTTATTTACTTTGTCTTTTTGCATAAATAACATATTATGTCTATGAATTTTTGATAACATTTTATTTTAAGGCAAAAAATACGGGAAATGTGTGTGTGTGTTCTCAATAAGAACAATCTATTAATGAGATAATTATTTTTATGGAAAAAGTAACTAATTTGTATTAAAATAGAATTGTCATATATATTGAAAGATTCTAAAAAGTAATTCTTTCTTCTTTTATCTTAGATTGACTGTAACAGCTGGATGTCCTATGGATTTACAATACTTTCCAATGGACAGACAAGTGTGCTTTCTCGAAATTGAAAGTTGTAAGTAATCTCTCATCTGTTTTTATATTTTCCCTATAATCCTCAGAAAAAACTTTACATAAAAATTGGTTAGATGTATTTAAATATGTCGGAATATTACTTCTACAGTAAATGTTCAAAACAGCACCGCATATAAACTTACATTACTTAAAAACATTATTTTATTAGCAAATTAGATTTTCACATTTATTTCGAACATTATACTTGTTTTTTGAGATTTCAAAAAATCAAGAGTTACAGAAAATAAATCTCTAACTAAAATATCTTCTTTAAGTTTAGTGTATGTGTATTTTCTTGTTCTTAAATAACTGAATATTTCTTTGGACATTTGGAAGTCAAATTTTTTTAATTTTAATACAGCAATATAATCCTAATTCTTTTTAATAAGACAAACAAAGAAAATGTTTGCATTATATATATATAGCTTTACAAAATTATTAATGTATAAATAATTTTGTTTTACATTAGTTGATATCCTCAAATTAGTATTGTGAGTAGAATGTCATTTCTATTCCATTTTCACTTAAATATAATATATATATCAAGATTGTACTTTTTTCTGAAGCATTATCTGATTGATTGAATAAAATAAAACATTAAATGACCCCTAGAGAAAAATATAAATATATTTATTTCATTTAAATTTATTATACTTGTTCAAAAACAGCCAAACATATCCCAGAAGCCACTGAAAGTACGACTAAAAGTCTCCAGACACATACTATAATTAAAAATTCATAAAATAAGAATGCTAGACTTTTACCCATTATTCAGTAATTGTTTCTTACTAGAGAGTTATAATGCTCTTCCAAAAGTTCATAAAATAAAACGAAAAGTAATAACTATAAATGTTTCGGGTATCTGAATGCCGTTCCATCCATTAGGGTTGTTAATGGTAACAAACTGCAGAAAATTTGATATTGAACAAAGTATCACATAACATCTATAGCATTTTTCAAAGTGTTATCATTTTTATTAAAAATGCTTTGCTTTGCCTTTTTTTTACAAGAACACGTCAATTCGTACGTCCAAAATATGTTAAGTTTTTAACATAAATCATATTGTTTGACATTCAAGCAAAAAATAATTAGATTTCTGCAATCACTCATTTACATAAAAATAGGATTGTAATGATTTAAACTTCGACAGCGTGCTTTCTATTCTATTTTAAAATACATGAAAGTTTGGTAATGAGAGATTCTGATGTGTGTTGCTATGTTAATCATTTTTTAAATGACTTTTAGGATAAGAGATATATATTTTAATTTTTACAAAAACTAGAACACTTTATTTTAGTTATTATATCAAATTGGTTAAAATAACAGTGATTACATTCACATAAGGGACCGTAAATTTTGTAATAAAACAGTTATTGATAAATCTGAAGATTGAAGCACGTCAATTATACAGAACATACACGAAAAATTACAGTTAATTATTTTTAAAACCTTTTTAGCAATCGCTGCCCATTTGAGCATTTAAAAAAAACACATTTCGAGTAAAACGTGTTTTAAAGTATGACATATATCTTGCTTAAAGTAATGGTATCTGCTTTTTCTAAAACTCTTGCAGTTTTTGTTCTAGTGAACGGAAAATAATAAACTTGGTATTTCTATAAAGCAAATAACATGGGCTATAAAACAAATCATAAAAAATTGTGAATTTTTGTCAAAATTCAAAATTTTAGGGTAGTCGGACACTTTAATAGATATAAAATGAAATATTTATAAGGAATCACTCAAATAACTTTCACTTTTATGACAGTTAGTTTCATCTTATGTATTTTTTAAAAAATTTCTTATTGCTCTTTTCTGTAGTAAAAAACGTCAGCTAAACCTACCAAAAATGATTTCGCACGTAATATTTTTTGGACGAGACAATGCAGCACACTTTCCATCTACTCTGACTTTTGTAGTACTCTTATCAAGTGCTTGATACATCCAAGTTCAAAGTACTTCAGCATCCACTTCTTCGTCATCCAGTTTTGTCGCGAGAGATTCCCACCTCAGTACTCTTCATTTTTATAGACTCGTTTTCTTGCTGCGGAAGTTTGAAATTCAACATCGTTCATCATTTATTGATTCTCGGAAGTCTTTCAAGAAATGTTTCTTTTCTACCGCATTCTTTTCACTTCCTTTTTCATATTTCTCAAGCCATTGCGTTTCCTCTTGTTCCTCATTTGAGTCTTTGTGGGAGTATGGGAATATAAAGAGGGATCTCGCTTGGGGGTAAGGTAGAAGGGTTCGTTTGCGTGACAGCCATGCATCCTCTTGAATATCTGAGGGGAAATTCTGGAAGTATGCATGCATATTTAAATATTCTTGAAGCGTGTTCGTATTGTGAGAAAGATATCTCCACAATCAGTAATATTTTATGAATAATTTTTGAATAGGAAATGATTTCCTTTCCCGAATGCTTCCAAGTAATACATTAAATTGGAAAGAAGCATTAGTTCAGCTTATGTAGCTTGAAATAAGCTCTACAATACTGATATATTAAGGCTTTAATAAATACTTTTAGTATTTCAGATAAAATAATCAAACATTAAATTTTTATTTATGAATTTTGTACTTTTTAATAACATATTTTCTTAGGGTATTATTTATACATTGATTTTTGTTGTTTTCCGAAATGTAGGATTTTGTAATTTGATCATTCGATGAGCTGCCTAATAACTAGTAACTAAAATGCAAGAATAGAGAAGAAGAATTTTTTGACTAACCTGTTTTTCGGCTCCAAGAACTAAATAAATCAGCTAAGTGCTCATGAAATAGCTAATTACATACTACACTATCTTAGTGAAGATGTATCAATTTCGGTACTTAGTTACATTACTGATAAAACTTCTGAAAATTTATTGTTGTCAAAATTGGTAATTATTTGTAAAAGTTTCCAAACGATATCTTGACTCAGATTTTTAATGTTCACTGAACAAGAAAAAATCTAATATGTTTATGACTTTACACTATTTTTCCAGTATGTTTATGACGTTATGTTATTTTTCTAGTATGTTTATGACTAAAATCGCATACATCAAAATAAAACTTTTGTTATGGTAATATAATAATAAACCATCTGCAGAGAAAAAAAACCCACTTTTTAACCTTTATTTGACAAAAATACATTTATATATAGCTCGACAAGTTGGTCATCAGCACTATTAATAAAATCTCGTTTCTCTTTTGATAAAAACCCAAGTTTTAGTTTTAAAATTTCATTGAATAATTTAAACTTTAGATATACTTCTACAAACGAGTACGAGTATGACGATTATAACTTAAAATGCACAATTTTGATTTCTATTCTTCTTCAGTTGAAAGGATACATAATATAAATAAAGCATGTTTTATGTTTTATACTAAAAATAAATTTGTCTTTTCTGCCACTATGCTTTAATCTACGTTTTATAATACTAATAAAATAACTCCCTTTTAACTAATTCAGTGGTCTACAAACTGTGTTCTACGGAACCCTGGGGTTCCACGAGGTATATCCAGGGGTTCCATGAGTGACAGTAAAAAAGGGAAAAGAGAATCTTCAATGCGTATTCACATTCTCTATGAAGTTTGCTTAACCACAAGTATCTAAAAGTCGCCCAGGTCACTAAAACTAAAAACTTTTTATTTACACTTAACTTTATTTCGTAATACTTTCTTAGTTTTTATCATAATATATTAAAAGAATATTCGAATGGGTTTTTTTTTATTTATATATACTTCCTATTAGATTGCTTATCATTCCAGGTTACCCTAAATAATGTTATAATTGTTAGCACATCATTTTACAAACCTAAATAGTTTTCTAAGGAAAAATGCACCTTTATTCATTGTGGGAGGAAAAACACCTACAATGAAGGAGCGGGAACAACTTATTGACATAACAACAGATTCGTTGTTAAATCTAAATTTAAACAAGAACAGCTTTTAAATTTTTGGTTGCAAATTCATGCAAAATATATATGATTTCTCACACACCTATAAACATTTTAATGAAATTCCTAACAATGTATTTAAGTGAAAAATATTTTCAAAGCGTGAAAGGCACAAATACAAAGTATAGCAGAACAGAAATATAACAGCAGATAATTTCAATTGTTCTTGACTTTGTTTATGTAAAAAAATGAATATATATCTCAGTTACTAAACATAATGCATGGCTAGGTAACATCTGAATCATAAATTAATATTATAAAAATGTCAATACATTATATTAAAAAATCACATTTTTTTTCATCTTTTTAATAACAAATTACAAATTTTTCAATAACAAACTTTTAAACTGCCTTTGCATAAAGTACCTTTAACATCGTGATCTACTTTAAATATTATTTTAAGACATATTCTTCAAAGTGTGTTTGGGGGGGAGGGGTCCTGAAAACACCGTATAGTTCTAAGGGTTCCGTGTATCGAAAAAGTTTGAAGATCACTGAACTAGTTTATTAAATTTACTTCTATATAATTTTTTTATACTTAATATATTTTGTGAACTTTAAGTTAACTAATCTATTTCTTTTCACAGTCGGATACACAATGAGAGACATAAGGTATAAGTGGGGAGACGGAGAGAAATCTATTGGTATGTCGACCGACGTCGAATTACCCCAGTTCAAAGTCTTAGGCCATCGGCAAGACCAGAAAGAGGAACACCTATCGACAGGTACGTAGAGCAGAAAGTTTTAATTAAAAATACAGAATAAAGTTTATTTAGACATTTTTAAAAAAATTCAAAAAACTCATATATATTAAAAGTCGCACGCCTACAGACATTTAAGTGATTCAAAGATTCGAAGTTTTTTAAATAAATCTATCCGATTTTGATTCTTTGGAAATGTTTTATGCACACCTTATAGGTATATATGGCATGTTTTCGCAAGTTTATTCATAGTAATAAACTGTAACTTAAATATTTATACATCATCTCCCATTCCTCCTTTAAACTTAAGAATAGGCTTTGAGATGTTATGCAATGTTTTTAATATTTTTCCGACTAAGGAGTTGCTTCAAAAATACATTTTCCGTTTTCTAAAGGCATTCTTTTTTTTTTCTTTTCAATGTGTTCAATAAAAATTTCACATCTTTTTTTTTATTTGGGAACACTTGTGGATGTTAAAAAAATAAACAAATGTTATACAAATGTTAAAATATGTCTAAAATTTCTTTCAGAGTATATCATTATACATTTCATTTTTGTTTGTTTCTTTAAATATATATACACCCAACTCTTTTTTTACACGGTCTTTTTATTTTACACGATTTTGAAATAACACGATACATGAATTTAACGATTTGTTTTTACACGAATATTTTGTTCTAGATTGAATCTTAAAAACATTTGGGGATTCGTGCCCTTAGGATGAAGACGATTTGAACGAGTTTTTGACTGTTTATATATGATAATAAAGGAGTCGATACTGGAAAAGTCGAAGGTGAAGTTCAGTTATTAACAGCTGATTTAATTCGCGAGGGCTTAAAATTTGCTACAGGTATGGAACAACATTTTATTATTCATTGTCATGGCATAGATCATGCATTCAAATTTCTACGTAATCTTGTGTAGCAGGATATCAAGAATTATATAATCAACTTGAGAAACCGAAAAGACACCCGTTTGTAAGACTTTGTAACAACAAAAACACCAACAGAGGCCGTTAGTAATGAACGTAATTCTTCATTTGAATCAAAACTGACTGTTGTGCTAGACATATTTGACGCAGCATTTACTGATGACGGCATTTTTTATCCAGTTCGTAATAAAAGTGTTCGCTAGTTATCAGGTAGGGATGAATAGTTATTAGTAGTTTTAATCTTAATTTCAATTTGAAATTCTATATACTGTAGGCACTTATAAACTGTGAACTTTCCCGGTACACTAACTATAATTTTGTTTGTAACAAAAACGAACTGTTTCTATTTTATAAAAATGTAACATAAATTTTATTATTACTTATTTTTGCACGGATTTTGGGAATATAATTAAAAAAATTTCATCTCACACGATTTTTTAACCCTCTCACTGCGCATCCCATGATTTCCACGGGCAAAGTACACGTAGAAAACGTAGCACTACGCAGATAGAGGGTTAAAAATTGTGGAACATATCCCAAAATTTACCATATGTGGCATGTATTTTTACACGATTTTTTGCATGGTTTTTAAAGAAATTATCTAACGTGTAAAAAGAGAGAGTTGGGTGTATATACGTTAAATAAATTTTTCAAAAACCTTGAATTGTTTTCTTCGTTCCTTCTTAAATATTTAATGAACTAATTTATTTTCCAATGTTTTCCAGGTAACTATTCGAGATTAGTGTGTGAGATTCAGTTTGTGCGGAGCATGGGCTACTATTTAATCCAAATATACATCCCAGCCGGGTTGATAGTCATCATTTCATGGGTGTCTTTCTGGCTGCACAGAAACGCCACGCCTGCCCGAGTAGCCCTGGGGGTCACCACCGTGCTCACAATGACCACCCTTATGTCCAGTACCAACTCCGCCTTACCCAAAATCTCGTATGTCAAAAGTATTGACGTCTACTTAGGAACCTGCTTCGTGATGGTGTTCGCTTCCTTGCTAGAATACGCAACAGTTGGTTACTTGGGAAAAAGAATAAGCATGCGGAAGGCGAGAAATCAGCAGATGGCAAAGATGGCTCAAGAACATCGACAAAGATGTGTGGCGGCAGCCGCGGCTGCGGAGGGGCCCGAAAGGTGCCCCCCTCCGGAGGCGGTTCTTCTGCCAGGGAATGCTGAAGTCACCATGGTCAAGTCGGCCGTGCGAGGACAGCCGGTGAGTCAGTCTTTGTTTGTCTTCTCAATATTTTAGCAAAAAAAAAGAGTCATTTAGTAAGAACATTTAGAAAGTCAAATTCAATTATTTTACGTAACATTAAAAGGAATAATAATCGTTCACTAACAATAACAAATTATAATTTAAGTTTTAAATGTGTACTAAAATCTTCTTGAAGAAGACAGCGCGAATGAGGGACCACTTGTTAAAAGCAATTATAGGGAATAATATTTCATTAAAACTGTTAAACTAAATTTGCCTTTTTGAAAGGGCCGTTTGTCAGCTAACTTACAGATTAAGTGTTTCATTTTCTATACATTGGTAATTACATATAATTTCAAAATAAAAATTCCATGACAGATATTCACCCTTTAAAACCTATATTTTACTATTAATATTACTCATCACTTACGTACACTAATTAGAGTACATTTTCCTATGTATTACTATTCGCGGAAAAGAGATCTGACAACAAACATCTAAGCAAATGAATAAAACTTAAATTTCCGGAACTATGCATTTAATATAAATTTCAAAGGTTACTGAATTTATGTTGTATTTAAAGATTTATCATCATTCCTTCTACGGAATAAATACGTTAAGTAGATCTTTTTTCAAATTTCATTTTAAATTAACTTTGTCCCACACACTCCACTCAGCAAATGCAACTCGTTTTCCCCTGTAATACTTTTTCATGTAGAATATTTGTTCTTAATAAAAAATATATAACATAAAAGTTAACTTTTTAAAAATATATATATTATTGCAATTTTTCTCAAGTAACAAAATCATAATTACGTGCAAAGTTCATTAAGACACGGCCACTCTTTATATAAAAAAAGCTAACCTAATTCTTAAGTTATTTATGTAGCGATAAGAATTAGATAGATAACTCTTATATAATGTTAGATAAAACATTAATATTTAATTTAATAGTCATAAGTGATAGGAAGGATATATATTTATCGGTGGATTGAAAAACTTAAGCAAAATGTTAAACGTCATTGCTATATGGAAGACATTTGACTCCACTCAGAATAGCAACGCATTTATTTAAAAGCAATAGTGTAAAATACTTGATACATATTACGCATTGAATTTAAGTGCAGGTTACTAAAAGAAATTCTAGAGCGGAAAACACGTTTCATGAAAAAAGTGGTAGATTAATGTTACCTAATGTGAGTAGGAGATGATATATTCTGGGTTTCCCTAGTGTAATATGTGATTTTATAAGGTCAGTGAGATAAGGTTTTTAGCAACTATCCATTTAACAAAGAGAATAGCCATTAAAAATAAATGAAAGTGAATGATAGTTCCGGATTATGGTTACCAATTGATCCTTTCAAATAGTTATCATGTAGAATATTTTCAAAATAATATACAAAAGAAGAATTTAAATATAATCGCTTTCATATCTTCATTGTAGTCTGAATAAAAGAACTAGTAGATCAAATCCCTGAACGCCACTGACATCTTGTTAACTGAATGCCTCTTCGAAAAACAGCAAAAAAAATTCCTGTAACTTTTAAGCAAAATAACTGCTATTGAACTGAATGAGCAGTCAACACATATAAAAAGAGAAGATTAGAAATGCACTGGAATTTATAGTAAGAAAAGGCATTCTATTCAATATGAAATTCGGTGATTTAAATTTGTTTATTTGGGCTTTGTTATTTTGAAGAAATAGTAACTGCTTAGCAGATAAAACCTATACAGTTAAATATCAGCGCAAAAGATTAATTTTCCCCATTAAATAGAGATATTTCTTCCTTAAATGGAAAAAATAATATATTAAAAACACTTAATGAATAAAAACAATGTTTGTGGTAAACATAATGTGGTATTTTAACTCACGCAGAAGCTATAATTAGTTAATAAATAATTTGGTTACTCTTTAACGAGGCATATTTCAACTATTTATCTTTTATAAGCCCACTGCATAATCGATCAGAATATATCAACGTGAATTTCTGAAATGAGCTAGACATGATTGAATCTAAAGATTGAGGTAATCGCATTAGCGTCTTAATCATTACAGTGGCAGCGTTATCTAAAACCTGTGTCTATGTTATACACGACACATTGTTAAACATTTCGTCTTGGGTTTTATTGCCTTACAATATGAACTTACACAACAATTACTGAATGTTTGCCCAAACTATATTCTTTTTACGTCTTTTACTCGATGAAACACAAAATTGAAAATATGAATAAAATTAAAAGCAAAAATATCATAATTCTTTTTTTTTTCATAACATTTTCAATAACAATGGTATTTGATTCACATCCCCTACAGACTAAAATTCCAAAAGTACATGGAACTGCACTATAAAATATTGTAACGTAATAACAATCAATCTAAGCTTAAACATTTCAGTATATATATACATCTGCTCAATAAATAGCTTAATTTAAATTTATTTAAATTAGCATGAATAAGATAATAAATTCATTTCTACGCTAATTAAGACTTGTAAAAACACATTTTTATTATTCATAAAAGTTTCTTAAAACGTATCTTCTTTTTTTAAAAAAGTAAATTTTCTTACTTTAAATATTTATTTGTATTTTGTATCACGATTATATTAATCTAAGCATTCCTTTAAAGAATATGCAATATATTGCATCACTAATATGCAATCTTTTCTAATAGAAATAAATATAATTCTTTTCACCGGAACTAGTTCTCCACCCTATTACTTAGGTGCTTTATTTCCGTTCTCTCTCTCTGAAAGTGCATTAAAAATAAAATAAATTTAGCACTCAACCCTTTCACACATTCATAAATAATCTGTGACTCTTCTATAGTAGAAATTTCATTAATTTCTTCTCATAATCTAGTTAACGACAACTATTATGTTTATTAAGGTCCCATTAACGATCCGGTAACTGCTAATTCAATTTTACGAGCAGACACTTAACCACTTTAATGTTATTTAAAGGTTCTGCGTATCGATTCTTTAATTGAAACAACGATTTATTTATTTCTTTTTCTGATAAATAAAAGGTGAGGATTCTGACTGATGTTTCTCAGTTTCGTATCTATCTAATAAAAATCGTAAATATTTTCAAAAACACATGTGCAAATTACGTTGCCTCCTATCAAAAATATTTTCAAATCTTCATACAGTTTTTGGTGCTACTACCATGGTGGAAAATAACGTCTTGTGCCATATGTAGTATTTTTACATAATACCAAGCAATAAAAAATTTCCACAATACATTAATTTCATTATTAATGCTAAAAAAGAATGCAGAATTTTGTATTAATTTTGTGTTATTAACAAGAATATAGCGAAAATACTGAGAACAGGTTAAGTAATATCGTAATAAACCTTTCAAAAAAGTTACATATAATTGAAAATTTGCGTGCATATATACTATAAGGCACTTTCAAATAAATATATGGAAAAATATGCTATTTTAATACCAACACTAATATAGCCTTGCAATTTTACAAAAAAAAGTACATTTTTAACGAGTAATTTTTTCGATCAGAATTAAGTTTTTTTGTTTCACATTTGATGCAACTGTTTTTGTAATCAATGCCCGTTCACTGAAAACAGGATTTGACTCAAATATACATTTAACTGAAATAGTCTGTAGTTATATAAGTCAAATTTCAATAACATCTTCTCTTCAGCCAAAAATTAGACTTAATTTTTTTTCGAAAATACACTTTTTCACGCCCTTCAAAATACTTTAATCAAATAAACAATTCCTATGTTAAATTAAATTTGATTGTTTTCTTTTCAAAATCAAGGTTTGAGATTATTTTTTTATATTTAAATATTTTTTTCAGGTGTGTAAAAATATTAAAACTTTTTTATTTCTTTCAAAGCTGAAAATTCAATAGTTTTAAGAACTTTACTGTTGCTTCTTCGAACTTAAATCTTAAAAAGACTAAAAGAGCGAAGTATGATGAAATTTATTTTAGTAATTAAAACATTTTTACCTTTTTTAGAATTAATGATGAACCACAATGCTCTGAGTATATAAAAATAAATATTTTGTTAATGATCACCACGAACTATTTTTTCTACGCGAATTCTCTAGAAACTTCTTTGAGTAATGCAATACTTGAACAACTTCCAACACATGGACATTTATTTCATAGGTAGATAGTATCCCCACATGGGTTAAATTTCATTATAGTAACTTTTATATGGAAAATATGTATGATTAAATTTGGATTTGGGTAGGTCCATTCCAAGGACGAAATTAAACAGATCATCATAATGATCATTAATCAGCTGAAAGCGTTTTCTAAATTGATGAGTGCATTCAAGGGCAAAGAATTTTTTTACCCTGTCTAAAAACTTTTGATACTCTTTCCATCATACCCCTGATTACTAGGAAAATAAGGCAGAACTCTTTCCCTGTAACTATTTATAACTTAAATATAAATTACACAATATCGATGACACTTTATCAAGCTCATTTCCTCTGATGCGCATCATCGGCGAATTAATGCATTAGTAAAATTAAAGTTCTGTATAAAGTACCAAGAAAGGCAAAGATTGTGTTGAAAAGAAAAATAAAAGATGATATTTTTGACATCAACTTGCATCCAAATTATTATCATATCCATGTTCTGAATAAACTTTCTTTTCCTAAAAAATCTTTGCCCGCATTGCGGAACTCTGTACCTCAGTGAGTTAGCTATTGATTCGAAGATCTTGTCATCTCGTGTTTTCCTCCAATGATGAACTGAAACAAAGAAGTTAAATAATTTACTAAGAACATCGGTTTTGTTCCCAAGCAACTAACAAGTATTTCCTTTTTAAGAAGCAGTTAACTTCCTTTAAGAAATCCTGGGATTTTCTTAGAAATAGATTCAACTCCGATTAATACGTCAAACAAGTTTCGCTTTAATTAGCGCACTAAAAATAGAAATCGGTTTTCCTGAAGCTCTTCCTTTTTGTTTGGATGGCTTTTAATTAAACAATAACAATATAACCCATGTTTTGTTTGAATTGCGATTAAAATCTTCTGTTTTCGTTAATATCAAGCAGTCTATATTAAACCTGAATAGCTTTAGTTTTGCTATACACACACTTCGGAATAACTTCTACTTATAATTAAATCATAATAAAACCGAATCCAGTATTTAAAATCAAAATACATTTCGAATTTCACATTGTGTCTCTAGAACAAGGTAAGCGTCAAAAATTAAGGCAGAATATAAGCGAAAATTGTTTTGCATTATACTGGATTTTCAAGTAAACATTCGAGAAATTCTAGTTATCAATATTAAACAAAAACCAAATAATTCACGATCGAAAACTCTATTACTTGAGACATTTTTATACATTTAAAGAGAAAAGAGATAATAAAGCTGATAAGGGAGTAATAAAAATAAGCATTATGAATTACGTGCATGTCTTACAGTTTAATTATTAAATATTGATAAAAAATATTTAAAGTAAAATAAAGAAAATTGATTCTTTAAAAGATCTCATAGTTAAATTACATAAATAACGAACACAACTTCTTCAAAATCGTATAAATATTACAAAAACATATTTTTATTTATTTACTCTCACATCAATTGATGAATACAAAATTGTTATTTTTTACTTTTTTTATTATTTTCAATAATCTCATGATATACAACTAGAGAGCACCAGATTCTCATAACCAATCGAATAAAAGGAATTTATGTAATACTTTTGATCAATAATAACGTAAATAATTTAACTAATTTATAAATTTTTAAGAGTACAAGTAGTATAATAAAACTTTTATAAATTCAAAAGAACCCGTTTGGGCTATTTAAACCAATTACTATACCTTTTTATAACTTTAATAACCTTCACTGTATGTCCCTTTTATAAGTAATAATTTCTAAAATGCTCCTAAGTGGTGCTTAGTTTTTAAAAACTAAAATAATTCAGCATCGTTAGGGTACAACATTCAAAATAACATGGAGATATGGTGAAATAAAAGTTGTTTTTATTTGAAGCACTCATTCCCCAAAAGGAAAGATGCTCATATAGGCGCGATTCTATATCTCTTTTTCATTTCTCTCTCAGATAGCTAGAAGAGAAAAACTTTCATCTCTGTGCTTAGTTCCTCCTTATGTTTACTCCAAAGCATATGTTTTCTTCAAATTACCTGCGTAGCTGTTCCTTAGATCCATTTCTTACAGATACGTGCTGTAGTGGGTATATGTGGAAAAGGCCAAAGATTGGGGTCATTTCCACTGTAGTTTCTATCCGGGAAATATGTCACGTACTATATTGCGCGTTACCCTTTTCAGATCCATTAAGCTTAACCTTCCCAGTTCCGGTCAAGGTATTTTTTGAAGGTTTATTATTTTCTTTTTTCCTTTTTTACCCTTTTAACTCCTGCAAAATCGTGCGCATTGCGGCTTTATATTATTTGGGTATTTTTCGTCGATCTTTTAGCATTTTATTTTCTAACCCTTCGAGGAGTTTTTCTTTTATCCTCACCTCTCTTTCTTCGAAAAGTGACTGGATCCCAAACGAGACATGGCAGTTAAAAAGAACTGCTTCTTGGAAAAAATTACTAGCAAAAAGTTTTTTTTCTCTCTCTCTCTTCAAACTTCCAAGTATTTGTCATTTTGAAACGTTATCTAAGATGTAAAATTCGTTGAAGATCATTAATAAAAATGAATTGTGAATACCTTTTCAATTTTAATCTGTTTTATTCTACATGTTTCTCTTTGTTCAAATTAATCCAGTTGCGAAAAGCCCGGAAAGTTTCTCTCTGTCAGTCTTTTTAAAATGAATTTTTAAGATATCACGTATGTTTTAAATAACTGAAAAGTTAATAGCAATGAGATAGAGGAACGTGACGAAATAAAGATCTGTTGGATTTTAAATACCTATGGAAGGAGTATGAAATTTAAGTTCAGGTTATTGAGGATAGTTTTATTCAAGTTTAATCATTTTATTAGTGTATTAACCGAAACCTTAGAGAAAGGAGTATACATATGACTGATTAGAGTAATATATTTATTGCTTATAAGTAAAATTAATAAAAATGTTTTTTAACATTATTTATTTATCGACTTAGATACCAATGTTTTAAACATTATTTATGGATTTCCATTAGAATCAAAGAAATGATAGTAAATTTTCCATTCCAAATCCGTAATTAGTTTCAAATTTAATTATTAGAAAATCTCTCAAACGCCTTAAAACATGATTTTAAAATAAACCAAATACTGTGTTCACATTTCGTGATCTATTTAAATTTTTATCAATAAATCATTTTTCACCTGCTCATTTTTGTTGTATCGTAAGAGCATACATTTTTATCGAATATAGTAAAATTTTGTATGCTAGGGACATTTTTATTCTGTATTTTTGACGTAATAATTCAATTCGAGGGTCATTTGAAGTATTATCCAAAATCCTTATTCATTAACTGCTCGAAATTTGCTCGATACGCTTTTTCCACCTAGTTCCAAATGCCTTTTCTTAATTCTTAAAAAAGCATTTTGTAAACTAGATTCGAAGAATTCCGTATCTCGCTTTCTAAATGACGACACTTAGAC
This sequence comes from Trichonephila clavata, assembly GCA_019973975.1. Classification (NCBI taxonomy): domain Eukaryota; kingdom Metazoa; phylum Arthropoda; class Arachnida; order Araneae; family Nephilidae; genus Trichonephila; species Trichonephila clavata. The sequence goes on along the minus strand of BMAO01008266.1, from coordinate 257,025 downwards.
TAATTACCGATGAGATCAATAGATACTTAAGTTTTCTAATTAAGAAAAACGCTTTCAATGAGAACAAAAGATCGAACACTGAGACGGAATCTCTGGCTCTTCTTAAATATATTTGAAAATCTAATTCAAGGAAGATTAAAAAACAAGGATCCCGTAAGTAATCGATGTAGGAATAAATGCATATCTTTCTTTTTTTTAAAAAGTAAAAGAAGGCAGCTATGAAGGAAATATGCCTTTTAAATATCTTTTCAAGAGGTCCTGCTAATGAGAGTCAGCTTAATGAGGAGCAATTCTGTCTCATGAGGATCGAAACGGTGAATACATTTTTTTTAAAAAAAAGAGTCCCGAAATATGATATCATGACAAAACAGTTATGCTGAATGAAGATGATAGCCAGGGATGGTTGAACTTTTTTTAACTTCATTTTTAAGTGTTTCATGGCGCTTACTCCCGAGGAAAACATTTTATCGCTTCAATTCTCGTCTTAGTTAAAGATTACTTTATTATTTTTCTTAGGAGAGAAAGCATTATTATTTTAAGCAGAACCCCTTTTAGATTTCATGGGGAAGGGGCAATTCATCAAACGAGGTAAAAATTGGAAAATATTGCATTATTTTTTTTAATGTTAAAGTTAAACAAAAGCTTTTCTTTTTTCGCTTTTAGTTTAATTTTCTTCAAATTGATAGTTTTATTAAAGCATTTTTTTAAGATTCGTCGATTAGAAATAAATATATTGCTAGAATTTAATCACTCTTTTTTTTATTAAAGTTACTATAGCAATCTTAAAACGTGTATTAAAATTGTGAAAGGAGTTTTCCATATTATGCATATAACTTTAAAGATTAATAGGAATTCAATTCAAAGATAGTTACTTTTAAAATAGAAAAAGTTGTGAGGTGCCTAAATTTTGAAGGTTATACCTTACCGTTCATGTTTGAGTCAGTTTAACACCTCAGCCTCCTATATTTTAGGTATTTTTTTTCTTGTACTTGTGAATCAAGGGGAAAAATAGTTTAACAGTACTTTAAATTACTAAGTTCACTTATTATTAACTTCTATATATGAATTTATTTATTCTTCATCATATAAAGTTATGGCTCAGTTGAAAGTTAACTCTCCCTTTTTAAATGTTATAGGAATTTATAATAAAATTTATTACTCACTCATATACATACACATATGATACGTAATTTTTAAGACGCACACATTTTACCGAAAATTTTTAAGAAAAGTTTGGATAGACTGGTTTTTCCAAAATATCATCTCCCACTGAAAAATGTTATGAATTTAAAATAAATCTAAATCAATTTCTATGGGATATTGTAAATGCATGTATGTTATGCCTGTATGCATGTATTTATATGCATGTATGTATATGCATGTATGTATTCTTGTCAAGATATATGTCTTACTAAAGATATTAGACATTTATAACAATTCTGAAACACCACGAAAAGTATCTGATATACAACGAAAAGTATCAATTTGTTATCATATATTAAGAAATATACAAATAAAATAATGTTAATTTCTTCATTTATATATATGTAATCATCATACCTTAAGAAAATCATCGTTAAAATAATATTTATATTTAATTAATGTTCGACTACAGTATTTAAATATCCTTGAAATTAGCTTTATCACTTTCTTCTAGTTTTAATATAAATGCATTAATGATAATTGGAATAAATGTAATGTGTATTTATTTTACCATCTACAAAAAATAATTCTCTCAAAAATATATGATTATTATAAATAACTTAAATAAAAGCCGTTATTTTTTACTTCAATTGTTCTAAATACTATTTTTTTAATTTTCAATATATTTCCGTTGTTTTATCGTTATACAAAATGATATTTCAACCTAAGTTTCTATTTGCAAGCGAGTTTTAAATCTTTATAAATTTTTAGCTAACAATCTCCTCAAATTTTAGCAAAACGCTATATCATTTAATACTATGATAGATTCTAATACTATTTCAACAGATTTTCTTCTGCTATTATGAAAAAATTATTTGTTTTGAAATTTTACTTCAATAAATGAAGCAAATATATACCAGTATGATAATGAACAAATTAGAAGTTCGTGTGCTATGAATTTTTTATAGAAATAAATTTAAAAATGTTTAAACTCGTCTATTCTCTTTATTAAACTTTTGTCTACAAACCTTCCTCAAGAAATGAACGCTGGTTATATCGCAAACAGTGCAATTACCGTAAAACCTGGCGCATAACGCGCAAATTTAACACAAAAAATAAAATCCAAATTTTTACAGGTATGCGTTATACGCCGGGTATAAAAATATCAGCTTTAAAAAGAAATAAAGATGAGCCTAGAAAAAATTTAAACCTCTACACATATAGATATACTGTTTCTTTAAAAGAAATTACATTCCTAATGAACTCAAAGGGTTGTAGTTCTACAAGTTTTCTATTTTTTTCTAAATTTTGGAATAATATCTCGAATAAATTATTTAAAAACTTAAGAGCATTGTGCGCGTTCAGCAGGGGTACGCCTTATTTGAAGAATATACCCAAAAACTAAAAATTGCCATTTGGAAGTACAGATGCGAGTTATACGGTGGCGTGCGTTATATGCCGGATTTTTCGGTAATAGTTATTAATACGGGGCTAGAATTATCATATCTTAACCATGTCAAAGTTTTTCAAAGAAACAATTTTTCCTCATAAATATATTCTGCCTCAGTGAGAAAAATATATTTTTTAAACTTGTTTGACCTTTAGTACGTAAAAACGTATGTATTATTTATTCCTTTAAATATTTCGCCTTTTTTCCAAATAATTATTATTATTTCTTCTTAAAGTAAGTTAATTCAAAATACATTCCTAAAACGTTTTTCCTGCCAAAAATGTATTGCTTACGAAGAACGTTACTTTTGCGATACATCCTAAAAGAAAACAAGCTAACGAACAACTACTGTATTCCGCGCGAAACTGGTAACCCGTTTACCGATCGCAGCAAGGGGAAAGCCAGAATGTAGAGGTCGGGTCGTTAGCGACGGCATTCTCCGGCGAGAAAGATGCTCGGGGAAGCAAAATATCGTCGCGGCGCTGGGTGCGTCTTCCGCGGCACGTTTTTGGACAGACGGGGGAACGTATTTCGAACGGTACTAATCAGGCGTTTCAGTAGTTTTATCGATCATTTTTACTTTGCTGATGTTTCAGCTGGCTGGCTTTTTGATGACTACTCTTTTTTCTTTAATTCTTGTATATCTTATCTTTCTAAACACAAGCAATTTAATTTCTTATTATTGATTTATTTTGTGAGAAGCTTCTTGTTTAAAAAATCCTTTCTTAGGCTCTCAGGTTTATTATTCTCAATTGACTTGAAATTATAACTTTATATTTTATTAAAAAGTTTCTTTTTTAAATATTTAAGCAATTTCATTTAAGGATACTTAGAAAATTAGAAATAATTTCAGGGAATATATTTTTGTTACTTAAAAGTGTGAAATTTGCGGGTAACTTTATTTTTAAAACATTTTTTCGATTAAACTCATAACTACACTAAATTATAATTAGATTATTAGATTATTTACAAAAATTGAATGAATTTCAGTAACAAAATAGACATTTCTTTATTCAGAGATATTTCCACCCTGCAATTCACTGAATTCGAAAAAATATTAATGTAAGCAACCAATATCAAAATTATAAGAGAACTAAAAGATCCATAGCATTATACAGTACATAACGTGTCTAAGACGATTACAATTTGCATTAATATTAAAATCGTTTACTATGATTAAATCGTTAAAGTGGTTTCACAAACATTTCTTGAATTTAAAATTGACTTGTAAACTCAATAAACAAAAAATTGACATTAAAGTAAAATAAAAAAAAGAAAATTTTTGATAAAATATTTTTTTTTTCATTTTACGGGAAAGGGATATAACGAAAGTAGTAACCTGTTCAACATAAACTCGATAAAATGAAGGCCTGTTATATTAAATAACAAACAATGAATTTATCTGTTTCTGAATTGCAGGAACTATGAATCGAAATTTAAAAAAAACTCGATAATATTCGAACGTGTTGAGCAAATACATAAATTTTAGCAATAACATTAAGTTTTTCAATAAACAAATATTCTAAGAAATCATAGGAATTTTAGAATTTTAGAAAAAAGTTTTACATATTTAGTAAATAATACATATGCACTAAAATGAGAGATTACTATTATTAAACATCAAATTTACAAAAATAATCATAAGAATTTTTTGAATATTGAATCTTCAAGGCCTTGTTCCGTCTATTTTTAGTATTCTTGAAATGCATGTAACAACGAAAACTAAAATAGTTGTTTAAGACATTGTTTTTCTCATTTCCATATAATGCTATAAAATAGAATAGAATTTTTTGTCTGTTATCCATTCAAAAATCATTTAAAAAAGAACTAAGACCTCTTTTCTCAAATAATTTAAATAAATATAAAAACATTTATAATAAAATAATAATGAAAAAAATTTATTTTACAATAACACCGACTCTATGTATTTCAATACAATATTTTGTTCAATTTACATCACAATAAACTATAGAACTATATTGTATTACTAAATTTCAATTTGATTATATAATTTTTTACCCCTTTGAATGCGAAGAGTTTTATTATTGAAATGTCAGAAGTTTAAAATCTTTATTTGTCATATATTAATCATTCTGTCATGTAAATCAAGTAGTTAAGAAACAGCTTTTGTGTGGAATTGAAAATAAGTACTACAAACTGCAATAAAGAATAGAAAAAAATATTTCTGATTTGAATTAAATTGCAGCATATGATTATTTTCCATGCAAAATGTAAATTTATGTCAGTTTAATATACACAACAAATACTTCTTTAGAAACTGTTTCATATTAATTAGATGAAACTATATTCAAAGGGAAGCTATCATAAGGGGAAACAAAAACATAGAAAATTCCCGCTCCATACATATTAAACTTCTAGATAAATAATATATACAGCAAATTTGGCGCCTCTGAGATGACTAATTCTGTATAATAAGCCACAATATTATTGCGAAATTAGGAATGCGAAAATTATCTCCCCATGTTGATGCATCTTTTTCCTTATTATTCGAAAAGCAATTCATAATCTGTTAAAACTCTGAAGATGTATATATGTAACACTTTATCTTAAAATTGTAGTGCTATGCGACAGTAATAAAAAAATCGATCTCCGATGTATAAAGTTTTAGTAGGAAAGTAACTATGATTGTATTTTACAGTATAGAATATTGCTTTGAGACATTCGTAAATAAATGTTTAAAAGTCTGCAGAACAAAAATTCCGTAAGAATCTGGTTTTCCTCAAAAGTTTTAATTTTTTGTTACTAACATTGATGTACAGAAAATTAACAAATTAAATATTGAGTTTCAATATATTATATGTTTTTAAATTTGAATTACGAAGACTAATACATGATATAATCTTTATAGTTCAAGTGTAATTGAAATTTGTATAGTAAATAAATGCTTACTTCTAATTCTACTCGGAAAAGCAAATTTCAAAAAAAAAAAACTTAACCAAAGGCTCACTTTAGTTTTTATGCTATTTTTTTCTGGGAAACTTAAGCAAAATTTTCACGCAACATAAATCAAGAATTGCATTTTCTTAACAAAAATAAAATCTAGATAGATAGATTATTGGAAAAATATTTATAACAAATTTCATACCTTCACTGATAAATCTAAGATAATCCTCGAAATCCGCACACTGTGTGTGTGTATCAAACCTTTTTTTACTTAAATATTTAAACATAAACTTGTAAAAATTTTGTGATGAATTACAGAAGTTTTTCCAAGTGCCCAAAGCTTTCTTTATTCATTTAAAAATCAACTGCATTCACTACTGAGTCTGCTCAGACAGCAACTTCCTCCAAAAAATAATGTAAAATGTTAGGAAATCTGAAAGCCCCAATCGTTTTACAGGAATTGTATTGGTATAAAATGCAATACCATCTTTCCAATCACCAATGATTGTGGAAAAGATATGTCCTACTTTCTGAATGATTTTATGCGGCACGTAAGGATAAAAATACTTACTTCTGAGTATTAAAAATATTATAGCAGTGTCGAAGTAATCCAGCGAATGTAAAAAATATCCCAAACCTCTTTATGCTAGCATAATAATATGAGTTTATAAGCCATAATCGGCTACGCTCTATATCAAGCGGCACATGTAGTTACTGTATATACGCTTGGAATCCAGTGTCTTCTATTTCCAGCAGTAAAAAGGAGTTTTCTGCTTGTTTTACGATACGTATAGTCTGATCTATTGTATTTTGTCCGAATATTAACGAAAGTTCACCGGCTGTGGAGCTATAAATTTCTTCCAGGCCTTATTTTTTGGCGGATTTGACTCGGGATGGTTGCATTTTATTGGTCAATTCCATCTGCCTTGTCACATTCAGCGTTCACTTTCACTCGGAAAAATATCATTTCGTTTTATTTATTTATTTTTCTTTGAAGGATGAGATCAAAATTTTCTGAACCAACATATGATCAAAGAGAGGCTTTTCAATCGCTAGATGCATACCAAAACATATTGCAAACTTATCGAAAAGTTTGAAATGTTTTTATTGCTCTGGATTTCGTGGCAGGCAATAAGGAAGGATAAGTTTTTGTTTTTTACGGCAAAATATATGTAAGGATAACTCTTATTTGGTTTCTCAAAGCATTTATTAACTGATCAATAAAGAAGTATATTACTTATTAAATTCGCTGTACTCAGTCCTTAACGTAAATTTTAAACAGCTTGTTTTATCTAGGTAGTTAATATTATATTTAAAACTTGGTATTAACTTTTACACCAATAAAAATAAAGTACTTATAATATGGTACCTAAGTGGAATCAGTTATAATGTTAGGTCCCAATTTTTAACGTCATACAAACAACTTCATTCTTCAGGAGTATTTTGATAAGATTTAGAAAATATATATACAACTCTTAAACTATTAAATTTGCCTGTGTTCAATGATAAAGAATAAGACAAAAGCATATAGTACATGCTTTCATACTGAAAAATACCACCTCCGTAACTTTACATTCTGACTTCGCTACTCTATAAAAAATCACGTATATAATTAATGTTATATTACCAAATAACTCTGATTAAATCAACAATTCTTCCTACATAAAATATATTGCATATTTTAGGTTAATCAAACTTAATTTTTTTTAAAAAATGAATTAGATCTAAGTTAATAGTCATGCCTTGTTGAAAAATATGTTACATTTTACTTCACTTATCTTCAAACTAATTAAATTCGAAACTCACAAGTAAATTAAAAACAACTAACTAATAAAGTACATAAATGAAAATAATGGCGGTAAGGATCGAAGTTAAATGATGATATCGTTATGATTGGAATTTAAAATATAAATGGCCTTTTATTTTTGCATCGTATATGAAATGCTAGATATCTTAGATGTGAATACTAGTGTATTCTTTGAAAAACTTTGAACCGTATAGAATAAAAGAATGTTAATCGTATATCTGTATGTTTCCTAGTATTTTACCCCCTCATTACAATTCTATGATAATAAATAACATTCAAACACAGAATTCAACGGTTATTTTACAAAAGTTTGTATAATCGCTAGAACAAGTAAAGTGAAATAGAAGTACGTCCCGGAAAACATTTATGTAGAAATCCGAAAAGAAAAGAAAAATATTTAGTATTTCAATGCTTTATTCTCCAGAAAAGCTTTTTATAGCCTTGTTTCCAATAAGAGTTGTCTATTGAGCTTAAGAAAATAGATTGACTCGAAAAAGGCATTAAAAGATTAAATATCTGAGTCGAAAAGAGAGAAAGAGAAAAAAGGTACTAAGCAACTGACCAGGTCTTAAAGACGCACTTTCGGATAGTAATACGATAAGGGAAAAAATCTAAAAATATATTAGTAGCTTTTCCCTTAAACAATCCTAGAACTTTTAGGTTAAGCTTGATTGATTTTGAAGAAAGATAATTGCTTTTAGTTTAATATATTAAAGAAGTTTCATGACACACATAGTGCTCTACACGATCACTTTTTCTTTCGCGAAAAGAGAATAATGTTGGTCTCAAGAGTCTTTCTTATTTTCTTTAAGGAAAATCATTTTCAAATGAATTGTAAAATTCAAGTCCAATTTCAACCGTTCGTAACTTTAACGCTTTCTTACAATCGTTTGAATTTTATCATACTATATTTTGCACCACATCAAATAATATTTCATCGGTGACTTAGAGATAGCGTGCCCTCTTCGTAAGCCCATGGTTAAGGGTTCGATCCCGAATAGAGTCGATAGATTTTCTGGATGGAAAAATCGTAAGCACCCATGTCTTATGATTATGTGGCATATAACAGATCCCCTGAGTATCAATTTGGCTCTAGTACTCTCGGCAAAATTGAATCAAGGCAATATTAAACATCCGACGAGAGCTTGAATTGAAATTAGTTCAAGTATGAAAAATTTAATAACGAGAGCCACCCCTAGATGGCTTCACAATGAAATATCTCTCACATTAGGGGATTGGTTGTGTCTTCAAAGTTGCCAATATGCAGCCAATTTGGGAAAAAATAATAATTCACATTAGATTTTTACGAGTAATAATACGTATTTGATGAAGAACCCCTTTTATAATGAAATGCAGTTATATAATTCCTTTTCCTGAAACTAATCCCTAATATGAAACTCCAAGCAAGAAATTCTTCTTAAATAGTATTCTAAAATAATTTTTCAATAGATACATCTGTTTTCTAGCATATTTATCTGCGTTTACATTTCAATAATGTACTAACCATTATTAATTCTAGAAAAGCTTTTAGCTGGATGGTCCACCTTTTCTAGTTTGGTAGCACCTTAACAATTATTATTCAACCTCTGACAATAAAGTTCGGTGAATAGTCCTGTAACATTAACATAGATGAAATATTAACGAAAGTTGCCTTACTGTCCTTCGAAATAGTCACCTCTAATAACTATGGACCGCTGAGATCTGCTATACATGTCCTGGAAACTTTGCAAGAAGTCTCCTTTTGAGGTAGAGTTCAAAAGCCTCGTCACGTTTCGTTGGATGCCAGAAATATCGCCAAATCTCTTTCCTTTCAAAGCGAGTTTGAGTCGTGGGAATAGGAAAAAGTCTAGAGGATTGAGATATGACGAGAATGGTGGATGTTTAATTTGCACCACCACCTTTTTTTGCCAGGAACTGTTTGGCGATATTGGCTGTGTGAGGCAAGCATTGTCATGAACAAAAAACCATGAACCTTGCGTGTACTGGGGTCACCCTGCATAGACGTTTCATAGAACGGGTCAAAATTTCAACACCTTGCAACATTCATCGTCCAGCTTTCATGTGCACAGTTAATCGACTATCTTTCATGATTAATTTACTCACTTCCTCAATGTTTTCGTCACTAACGGAGGTCGCCGGTCTTTCGCTATGGGGGTTGTCAGAAACACTTTCCCGGCCTTCCTGAAAACTGGCGAACTTCTCGAACACACACTTCATGGAAAGTGATTGATCTTCATAATTATGTACCAACACCGAATAAGTTTCTGTTGGTATCCTGAAAAGCTTAAAACAAAACTTTAACTTGATCATTTGTTCGTTCATTTTCCTGTTCTCTGTTAATAACCAACGCACTAAACAAGCACTTTGTAAAACAAATCTTACACAGAACACAAACAACACTCAACTGAACAACGATGGTGGCAGATTATCAACACCTGCCTCTACGCATGTGCAACGTTTTGTTTCGCCAGTGCTTCCAGATAGGCAGTTTTGACTTGGTTCACCAAACTTTATGGTCAGAGGTTTCAAAGTTTGTAAATAGATATCATAGTTTTCTGAGTAAAACAACTGTTCAAAATGAAAATCATTGAACACAATTATGATCTTTTTCTTCAACTTTTACATTCTGCTTTGTGACTGTGGTAGCTTAGCGGTTATGATTATAAACTCGTGACCAGCGTGTATTGGGCTCAAGTCCTGGTGCCATTGAAGACCCACCGCGTAGAGGGGCCTGATACACGTTAAATTTAAAGAGCTCAAAGTCCTCTCATTGGTATAGTAGTTTGAGTACAGGATGCCAGCTCAGGTGTCGTCCTTGTCACTTGACCAAGGCTCAAAATTACGAAGTCCACCGCCAATAACTAGCGTGTTGATTTGTAGTGCGACGTTAATACAGCTCACTTGCATCTTCCTCTATTTCAGACCATTAGTAACCCCAGTGTTGCCAAAATCTCTCGTGTATAGCTGAACAGTGTGACGTTAATAATCACTCACTCACTCACTCAACCTCTATGTTAAATATCAACATAGGGGGCTTAACAAAGAATAAATCTTTTGAGATTAAATATTATTTGTAAAAGAGTTTGAGCAGCATATAACAACCAAAAACGCGTTTTAAATTAACAGGAAACATTTATTCTACTTTTTCCACTTTTTCTCTTTTATGAAATATTAGAGCAAAGTATTTTAAGGCTCAGAATTACTTTGACTATTTTTTTGAAAACTAAGGATTACTTTTACTGACCTAAATACCATAATTTTGAGATTGTAATGTGACGGTTCATTAAAGGAAAAAGAATTCTCCATTTATACACAAGCATTCATATTAAGGTTATAAATTTTCTTTACATTAGAAATGGACTTCGCCAAGCCTCATCTGAGTTGCGCTCCAGTAATTCTCAAAATGAGGCGGGAAACCATAAAAGTTTAGTCACCAAATTTACATTTAAGATCACTTTGTGTGTAGGAAAATATCCTTACTCAGTAATCAAGAAAATCTACCAAAGAAATTATCCTTAAAGTTTTAACAATGGTGCTTATATTTATTCAGTGGTAAAGAAGAGTAATTAAAAGGTAGAAGGAAACTTTGTACAAATTATATTTCAAATGACTGACAATTGCTTTATTTTAATTTTATTTGCCAAAACAACAATAAATTATTTAGTCGTGCTCCCCAATACTGTCTTATGATTTACTCAACTATTATTATACTCCGAGTATTTTGGGACTTGGAACAAAATCCTTTTATTGCTATGAAAAATAATAAAGTTTTTGAGTTATTTGATATGAACAAATTACCTTCCGTTATTTGATATGAACAATTTATTTTCCCTACAAAAAAAAACAATAAATAATGACTTGGCAATTTTAAAGATATTACATTTGATCGAAAATTTTAGACAAACCCCCAACATTACTTTGTTTAAAAATACCGTAACTCATTTTTGATTAGAAAGTAATAGAATCTTTTTAATTTGATACTTTCCACAGGAGATTAAATAAATAACTGAGCAAGATATTTTGTGGGAAAAGACTTGATAGTTTGATAATTTTAATTTCAAACAATTTTAAATAAATTGAAACTGGATAATCTCTTTTTTTATCGTGAATAAATATTTTTAGAAAATGTTATTTAATACCTTGTAAGCTGATAGCTAACTGGCAGGAAATGAATTGAAAAGTTTATACATAAACATGAAAAAAATAAAGAAAATTTCAAAAAGCTCTTCAATAAAAGATACCTCTTTCCGAGCAATATATATATATATTCTAAGTCAAATAATTCTTCGAAAAATAATATCATTTTGAAAAATTTATTTTAATTTAATAAGGGATTCTATTTTTTAACCAATTTCCATGAACCAACATTAAAAATAAAATAATGCAAAGAACTCTTAAATAAAGGTAAACTTCTTTCTCCAAGCATATTCGGAATCAAATAGTTGTTGGAAAAATATCATTTTAAAAGGCTTATTTTAATTTAAAATAGAGGATTCTGTTATCTATTTTCCAACTGATTTCCAAATATTTTGTTCTAATTTTAGCTGTTTTCTGTAAAAAGTAATCATATTCTCTCTCTGCCAATATATACATATCATCTATCATTTGAGTCAGTAAATATTATTTGTTTTTGAACTTCTCTTGAGTAAAAACCTCTCGATTTATTTAATTCCTGTATAATGTAAAAAAACACATTTTTTATTTAACTCAAAAATTAAAAATAGATTTTCGTCAAACATAGCATGAGTAAACATTTTCATTTCCATGTATTCCGGAAAATACGTATTGATAAAAATATTTGCATTCATATCTTTAAAAAAATTATTAATGATAGTTTCTGCAAAAAGAATTTTCGAGATTACTTTGTAAATAAATAAATGTTTTCGAGAGATCAACATATTTTAATAAAGAGTTTTTACACATAATTTACATAAAAATGATTTTATCAATTCTCTGCATTCTTAAAAATTAAATTTTATGAGGTTCCATGCGCATTATCATTTTGTAAGAGTTCTAGAGAAAAATTAAAGTATAATGTCATTGATATAACAAATTTTTTTCTTTTTTTATATTATAATAAATAATCCTCTATTATTTACTTAACGAATTGTTTACTAAAAGTGGAATATCATACATTCTTATAACATTAGTACTCTAAAAATGATAGATGTGATAAAATAATGAAATTGGTTTAATGGTAATGATTATAGGAAGTTGTAAAATATGTTAATAAATACCTTATTTTTAAAAATTAACGAAATATTTTACGAACAATACGAATCATTTCATGTATAGCAAATATAATAACTGTTACATTGCATTTTGGAATATTTGTTCTTTAAAAAAAGTGAAAACACTACATTAAATACTCTCAGTGTACATTTAACCTATTAGTTTGAATACGTTATGTAATATATCATACGTAAATGTATGTTAAAGTACAGTTTTTAATTTCTAAAGAGTAAGAACAATTAATCAAATGATAATTTGTAAAGTACTTGTGGAAATTAGAATTACTTTTCAAAATAATAAAACATCCTACATATTTCCTTGTGTTGGTTTCTTATTCCATCTGTCACACAAATACTATAATTTAATTAATAACGTATAATTTATCATTATTAGTGTCTCACGAACAGAAAACATTATCTAATAAGATTTAATCTACACCAACTACATAATGATGTTCAAAATCGTATAAATCAAATTAAGTTTTACTTGTGTAGTAATTTTAGTTACGGAGCACTTCCATTTATCCTGAGCACTACGTAAAGCTTTTCACTTCGTAGTAATTAATTTTCATAAGCACGGAGATTCAACAACTATTCCATGACTTACAATGCTATTAAATGTAACACGTTACCTTTTTAAACTAGTTTCAAGACATTTCAAGCATATTATGAGAAATAAAATGTGAGGACAAATTCCCCAGCACATTTTTCCTGGCACTGCTTTTTAAGTTTTTTAACTATAGCATTCACTGATACTTCGTTGCTGAAATGCGTTAACTAATGTTCTTAAATTTCTATCTGCTTTTTCTTCTCTATCTTCTCTACGCTCTTTCTAAGATTTTTGTTCAGTTAGTTTCACAATCATTTATTCGCAAGAGCTTTAAGGATCGACTTTGAAAAATTTAGAGGTCACGATGGAAGATTCAAGCTGAACACGCAGTCATCTCCAATTCAGGTGAGTTTCATACTGCTATATATATATTTTATCATTTTACTTATTTTATGTGTATCTTTTAATGCCATTATCAATTATTAATCTGAATCAGTTATTTGTGTTGCATGATAGTTCCTTCGCTCTTTTTGTGTTTATTTAGCACTTTTATATCACATTCACACCTCCAAATACTAAATTTTTGTGTCCTTTTTTGTACTTATTAATCTGAGAAATAATTATTTATTGTCTCTGCATTCTTTAAAAAAATGTTTTGTGTAGATTTATGTTATTATGGATATATAGATTTTGTGAGCTGTATGTACCATGTTAGTTAATGTTAATAAAACGTAAATAAAACATATTTATATGGTGTTTTCATAGGAAAATTTTATTTAAACTACTAAAAATTCTCATTCTCTAATTACTTCTATGAGTTTAATTTTTCACGTAAAATTGTAACAAATATCTACTTAAACGATATATTTCCTGATATTTTATATTTCAATTTATAGTTCTCCTAAGAATATTAATAATAAATTGGTAGCATAACTTATGCATTTAATTGATAAAAACATTTTAGGTACCATAGAGTTTTAATTTTGAAACATTTTATGGAATTTGATCAATTAAAAGAGACTTACGACAAAACCTTCACTTTTTTAAGGAAGTTATTAGCTCCCTGCTTATATATTTTAAGCTAATTAAGTTCAAAGTCAAGTTATATAAATTTTAAGTCAATTAAAAGACAAAAGGAGACATCTCAATTTCATGACTACAAAGTTAATACCGCTAAAAACAGATTTAATACAGTTCTCCTTACCCATTTGGAAACATTTAACGAATCTTAAATATTGAATAAATAACTGTTAGCGGGTGTTTTAAAAGATGTTTTCCTTGATATGCATAATTTCATCAATTATATATATAACTTAGACTATACTATTCTTATTTTTAATTCTCCAATTATATTCAAAAAATTTACTTTTTAATTAATTTTAACATCAATATGAATTTTTCCCTTCTTTAATTTAGTTTTCTCCAGGTATACACATTTAAATAGATTTAATTATTATTGTAAATAGACTGATTATGAGAATTTACGATTTAATTCAGTTAATTTAGCTTTATACAATGTTATTCTCAAGTATTCCTTCAAATTCAGAAAAGGCTTTGAAACTGCTTTAAAAAAACCAAACCTAAGCTAAACACTTTAACTGCTTCTAAATTGAGTTAATTAACTTGTAGAAATAGACAAAGCTTATAAAAAGTTTCGAGAATTCCCCTTTAAATCTTGTAGAATACGAACGGAAATACTGCTTTGAGATGTATTATCTCAAATAAAACATGCACATGTATTCCATTTTTAGTTAAATTAATTTTAATCCCATTTCATGCCTCTGAAAGAACATGTTTTGGAGAAAAGTGCAAGTCTACAAGAAGCTAAATATTATTTTTTTTCTCTTTCCTTGTAAACGCATTAATGCGCTTACTGCACTATGTTCACGTTAATTCTCTATCGTTGCCATAAATAGAAAAATTCCGTGCTTAATTTATTCTCGTACTAAAAAATTGTTTAATATTTTTAAAGTATCAAAATGCTGTATTTCTTTCTAAATTAAACCAGGCTTTTTGGCAACAGTAATTTCTTAAACTATTTCTAAATATACTCCTTAAACGGAGTGGATATACCATAGATAAAATAAAAGTACAACAACACGATTCTTTTTATTTTCTGTTATCTTTATTTTTAGAACTTTCATTAAGCAATGTCATTTTCCATTACGTATTAATGTTCGTATTTAAAAAGTTTCGATAACTTTCAAACTTTATTAAATTATCAAAACTTTCAATTACAATATATTATGAATTTATTTTTCTATTTAAAAATGTATAATAAAACACACAAATGAAATTAAGCTGGCTGTATTTACTTTAGATGAAACTCATTTCCCTTATACTAAAATTTTTATTTATGAAATTCCGCTGCAGCGATATTAGTGTTCAAGTGCAGAAATTTGACGCCATTGCTAATCCTGAGGAAAAGAGAGAATAAAAGTAATAATACATCTATTCAAAATATACGTATCCATAATTTAACGAATGTTAAGTTTTAAAACGCGATAAATAATTACATGGAGTTATATTCTCCAAATCAAGTCGTATTGAGGATAACATCGCACTTGCTTTTAGCATATTCATATCACTAATGAAATCAGCAGATTCAGAACATCTCAACTAACTATTTCCATTTAAATATCTTCCTCCCGATTCCTTTACAAGAGAAAGTAGAGAAGCATGATATTAATTTTGTATTTTAAAAAGTAACCAATTAGTAGCCAGTGTAGCAAATCTAGATTTGTACATATGTAATAAATATCTACAATTAATTTCAACTTTGTTTTTTCAAAGACTCCTACTTACAAACTAAAGAATATATTGAGAAATTAATGCTTTGATAACGCAATTTATTTTTGGAGAAAAAACTTTAAGATACATTAATTTGGACTTAAAATATGTAAACTAAGTAAATAATTGTAATATATTTCACACAATCATCTAATAACTATTTATTTTTATTCTTAAATTGATAAATTCAGCGAATTATATTGATTTTCTGCAAAATATAACATTCACTTTCTTCAAATAAAAATTGCTGGATGTCAGTTATTTTGTTTAAATAATAAAATATAAAAGCTTAGTTTAAATAAAATTGTACTTAAGGTATCCGACTACCCTAAAATTGTGAATTTTGCCAAAAATTGACAATTTTTTAATGATTTTATTTTATAGGCCGTCCTATTAGCTTTATAAAAATATCAAGTTTATTATTTTCTGTTCACTAAAACAAAAACTACGAGTGTTGTAGTAAAAGCAGATGCCATTACTTTAAGCAAGATGACATACTGAAAAACGCGTTTTACTCGAAATGGTTTTTTTTTTAAATGCTCAAACGGGGACAGTGATCGCTGAAAAAGTTTTAAAAATAATTAACTGAATTTTTTCTGTATGTTCTGTATAATAGTAGAAGTTTTTTAACCTTCAAATTTATCAATCACTGTTTTATTACAAAATTCACAGTCCCTTATGTGAATGTAATCACTGTTTCTTAAGCAATTTAATAACTAAGATAAAGTGTTCTAGTTTTCGTAAAAATTAAAATATCTCTTATCCTGAAGATCATTTCAAAAATGAATAACATAGCAACACATCAGAATTGAAAAATTGAAAACTTGTTCATAAATTTCTGGTACAGAATGGTTTATGTTATTTTTTGAAAATTTTTACTAATTTATTTCCATTTCAATAATAATAATTTCTTTTTCTCTTCTTAATTTTAGCATATTTTTGTTAAAATGTACTTAACATATCTAAAAACCACAAAAAAGTTTCCATATCCTCATTTTTTTCAAAAAAGTTGTCGCAAGCAGTCGGATACCTTAAATAATTTGAAAATGTGTTGCTCGTTTTAGTCATCGTTTTTGCTTACCAAGTCGTCATCTTGTTATTTCTTTGTTTTCTAACTCCTTAATTTCTTAAATTAGCAGAATGTTTTTTATTACAATCCTTTTTATCGATTAAAGGTAATTATTATAAAGATTAATAATGCATTCAATCAAATATTTCTAGTATAAGAAACAAATAATAAGTTATAAAAAGAAACATATATTAAGTCTTAATGCATTGCAAAGTTTATTCAAAAAGAGAGAATATTTTTATCCATAAACACAAAACTACAAACTCAAGAATCATAAAACCAATAATAAATTAATATTTGCTGCTTCTTTTTATTACCCTTGAGTCGATAAATCTAAGCACATTCCTGGCATTTGAAGATGGAGGTTAGAAAGCAAAACAAATCGAAACATTAAGAGACTCTAATCAAATTTAAGAGCCAAAGCTTTGGGAGTTTCCTTTTTATTCCATTCCCAACAAATCGAAAAACTTCTCCTTCTAAAAAATAAGTTACTGAATTGCAGATATCTAATAAGATGACTTTTTAATCATCTTATCTCTCTCTAGCAGAGCTGAGTTTATTCCCCTTCTGTAGCTTAATTCGATTTGTTATCGATTACAATCAGGAGTAATCCTCTTAAGCAAATGAAAGGCTGATTTTAAATAATCAGAATACGAAGACCATGAAGAACGCTCTAAATTCTCATATTGTTGATTTATTCTCTCTCTGCATGTATTCATGAGGGTTAAGTAAAGTGAAGAGCCCTTTAAAACCATGAGAAATCGTCTTCATATTATGTATATTTCTAACTCTTTATCAGATAAACAAAAATATCAAGCCCATTTTGTAAAAATGATCGAACAACTTTTAAAACAAAAGAGAGAAAAGCTAAACTAAATTATTGATGCTAGATTTTAACACGCTTTCTTTTTGTAAAACTGTTCCTCCAAAAGTGCTTTTTGTTTCTTACTTAACGGAATAAAAATTTGCAATCAATTGTATCTATCACAGGAAACGAGATGAAGTAAATCCGTTGAAAAATGCGAGAAATCTAAACATTGCTAATTGCAATTTTCAAAGAATCAGTAAACATCTCTAATTGATCCACAAAGTAAATAACTTGAAAGGAATTTAAAATTTAAACATTTAACTGTTTCGTAGAACTCTTTTCTTAGAATTAAGAAAATAGTTAGAATCTTTTTATAACAGTTTGAAAACTATACTTTACTTAATTTTTTTAGATCGCAATTTATTTTGTGTGATTCAGTGTTGTATATTATCTTTTACTAAATGTATGTATACTTAATTTATTACGGTTTCAAATTTTGAAAAAAATTTTAACTATGCCATTTAATATAATTCCAATAAATCTGAAAATAAATCAGCATATATTTTCAAAGCAGTGTCTTATGGAATTTAATTGAGTCCAGTTTATTTTTTTACTATGGTGAAACTTCACTTTAATCATTTATAAGTCTATTTTTAGTGACAAGAGCATAATTAAACTGAATAGGATCATAATTGAAAAAAATTATATCAGCTTATTATCATCTTTCTAGGGAAAACCCTTTAATTAGTATTAAAATCAAAATATGGGTTCTTATAACAACGGTAGAGTAAGCTATGAATACGATTAAAATAATTCAAAAGTTCTTTATCTATATTATTCAGTACCAAAGTTGGTTTTCCAATATGTTTACTTCACAATTCCTAAAATATTCTATAAATATTTGAAAGGAATTTGATATAGTTGTAAAAAAATTTATGTATTAATTATTCTAAACAGATTTCTATCTTACTAGTGAGCATCAAATCTCATTATTAATATGAGTCATTCATGCTAATAAAATACTCAGAACTTCGCTTTGAACTATGAAGAATTTTTATTTAACTATATCATTAAAAACAATTGACATTGCTTCATATCTAGTAGTTAATAACGGGATTTTGTGAAAGACTTTGATTTTTATATTCAAACAAGAAAAAGAAATTAAAAAGGGAGAATTGGATTAATAACTTCAAGATTCTATTAAAAGCCAGTAGAGAATAAATAAATTCCTAAGCAATTATTATTTTAATAATGAATAAAATACTAAAATAATGAGAACACTAAAAACTAAATTTTAGAAGCGAGATTAATTAAAAAGCAATTTATTTATAATCATAACTATGTAAATTAGAAACGATAAGTTTTTGTGATTAAGACATTGAAATATAGAATTTAATTAGACTATTTCTAACTTAAGCATTTATTATTCGGTACTTTATGTACCGTTGCGCAAAATCTTAGGGAACACAAATGATAAAAAATTTTATTATTTTTTCGTTTAGACTGTTAATCAGATACACTCCTATTTTTCAAAGATATATGAAAAAGTGCATTTAAGTCAATCATATTTTGTCATAATCGTTGCGTATAAAAATTGTAGCACTATACAGACAGAATATCCCTTAAGCCTGGAATTTATAAAATAAGTACCATACTTTTAGTTTATCTACTTACAATTAGATGAAGGATGAAGTATAAGTTATTGGTATCGCATTTACACAACAAGATTTTATTAAAGGGTAAACTGCGTAACACATCAAAAGATGATGATAAGAGTTTTGCTTAGTTGTTTCCATGTAAGGAAGGAAAAAGAAAAATTGTTTGCCAAAATTTCAAGTTCTAATTTTTTTTCACTCTATACCCATTTCTTATCTAATTCAATAAAACACACTTTTTAGAAACCAATTAATTAGACTTTTCAAAAAGAATCAGTTTTGTTGGAAATTCATTAAAATTTTTTAAGAAGTATTAAACATAATTCCAGTTATATGGTAATACTAAATTTTTTAGATTAATATCTAAAAAGCATGTATGTTTCCATACTATTTCTATCATAAATTTAATTATAAAAACTATCATGCGTGTTTCTTGAATTAAATAGAAAAAGGAATTCGTTTTTATTTCAAAGATATAAAAAACACTACACCTATGTATGGCTTAATAAAACATTCTTCACAAATTAAGAAATAAAACTTGATATTTAAATCATCAAAAATATTTTTATATACAAACAATACAGGAACGTCTTTAAAAATAGAATAGTTCTTAGCGTATACGAGAGTTAAAATTTTTAAATCTAATTTACATTTAATTTACATTCATATATCAAGTAAAACAGTGAAAACTGAAAATATTCATTAAAAGCATCCTTCATAAAACTATTCAACCAGTTTTTTTTAAATGTTTGTATTGGTTTTAATACACATTAGCCAATTCAGCCACGCAAAGCTATTTATTTTATTTTAAACTTTGGGGATGTTCATTAAATAACTAATTCTTGTTTAAGATTTTGTATTCAGACATTTGATTAATGCGGTGAAAATATATTCAAACTTCACCAAAAATGAACTCTTTTTACATTTACCATACTTTTATAAATTAAGTATTCCAGTTTTTGTGTTGAGTATGAATAGCTTTTTACTTAAAATTACCAATGTTACAAAATATGAGTGTTTTGCATGATTGTTATTCATTTAAAACCCCGCATGTTTGTACATGGTATTATTTCCTCGCATGGTCTGTTGTTAAAGTGTCTTGTGTGGTATCCTTATTTATCTATTATTTTATTGAAATATAAAGTGCAATGCATTCTATTTTTTGATTTTGTAATAAATTACATCAAATATAAGTTAAGTATACATTACACAGAATCATTAAAATTTCCTATTTGTTTCTAATGTAACTCTAAATGTTTAAAATCTAAAAATGTACCAGTTTCAGAAAATGCTTGCTTTTGATCAACTTGTCTTGTAGAATGAGTTTAGTTTAAAGTAGAGGTGATGTGTGATCGTCAGTTAATACTTAAAGTATTATTAATTACCATTATATTGTTGGTAATTTTAACTTAAAACTATTCCAAATCCAATTGAAATTCATTTTAACAGTCAGGATTTTTCCTATCAAAAGTTTCTTTAAACCTGAATGCATTGCTCAAGAAATACATTGTTATGAAGTTATTAGAATTATTAACTAATTATATTAGTTAATTATTTTAAAACCCATATACCTATTCAAAAAACATTAGTTTTTCAGCCTATGATCTTTTTCACAGGAAGTACGACTGAAGTTGGTGGATCCGCGTGCCTATGCAGCATCCTCAACGATAAGTCGCTCTGCATCAGCCCAAAACGTGGAAGTGCCTAGTTTCACTCTACCTAGTACATTATGTGGAGTAACTCCAAGTGACATCGACAAATATTCCAGAGTTGTATTTCCTGTGTGTTTCGTGTGTTTCAACTTGATGTACTGGATTATATATTTACATATTAGCGATGTGTTGGTCGATGTTCCAGAAAACTGATTTCTCCCATATATGTCCATAAAATGGTTTTCCAGCAATGAGAAATCAAACATATCACTCTATCTTAATTTATTAATTAACGGCATAGAGTACTTAATTTCTTTGTTGTTCTAAGCTCTCTATAACGATTGCGAGGGAACAAAAGTTAAAACTAAGAGGTTTATCGATCGGAGATTATTAATGAATTAATATCATTGATATAAAATATCAGAAAACTTAAGCATGCTCGTACTTATGAAATTAATACGGATATACTTAGCATGTAATTCTCACGACAAAATGATATGACTCTATAGAATAACCTATCCATTAATTCTGGTCCGAAAGAGATCGATTATTTTTGTGCTTTCTTTTCCTTTTTGTTCTCTAACCTTATAGACTCTAGAGAATACTGTAATGGCAGACAGACAATGCTCAGATGAATTCGTACTACTTAGTATCTCATATTAGTCGAGCTTCATTAAACAATGCATTAGCATCCAAGTCAACTGCAATCATCTTACCCATTCTCATAAACCAATGATTTCTCGTTGCTCGATTAATGTTGTCCTTAGAATGATAGAGTTGTTCTGAAATATATATATAACATTTTCGCACATATTTTTGGAAATATCAATTTTCAAATAGTTGACATTTTTAGCATTAACCATGCTGAAAAATTCTTTAAGCAATAAGAAATATATTTTCAAATTTTACAACACTTACATCACATTTTTCTGAATCAGATATAAGGTATCATTGAATCACTTTTAAGAGAATATGAATATTCCGTCCCATTTTCTATTTTGTACGATTTATCTGTATAACGGCCATTTTTTCTTTAACTTTCAGGTAAATTACGTCTCACACTCTAAAGTGTTTCTAGAATTAATACGAATGTTAGACTTTTTAAAGTGCTACTTAGACTTAAAGTACATATCCAGTCATGCTTTCTATTCAATTCTCATTTCACAATAAGCATGATTTAAATATTAGAACATATTGACTCAAAAACTATAATGAAATTAGAAAATGAGTTGAAGAAAAACATTTGAGGGAAAGAAGAAGAAAATTTTGTATGCATTAGCATCATTATTATATCGGAGTTTTCGCTAGCTGTATTAAATACATTAAAACTACTCGATTTCCTTAAATTGAAACTCAAGATTTTGTAAAATTAATCTCATCAATAATAAGTATCGTTAATAATTTAGCAGAACTATAAAAATGTTAATAAAAGGCTTAAAACTACGCATAAACACTTATCTAATTCAAAAGAATTAAATTTCAGAATTTCGCGGGGTTTTTTGTTCATTTGTGTTTCAAGAGTTCATATATTCAAAGAGTACCTTTTGAAACTAAATTAAAATACTTTTTTCTTAAATAAAAATTTATATCATAGAAAAGAAAAGTTAAAGCGGTGAAAGCAAACCTTTCAAAATTAAATTCGAACTTTAAAAAAATATCATTTAATGTCCGATCTATTTTTGAGCTTCTAGTTCTCTTAAATATCTTTTGGTCAATTTAATTACAATAAAAATTGATCTAGTGTTTTATTTAATGAGCATTTCATTAACTGTTTTCTCTAACTACACATTTCCCTTTCATACATAAGCTTCTTAAGACTTTAAATATTATATCTATAGACAGAGAACATTTGACTTCATTATTCTAATTTCCATCCAAAAGAAGCACTTAGAACACTATTTGTGCAATTAATAGGGATAGTTTTGCTTAAAATCCTAATAAGAGTTTACAAGTGTATTTTAGATATAACATAAATTGTCCATTTACAAATCTGAAAATATATTGAATCCTTTTAAATGCGTTGTTGCTGTTGTTATAATGTCGAAACTCATTTGTATTAATTAATATTATTTTCGGATATTTTATATGTTAATTAAATTTATTTTAATTATATTGATACTTTTTATTTTAAAGATAAATAACTCAACTCGAGTCTTTTTTCACCGTGCCTGAAATTTAAATTCCTCAAGAAGTCGGCACTAACTTCCTTCAATCGATTTTGCTGATTATTTATTCCTTTTAAAACTAAAAACTTCCTTTTCTCCTGTGTGCGCAGGCTTCTTTCAGCCCAATCGTCTTTCTCGCCCAGCCTCATCCCCTTCCACTTCGCACAAGCGCAAACTCAACGGCGTCCCACTGACCAAAATTCGATTCCAGAATGTTTGCTTCTGCGCAGTACACTTCTGCTTAAAATAAAAACAAAGTTGGAAAACTTTCTCATAAACTTTGAATGATTGACATACCTGAACATGTGGAACATCAGAGCGACATCTATTGGTTTGATTTATTACTATTTTCTCCACGTATTGATAACTTGCAAAGTTGTAAATTTTGAGAAAAAAATAAGTTTTTTCTTTTTATGCCTTGAAAAATCTTGAAGAATTTCTCTCAAGAAGAATACGATGTTCACAAAATAAAATTCATAAATCAATTGATTATTAATATTTGCTTAATGAATCAAATATTAATTTATATGTTCCCTCACCGACTGAAGGATTGACAAACCTGGAACATGTGAGACATCGGAGCGACATCTATTGGTTTTATTTATTACTATTTTCTCCACGTCCATGCTGCTTTAACAGCTTTAAGAATTCTAAATTTTGAGAAAAAAATAAGTTTTTTTCTTTATTTTTTGCCTTGAAAAGTTTTAAAGAATTTCTTTCAAGAAGAATCTGATGTTCACATAACAAAATTCATAAATAAATCGATGATTAATATTTGCTTAATGAGTCAAGTATATCAGCAAACAGTGAACATAGTTCAAATTTATTACTACGGTTTTTTTTTATTTATTTCCCTTCTGTTTAAATTAGTTGTCAGTACACTGAATTCTTTAAATACTATTGTGAAAAATAAGAAAGCATATCCAAAATTATTTTCGTTAAGTAACGGAAATTATTTCTTCCATTTCAAACTCATATCTAAGTATTCTTCATCACATTTTAATGATAGTTTTTTTAGAGATAAATATTTATGATATTTTCATAAATTCTGAAGCAAAATTGTTTATTGTGAATCTTTGAGAAGACCCAAATTTCATTATTATGTAAAAGGATATTTTAATTCAAGCAATAAGTAAGATTGCATATACTTTTAATTCAAAAAATGACTATTAGTTTCCATTCATATTCTCAACTCTCCTCAAAATTTTGTTCAACTAATTATTGTTCTTTTGTTATTGAATTTTATAATTATTCTCAGAAAATGTAATAAATCATAATAGTTTATATGTACATATTTTAAAGAGTGAAACCTAAAAGTAAAGCGATACAATGAACTGAATTTCCCTTTAAATATCCTGCAGCCCGATATTATTCCAAAAAGTCTTGGTCT
The DNA here is from genome assembly GCA_019973975.1 of Trichonephila clavata. Lineage (NCBI taxonomy): Eukaryota > Metazoa > Arthropoda > Arachnida > Araneae > Nephilidae > Trichonephila > Trichonephila clavata. The sequence goes on along the minus strand of BMAO01008266.1, from coordinate 232,411 downwards.
TATGACTGTGATAAAATAGTTTGAATCTATAGTTAATTTATAAAATATAGATGATGAGAAAGATAAAGTGGTCAAATTACTAAATATTTTGACAAAAAATGTATTACATCTCCAAGACTTTCTGATTTATATCAATAGATGGCGCCGCTATACGGTATATTTTAGGTCATTTTATTTCTTATTTATCTGTGTTTCAGCAAACTAAACTGAAACTACTGTAGAGAGCTTTAATTAATATACAATTGTATGTTACCCATTTAAATCGTTAATTGCTAACAAAACTCGAAGTGAGATATAATTTTAAAAAATTGTTAAAAACATTTCTATATTTCGATGCGCAAAAATTCGTTTCAAATATTAATAAACTAATTTCGGTACATTTCAAAGAGTCGAGTTGTAATTAATGATTTTAACCAATTGTATGGAATGGTGAATAATTAGAAATATGCATCTAACCACAAGTGTATGAAATATGTAATACGAGCTATATATTAATCATTTACAGCGGTGGTCTTCAAACTGTGTTCCACGGAACCTTGGGACTCCACGAGTCACAATAAAAAAAATCGAAAAGAAACTTGTAAATGTAAATGCAAAATGGATGAATTCCCGTTCTCTAAAATGTTTGTATACCCACAAGAATTTAAAGTTCATCCCTGTCCTTAAAAAACTGAAAATTTTATTCATACATAATAACTTTATTTTGCAACATTTTTTTAAACTTTTATTACAATATAATAAAAGAATATTTAAACGTTTTATCTTATATATATGTGTGTGTGTCACTTACTAGGTTGTGAATATTTTATTGCTTACTATCCTGAGATCCACGAGATGATTTTATAGTTTTCAGTATAATGTTTTGCAAAACTAAATAGTTTTCTAATGGAAAAAACACCTTTTATATTTGTGGAAAAACACCTACAACATATCAACAGATTCGATGTGAAAATCTAAATTTAAGCAGAACAGATCCTAAATTTTATGTTGCAAATTCTCTCTTCCTCTCTGTCTCTCCCCTCCCTCTCTCTCCCTCTCTCTCCTATCCCTCCTCTCATTCTCCCTCCCTCTCAACAGATTCGATGTGTTAAAATCTAAATTTAAGCAAGAACAGATCCTACATTTTATGTTGTAAATTATCTCCCTCTCTCTCATGCAAAATACACAATGTTTCTCACACAGCCGAAAATATTTTAATGTCATTCAGAACAATGTGTATAAGTGAAAAATATTTCTCAACTGAGGAGCTACAAAAACAAAGTATAGAAACAAATGAAACTCAAAATATGCAATGAAATTGTAGTTTTCTCAACAGAACTAGACTTCGACAGTTTATGTGAAAAAATGCAAGCACATATCCCAGTTACTAAACATAATGCATGGATAGGTGACACTCTTGAATCACAGATTAATACTATTAATGAATAAATTATATTAAAATTAAATTAAATATTTTTAATAACAAATGCAATACTTTTTTAATTGCCTTTATATTGATCTATTGTCGATCTACTTTAAATATTATTTTAAGAAATATTCTTCTAAGTGGGTATGTAGAAAAGGGTTCGACGAAAATACTTTTTAGTTCTAGAGGTTTTACAAAAACACCTTCTAGTTTTAGGGGTTCCGTGAGTTGAAAAAGTTTGAAGACCACTGATTTACAGGATCCCAAAGCTTTTTTGCAGTGACAGTTTAATTCCAAAATGCTTGAACATAGGCTAGTATTTTGGAATTAAGCTATGTTAAATAATATGCAGCAAAAAACCTAAGTAACGATACAAAACTTAAACCAATTAAACAATATTGCAAATTACAATTAATAATTTTTGTCTGTCACTCCAAAAATGTAAATCTTAAAATATGTAGAAGTGTCAGATTTAATGGAATAAACTGAAGAGATTAATATATTAAAAAAACTAATATATCATATTCTTAATTTCTATATAATTTTAAATCTTAGTTTCTAAATTTCTATTTATTAAAGCTAAACAATAAATATTCTTAGGAATAAAGATTGTAGCATTAAACATAGAGACTTATGATGCCAACCTTCCCCTAAATTTATACAAGTCACTGGGCTGAGAAGAAAAGAAAATAGTCTAGAAAGAATTTAATCATATTCTAATAATACAATACTTTAATAATAACATAAATCTACATATCAATATGTATACGTATTAGAATATGTGACATAGAATTTTTTTGTGCAAGTGTAGCCATTCTCTAATTAGTATAATAGTTTATCATTATATTATTGATCTAAATCTCTTACTGACTCGCTTACAGTGCATCCATTGATAATTCTGCTGTAATTATAATATATAGCTATATTACTTTTTTCATTCAATGATTTTAAAATGAGTATTCACTCAAAAAATCAAAGGTATTTAAGATTAAAAGCCTGTAAATTGTAAAATGTCTCTAATTCAGAAAGAGAATATATATTTATAGAAAAATTACTCTAGAATAATAGTAAATAGCAAGTTTATTTAAAAGAATCACTTATTAATGAATGCTTCTCTGTCTTAAGATTCGAAGAAAGTTTTAGCAAAATGTATTAATTTAAAGTTAAATGGAAATTTTTTTCTCAAAAAAAAAATTCCCTTTTTATTAATTTTAAGCCATTATATCCACCCACAAAAAAAACGTCCATTTCATACATATCATAACAAGTTAACATTTCTAAATAGGAATGAATATAGAATACTTTAACATGCTTAAAGTATCACTTTGAATATAGATCTTGTATCACAAAGAATTTATTATAAATTATATTTATAATTAAATACGTGATTCTGAACATAGGAAATTTCAGAATCCATGCTGACCCATTATATTATTATATTTAGGTAAATTTGCTAAGAACTGTAGTATTAATCCCTCGGAATTAGTTAAAGTTTCAGAAAAATCGTGACTGTGTTAAAACATTGCAAGTATTTACTATTTTCGTCCAATGAAACCGTCCTAACTCAATTATATTTTGAATTTATCCATGAAAATGATATATGAACATACAATTCACAGACTTCTTTTGGGGAGGGAGGGACTTTTATATTCTAAAAAACATTTCGACAAAAACGCCGAGACGTAACCTTTATACTAAAGGTTAAAAATCTGTTAATCTATGGGACGGTTTGAATTCCCAAATCCCATCCTAGTATACGCCACTTGTAATGCATGTAATCTTTGTGATAACATTTCCACCAATCAAAAATTTTTGAGCGCAATTTCTGATAGATATTTTATTTAACTCATTTCTGCTATCTCTTTATAAATCATATACATCACAAGAATATAGCTTTATTAGTTTATTGATTTAAATCATTGCTTTATTAGGGAAAAAATATATTAGTTTTAAATTACATGAAAATAGATGTTTTAGAATCAGGAAGAAACTCTATTATTCAGATACTTTACTCAAAAGGCTTATCTTGTAGACTGTATTTCTATGTTTATAGCAATAATTGCTTTTTAAAAAAACTTTGTAGAATCAATTTTTCTTAAATGTGATAGACCTTAAAGCATACACAAAAATATACACTTTAATACATAAACAAGGGATTATATAAATTTTTTTACGAGCTTACGCTACGTTATTGCATGTTACTATGACTATGTAAAACAAGAAGTATCCGCAATGATGTAAATAAATCGAAAGAAAAAATAGAAAAATACCATAATAAAAATTAGATTAATTTAAAAATTAAACTAAAAATAAAACTATAAATTTTTACAAAGAAAATTTGCATTTCTTGCTTTTTCTACTACATATGCACACTAGTGTAACATATCCTCACGATCATTTTCCTTTAAAGTAATTGTTAGAGAATAATTACTATACTTTTCTTGTGATTCTCTCTTTGAGATTGCCTAAAGAAAATGGTAAGTTTGATCTGCCAAGACACTTTTAGCCTAGCTACGCCAAACTTATCAAAATTTTTCCTAATCTGATATATTTATCCATCATATTTAGCCAAAGATATTTTGCTCTTAATTTTGAGCAAAAGTTCCTATAATAAACATTTATTGATTCTAAGCTGTTTGTATGCATGAAATTCTAACCATTTCATAATATTTGCTATCTTCTTGTGGAACATATTGTAACGTACTTAGAAATACATCATCTTGCGTTAAGTGTCATTGGTTATATTCACAAACATGGTTATATTCACAAATATATGAATCAATTGAAATTTTGTAATTAGAAATTAAAATGAGTAGCAAAATATAAAAATTAAGAATTAAGAATTAGTTTCTCACTGTGTAATATTTCTGTAGGGAAAACAAAAATATGAATATTATCTTTCCTAAATTGCTAAAACCTAAAACATTTAAGAGAGCTGTTTGATATTCTGAATGATTCTATGACTGTTGATTCTATTTAGAATTATATAGGCTGATTGAATTCTAATATATATATATATACATATTACTGTTTTGCTGTTGACTCTATTCGGTTGTTTATATCTTAATGTTATTAAATGTTTTTCTACTCTTGTTGTTGATATGTATGTGACAGTTTATTGTTAAATTACTGTTTCCTTTCGAAAATACAGGAAAAGAGGTGATAAAAGTATTTGTTTTTATTTATATGCACTCGCATGCAAAACTGTGTAGTTAAATGATTCATTTTAAACATTTAGCTTTATTAATTACTATTAATTTTGAAAAGAAATCACTTCTCATTTTGTCAACCATTAGCATTGTTTGTGAAAAAAAATCATTTCAGTTCAAGTTGATTTTTTGTTATTTTTATAATTATTATTATTATTTTGTTTTTTGACCATTTTCCGTATCTCAATGCATGAAAAATAAGCTGAATTGACTAAGAATTTAGAAACGATAGATTTTCTTACTGAAATCTAGTATCCTAATTTCTGAAAGTGTAAGTCATTCTAAGCGGAAAGTAACATTAAATTTCAACGATAATCAGAAAAGAATATGAGAAATTAATTTTCCTTCAGGAGAGAAAGAAAATAATTCATTTTGCTATACACTCGCGTGGATTAAAAATTTCAGGAGACCAGACTTGCAGCGCCATCTAATATCGAGAGCTGAAAGTAAAATCAATTTGCTCAAAATATCGACTGATGTGCCTTTTGTTTTATAAAGAATTAAGAATAACGATTTCTAACTTTTACTTTTTTGAATTCAGCTGAATTTCATAAACAGTATTAAACATTTGTTTTATCGACAAACAAGGTGATTCAATTTAAAACAATACATTACTTTAAAAATCAACACAATTCCACTTCATCAATTTCTCGCCGAGGCAATTAAAATAAAATTCTAACATTAAAACAGACAGCAACAAAACTATTCAGACAGCAGTTAATCTGAGAACGTATAAAATTTGTTAAACTAAAATTAACACTATCTTTTAATGCGAGAAAAGTATTGAATTTTCAGGTTCTGGAGATTTTACAAGCAAAAATATTAGTCTTTTAAGAAGTCTCGATTCAAGGAAAATAAAGATTAATTACTAGCTAAACGCACTAATACTACTTTTCACTTTTTTAATTATTAAGTATTTTACACTTATTTAAAATATAACAAATGTACTGTAATGTTTATAAATGATATGTACTTAGATTAAATTGCTTAAATTACAAACAAACAAAAAACACACAAAAAATGGAATAGAATAGAATTTTACTACCGGTTTTATAAAAGGAAAGGCTAAAATACAATTAAAATTACTTTTAAGTTAAAACTATTGAATTAAAATTATTTTTAACTGATTATCTTGTAAATTCAAAAAATCTCTGAGAGTGGAAAAATTATGTGCAATCTAAAATATTCAAACAAGATATCGAAATAATTTCAGCTCTTGTGCGTATAATATCATTGCAAAAGGCAACTGCAATCTTACCTGCGGTCGTCTTTAAGAATTATTTACAAAGTATTTAGCAAGATCTCAGGTAAACACGAGTAAATAGAACTAACTATACGCATCATGTCCAACTTATAAATCAGCAGTAAAACATGAGTTCAAAACTCTTATACATTAAGAGGAAGGAACTTTAACTTAACAAAAGGCTAGTTTGATATTCTGATTAAACTCATTCTAATTTACTTCGGAAAATTTTCAGTTCTGAAAAAATGTACAAGTTATTTTACATGTGCTTTTGTAATAATCTAATACACTGTTATTCGCTTTTCCTAAAATGTATCATTTTCAAAATGCTCATTGTATTGAATGGTTCTTTAGATTTCTCTGCACATATCTTTTATAAAATTATTTGTTGAGTATACTATGTCAGTTGGTGAGTAGAATTGAAACCTAAGAGCTACCCGCGCGCGGCGCGCGCGCGAAACTATGGCTAAAATGTATTCAATATAATTATCAAAAAATATTATTTTATATTCAAATGTCTTCTGCTGATGTAACTGCCATCTCACGTTAAATTTGCTAAAGCTAGACTATAATTTTATCATTCTTAAATGAAATAAATACTTTTGATTCATATGTGATTCATTTTATTTGTTCTTAAACATACACTCATAGAAAAAAAAGAGAAATTCGTTTATATAAACATTATAACATTAAGGAATAATATGTTATAAATCGAATATGTAAAATATTCAGTAAATTAACAACTACTTAGAAATATTACAAGACTTATTTTTCATATATATAGTAGTTATTTTGTAAATATTTATCTTATGTTGTAAAGTATTTTGTACAGAATATTCTTATAAATTTTGAACTTGGGTTTTTAAAATTTGCTTTGGAGTATTTCAAAGAAATGCTTTTTTTTAAAAATAATTAGCTTATTTAGTGTTTAGTTCACACTTTAGTAATATACATAAAGATCAAATAAAAGTGCTTTTCAAATAAAATTAACACATTCCCAAGGCAATTTTAAAATTTTATTTTTAAGCAATTAAAATTCATTTTAAATTAGCTCCTTTTGAAACATTATACAATGAGTGAGAATAATTTCATCCATAGAAATGAAAAACGTTATCCATGATAATATGTGACTAATATGCTTATTTATTATATTTACTACATTTCATTTATTGAAGTTCTTTAAACATTTTTTCTTTACATATGTTATAGGAAAAAGCTATTTTATCACACTATCCCATTTGAATGTATTAAACTGTTTATAAAAATTAGTTTTTTCAGTGATCGCTTCACTGCCACTTTTCCTTTACTAAGTTTCAAGTAATATCTAATATTTTTCTCTTGTTTAATTAATATTTCTATCATTTGCTTATAATTTAATACCTTCCTTTATAAAAATTCAGTGTTGAAACATTTCAGTTACTTAAATTTCATTACTTCTTTATAATGTGCAAAACTAGGTCAATTATTGTTGAAAGAGAATTTTAAGTTAGAATAATTAATGTCTGCTAAATACAGTCACTCTACACACGAAATAAAAAAAATTATTCTTTGAAAATTGGTGAAAAATTCCAAATTTTACATCCTTTGCCATAATTACCATAATATAATCATTATTTCTTTCTATATGAATGTTTCCAGAGTGAAAAATAACAACAGAGAATGTCCTTATGGATTGCTAAGCGGCGATATTTTCTCTTTACTCAGTAGATACTCTCGTGTATCTTTTGTTAAACAATGCGAGTACTTTATGGTATTGTCCCATAAACAAGAAATCCCTCTAAGATCTTCGATTGAATTAATATTAAATAAGCTTATTCTTATTTTAAAAACTATGAACAGATTTTGATGATTTGTCACAAATATTGAGAAGTAAAGTAACTATCAAGAACCAGAAAGTAGCAAACTGAATTAGAAACAACTTTGTCCTTCTAGACCACAGGTTCCCAAACTTGTTTGCCTCTTAGACCCCTTGGCATGTTTTTTGGTTTGGCGTAGACCCCTACTTACTAATACTGATATTTTACAAATTTATCAATTTAAATGTATTTTTGACAGCTGGTATAGTGCTACTTACTTTAAAAGATTTAAATTTCTAACTGTAGTGAAGTATAGTGTTCAAAACTTAAGAAGCACATGTTAATTAATGAAATTAAAATTTAATTAATGCATAAAATAACTGAACAACAAACAAATTCTTTTAATGGGGGAGATGGATCTAATGTTTCAATAACAAATTTTCTACATTTGGCATCAATCTTGTCAGATTTAACTCTAATCGATAAAAGTGTCCAATCTTTTTTTCTTTCTTTTTTTTTCTGGAGTTTGGCAACCTTGCTGAAACTCTCATTAGGAAAAGCAATTAAAAACTTTCTCAAGATATTCCATTATTAGGGATAAATAATAGGAATATCTTTTTGAAGCCAAAAATGCTGATATCAGTTTCTAAACTTTACTTCATTATCTTCACTAGAGTCTATTCCTATCAATTCCTGTCGTAATATGACATTCTTCTTTCAATGTGACCGTATGAATTCATTGCCTACTGTGGTATCACTATAATCAAAGCATTCTTAAATCTAGTTTCAAAATCTGAATAAAGGGTTTTTAAATGTTAAACGCAGGTTAAAATGTCATTTTCCGGGCAGATTCTCGGTGACAAATTGAATAACTGGGAAAATTTTCAACTTTTTTTTTTACTCCTTTAGCTTAATTCTGGCAAAAAACGCCGAAATGATGGTCGTTTTAATAAAATTTATGCTGTTGTTTAGGAACTACAAATTAACCTCATTAAATTTAGAAAATATATTTGTTAAATAAGTATTTGATTGTTGATTAAATTTTCATTTAATATTAAAGTCATGATCTGATTAAATGAGAGCCATCATCGTAGACCCCCAATTTATTTTTTCACTGCTGTGGACCCCTTGAAGGTCGCCATAGACCCCTGGGGGTCCATATAGACCACTTTGGGAATCACTGTTCTAGACAGTGTTGGATTAAACTACATGGAGGCCTCTAGATAGTCGAATTCTCGGGGCCAAGTAGTCTGTTTTGGAGCACTAACAGAAAATAGAACATGCTCTTGTGGGCCCCTAAGAAGCGTGGGGCCCATAGGCAATTGCCTATTCCGCCTAATGAGTAATCCAGCACTGCTTGTTTGAAATGCAGTTTAATTTGAATGTTTTTTAAACTAGAGTTAAGCGAGGTTTACTGGACGTAGCCGTCCAATTTTGAATCCCAACCAAGTGACAAGGAGTGCACTTGATGACCCAAAACTATTTATTGCATAAATTTACGCATTATTTTACCAAAAACTTTCAAGAAATCCCGTTATTCGCTCAAAAGACTAAAAAGTATCTGCGATCAGATATGGACTTGATGAAATTTTTGTTTTTCCAGCTGGCGACACTTTCCGAAAATTTAAGACATCAGAAATTTCAGTGTGAAGCCATTTTTAAAATATTTCATTGACATTAGTAAATTTAGCTAATAATTCCAGGCATACATTGCACACGTTTGATTTCTTTTCACGTGAAAAGATATGGTTTCCTCTAATTTGAAAAAGATACGTCTTTATAGAGGTTACATAAGAATAGGTTAATTCGTTGCTAGCTGATTTTTAATGCTTGACTCATCTTAACACTGTTAATACTTTCAAAAAAACTTCGCAATAATAAATGGTATTTCACCAATTTACCAAGACACTTTTCTGTAACTCAACCTCTTAATTTATTCTTTCCTTCAACTTCGATGACTTTTGTGACCATGTCAAATGATTGTTGCGAATTTTAGTTTTTCAATCAGAAAAAAAAAAAACTTATAACTTACTTTACAGGATAGCATTTTTATTTCGCCAAGAATTATAATTATTTGTTGTTTAAGACTTTCTACATAGCTTCTTTAAACCACCATCCCAAAGATAAACTGTAAGAAATTATATGCGTTTAAATCTCTACAAAATCTATACAATATTCTTAAAATAATTGACAGTACTATAAATTACTGGTGTTGAACTTCAATACTTATTATTTTTACGTAATAAATTCTAAATCTAAATTTCTAAAATGATTTCATTTTAAACTGCTAAATACAAATTGGAATATTTCTTGATAGAAAGAATTTCGAATTGCCATTAAATGCCGTAGAGAAGAACATTTTTCTTGAAATAAATCTAAACTTTTGAATCATGTTTTTGATAGATATAAAGATTGGTAAGGTGAGATTTTAGTGCACTTTCTAAAGTTTGAAAATATTCAGGGAACTTTTAGTCCTTTTTGGAAAACTTTCCTTAAATTTTCCATCACACAACGATTCAAAACACATTTTCCTCCAGCGCCCTTCTATCTGAATATTTTAAGTCGAAAGGGGGAACGCGCAGAATCTTGCGTTGCTCGCAATTTCTAATATGAGATTTGCTTAGTCCGTGAAAGTAAGGCGATTCTTCAGTTTCGACTAGGAAACTTGGTTATTAGGAAATATTGTGGCATAAACCATGAAATATTCAACTACAAGAGCCTTTATCTCTGATTTGGTTTGCCTTCCAATCTACCTTACGTGCCAGATTTTATAGAAGCTGAATAGTGAATAAGAAAGGCAGTTGGGTTAGCGTTTGAGCAAGTCAGCAGGATAATTTCAGATAGTTGACTCATAAGAAGAAATAATTCAAATAGAAAAAATGCAATGGGAATTGTAATATCTAAATATTATTGTTTTCCGAATTCTAGGAGTTTATTAAATTACCATCATTGTTTCTCGCATTTATTCTAAGATGGCTTAAACTATTTTAGTTCCCTACATTACATTGTGCTCAATAAAACTGTTCTTATTTTAGAATACGAAAATCATTGCTTAAATTTTAATTAGTTTTCCTTAAACTTTCGAAACATTTATCTACTTGAAGAAATATTTAACTTTATTTATCTTATTTCATAACTAATAACATTATAAAAGAATTTTATATAAGCAAATATGTTGTATGTTGTTCATTTTTGGCTCATCTACATCAGAATTCACTATACAGGTAAATTTGTTTTATAAATATTTGAACAGAGTTTGGGAGCAGAAACAGTGTTCCTAAATTTAATGCATCACATATACAAAGCCTTTCCATTCCTATATATAAGCCTCGAAATACAGCCAAAATCATACGAATCAAACCAAAAATGACAAATATGCTACAAAAACGTAACGCCCATCATTTTTATTCTAAAAACTTCTTTGCATATGGAAATACCCCGCTCCAGCTCCAGATAAAAATTGATAAAAGATATTTTTCATCTTGACACAAAATCGCTATAGTTACTAGAAATATGTTTCTGCATTTCTATCTAAAGCATAAACGTTTTTTTTTCTTTACAATCGGACTGTAGTTTTCACAGGCTTGTCTTGTTTGAATCTTTGTTTTATATTCATCTTTCTTTGAGACACCTGTCTGAAAAGCTTGAAAGATGCATTTGTCACGAATTATTTTGAAAAGTTTTTTGAAGTATCAATATATCAATATATATATTTATATAAATGAGTGTATTTTAAGTCTACGTTTATCCGTCGTCCGTCTCCGTTCGTCCATCTATACCATTATTTTGAACATAAATAAATTTAAAAAACATGATATAAGAAAAATTATTATAACATTTTTAAAAATTCAGCTCATAAAATGGATTTATTTTAGTACAATATGATAATTATCCCATCTTAAAACTAAAACTAACCTTTAAATTTGTGAAACTAAATATGAATTTACTTCTCTATTAAATTGCAAATAAATCTAATAAATCTCTAACAATAGTATGAATGTAAACTGAAGACGAGGAATAAAAATGCTATCCTTACTTGTCGGCGCAGCATTTGTAAGTTTTTGCACAACTCATGGCTTAAACATTCCGAGATCACTCTAAAATAAAAATGAAAAGTACATTTTAAATGGCATTTCCCCAGAAGTTATTGAAATTGTTTTAATTTTAAAAAAGTTTCTACGTTTTCATTAAAAACATTATACATCTTGCATATGTTTATAATTGCCTGAAAGCTTATACCCATAAATTTTTATGAGAAAAAATTACATTTAATTTATTTGATACTTCTTCTCATAATTGAATAAATCATAACTAATACAAGACTAATATAATAGCATTTTTAATCTTTTTTATCAGTAATTATTCAGTCTAATCAATATATCAGTAATTCTTAATCAGTAACTTTCTTTATCAGTATCAGCCGAAGATCTTACAAGTAAGTTTTATCGGGATATAGAACTAAGGATTCTTGTTCATCATTTATCGCTAAAGGATTTTATTTTTACTGATTAACTGCGTTTTGTGTAAAGTTTCTTACAGCTTCATAAATACTACTGAATATTAAGAATGCTTTTGAGCAAAAGTTATGGTCTGTCAGGAATGAACCTACAGTGTTATTATATTGATTATTTCGTAACTTTTTTAAAACGATACAGATATTTTCATTACATGATACACGAATATACAAACCTTGTCTCTGCTGTACAGAAAAGTAATGATGCACCTGAAAATTTTTTAATATCTAAATGTTTCAGTTACCCTTTCCACTTTTGACCAGCAGTTTAAATTTAAATCTGTAGTTCCCATTGTTCACTTTTTACCTTTTTACTGTTCATTTCGTATAGTTATAAGTAAAAAGAGGACATTTCTTCACAGACAGCATTATAACAGATGTCAATGGCTTCATGGATGAGCCATCTGCTATCGTATACAAATATTTAAAAAAAAATGTGAAAATTATTCACTGTTTTTTCAATTCGTCTACACTTAAGCGAATTGCTACCCTTCTATCTGACTAAAAAATTTTACTTAAATTATCTAATATTAGTCTATTCTGGCTTACGAATACCTTTTAATTCTTATTTACAATCTATTATGAAAATGATATCGTCAATACTCATAGTAATTCCCTAAAAGGAACATAAAGCCTATAAAAAATTTCATTGACAAATAATTTTATAACTATATACATACTTTAATCTATCTTTCTATGATATCTTAAGTATGTAAAAATGTTTTAAAATATTCGAATCAATGTCTTGAAAATTATAAAGCAATGTCTCATAAGCATTATATATTATATACTAAAACAAAGAAAGCCTTTCTTCACTATTAACATCAAATAAAAAATAAATATTTCAACTAATATACTGTGACACAATTATCATAATCATTTTACTACTCAATACAAAAGGAAAAAAGGGAATTTCATAGTTGTTTAAGATAACCTGACGAAGAGCAATTCCGTATGTTAAAAAGGCAGTGTAATTAGTTTTCAAACACTTTTCTTTCACATTATTTTTATTTTTTTTTTATTTTTATCGATGAAGTGCTTAATGCTTTCTAGTGACATACCATCTAAGTAATGTAAGTATTTCTATGTTATGTAAATGAGTAAGACATTCACATTCAAGTTTTCATAATTGGAAATTTCTACAGAAGTTAAAAAATAGAATTTGGAGTCCTTCCAAACAGATGAAAACTGCTTTCGAATAGTCTTTAAGCAACTCATGAATACATTTATACTTAATAATATGATAATGATAAGAATTTTAAAAATAAGCTATTCTTTTCTAATTATAAGCGGATACATGATTAAGGAACTCAAAAAGTTTTAGTGTGCAGTTTATTTATTTATTTTTATAAAAAGTTTTTGCATCATCTTATCTACTCCATAAATATTTTGTTACATGATACTGAAAAAAAACTATGATAGCATGACAATATTTTTAAAATGATTTTATATTATTAGTATCAAAGGTGTTTCTCACATACAACTGCTTCCTGATAAATTTAAAACATTTAACAGCAGTAAGAAAATAAGAAATGTTTGTTTAAACAAAAATAACTTTCATTATTTTCGAGTGAATTTTATTTATTTCTTTATTTGATAATTTAATAAATGACAAACATGTAAGCATGATCAATCTTTAAATTAAGAATCAGTTACAGCCTTCACCATGAAATACACTCTTGTATGAATCGAAAAATTAAGTCAAAAACTTCTACTTATCTGTATAAATAGCCACATATAACTTATTTTTTTTATTCTTATAAACTATTGTTGTGTGTCGGTTAAATAGCTTTCATATCAGTAAACTAACAAAGTTAGTTACTCCGTCATGCGTACATTATTTTTATTTCAATGTGAGAATCTTTCAGAATTTGAATGAATTTGGATTCAGCTACTACTTAAAGATATTTCTCTCATTTAACGTTAATTATGTCATATAATAAATTGTGAATGCTTTTTCTCTAGTCTAATTCTTTGATCACTTAATTGAAATAAAGTAATTAATTGTTTCACATATTTGTCAAATATAATTATATAAATGTTTTTGCCTTTATTTTCGTGGAACAGTAGTACTCTCAATTTAAAATAATTATAACTATCAACGATAAAATAATAATAATAATTAACGATAAAAGGCTTAAGTGTAGAATATTTGGTGCATTATAATTGCATTTTCAAATCTTGATAACTCAAATACATTAAGGTACGTAAGAGTTAAATTATAATATATAAGAGTTAGTAAACACATAAGAGTTTCCTTTTCAAATTATACTAATTGTAGCTTATGGCTTCCTTATATACTTCCTTATAATGCATTCTTCAGAAATACTAAGGTTTTACTTTTTTTCACTCTATTGCACTTATTAAATGTATTAAATATATAGACATTGGTAATAATTAGTGGAGTTGTAATGCCTTTGATTAAATCTTAGCCCTATCTCTGAAACAATATTAGACATTTTTATCTTACATTTATTTTTGACAAAACCATATTTCCTAATTGATCTCGAAGAAATTTGCACCTTTTCTTAGAACAAAGTAATCTTTTAATATCTTGATATTTTGAATAAGACAGACATTTATTGTAAGTACAACTGTGTTTATCTATAAAGAAAACAAACGCATCCGCATCGATAAATCTAAGTTTTGTTAAATTTCAGAAGTGTTGGAAAATAACTTTTGTTGGTGCGTCCCAATAAAATTGTGGAGATGCTATTATATTAATTTATATTGGTTGTAAAAATTTTAATTTTAGTGATAAAAGTTTAATTTTTTGGAATAAATTCTCCTTTATATTGTAATTACAGACCTTTGTCATTCCTAAGTTTTCAGAAACAAGTTTTTGTCAAAAATTAATAAATCACAATTTATATTAGAAATTTCAAATAACAGTTTAAATTTTTTAGACGCTACTTACCCAAAAGTATCGAATGAAAGAGTAAGTATAAAATAAAAATATCTTTAATGACAATTTTTCACATTTAACTATAATTTATAAAATTCACAATCTGAGAGTTTAAATTTGTAGCACTGAGTTCTAGAGACTGAAATTTTTAACACTATGAAATAGCTAAAAAAATTTTAGCAGCATTTAAAATCAGTATAAAATTATTTTCAACTTTAATTCACATTTATTCAGTTCTAAGTTAGTTTTATGACTTTGATATAAATGTAACTTTTACATTACAATATTTATTTAACATGCTTTTATATATTAGATTAAATTGAAGTTTTTCTCTTTTTGCGGATAAAATTGTGTAGCTTATTATTTATTAAGGTATAGTTTAATAAAACGCTTAACTATATCATAATTCAACTACTGTTATAAGATGCATGTTTAATATGTATATGAACACCATTTATAGTGAATTTGCTCAATAGTTGAAGTACTAAAATTGTTTAACATTTTTGCATGCCTCACAGCACCAATATTTTTTGATATCACAGTAAAAGTGATATAATTTTTTTTTTTTTTTGCTTAGTTCTATTTTTTATAATGTCTAAAGCAGTTTGTGGGTTTTCTTTTGTAATTATAATGCTTATCACAGTTACTGCATTACTGTAAGATAATGTAAATTGATTTGCTTAGTTCTATTTTATATTCTATCTAAAGCTGTTTGTGAGTACTTGTATAACTATAATGTAAAAGCTAAATTATCGGAATGTGTACTGTTTTGCTTAGTTGTAACCTATTTTTTAAGACAAATAAAGCATGTTTTTGTTTATACATGGGCTTGTTTTAATTCGTGGTATCTCTGTCTGCTACAGGAGGGTCGTCAAAAGATGGTTGAACCACCTCACCCCAACAAACCCGTTGAGAATCCCGCCAACGGTGCTCCCGACCTTGATGCCATCTTCGGCAAAAAAGCAGACAGCTTATTCGGCGTTAGTCCCAGCGATATTGATAAGTACTCTCGGGTTGTGTTTCCAGTTTTCTTTGTTTGTTTTAACCTCATGTACTGGATCATCTACTTGCACATCAGTGATACTATAAACGAGGAGTTTGTATCCTTGGGCTCGCGTTAAGTGCACCGAAGACCGTCTATTGCCAAATATGCAAGAGGAACAAATACAACGTCTGGAACAAAGAGGAGAAAATGAGTCTTCTATAGAATCCTGT
The DNA here is from genome assembly GCA_019973975.1 of Trichonephila clavata. Lineage (NCBI taxonomy): Eukaryota > Metazoa > Arthropoda > Arachnida > Araneae > Nephilidae > Trichonephila > Trichonephila clavata. Next base: position 216,125 of record BMAO01008266.1, on the reverse strand, counting down.
TTTGCACAAGTTTCCTTTGACTAGAACTTCTTCCTCGTCTTTATTAGAACGTGTTGTGATGACGGAAATGTGTTGGCTTTTATGACTCACACCTCGTCTCCCACAGTATATCTTTTTATTTTGTTGTTGTTACTAGACTCATCAAGAATGTAGAGTTATGAAACGTTGTTTACTCCTTAATTTAAAGATGGAACACCTCATAATACCATCACAACGTTTGTACTCGACACGACAATGAACCTTTTGTACCCCTTACAGTTACTAAATATAGTGCGAGCTGTAGAGTGCCCATTCTTTTGCGAAATACGTAAGCATTGCAGTTTACTTTTCACACCTAGTGTCTAATGATATGTAAATTTCTTAAAATTCTAGTCATTTCAATTGTAATATCTATATAGAAAAAAAAAATTTGCTTTTCTCAACAGTTTTTTCCCCTTAAAAAAACACCTTGCTTAAAATTTTACTATGGGATGGGACACATTTAGAAACCAGATAAAAATATCAAATCACAATAATGCTTATTTTAACTCAAAAATGAGGTACAAATATATACTATTGTGCTCAATCTAAGCTCAGGTGCTGTTCATAACAGAAATGTTATCATAAAAAGGATTTATCTTTTCCATGAAAATTTACTTACTACTCACAAACAGCGATGATTTGTGCATAGATAGCTTTATGTCATCAGTTTATATTTCGTCGGTGATGATTGAACTCTGTTATATATTGGACTGGAAACTCTGGTTCAGAAATAACTGCAGCGTAAGAGCATTTTTATAAGATGCATATATACATGCGCATATATTTCATCCAGTTCAATATAATAGCCATCACTCGAAATGTAAACAGATGTCAAGCTTAGAGCTAAGCAAGCTTTTAGAATTGGATCTCTAAGTATTTTACTGATGAAATGAATTTATAACATGAATCTTTCATAACCTCTTCAATTAACAACACGAAACGTCTGTCTTTCATCCTGATAAAACTATGCAGATTTGATATATCTTATTGCATCTTTCCATCCAGAGATGGAAAGAAAAGAAAATTTATACTTTAATTTGAATCTGAAAGCTTCAATCTAATTATATATCAACTTAAATGAACTAAAATTTAAAATTATAACTGAATAGATCCTCTTATTTAACAAGTCACTTATCCTTTAACTAGTAATTCTCTCAGCTTTTAAACTTAATACCACAAATAACCAATGCATAAGAACACTATAGTAAATTGAAAGTATACAAGTGAGTCAAAGTCATTTCGGGAGAATGCTAATATAACTGACAATGGGAATTTTGTTTTACAATCGTATCTCATTTCAGTAGTAATTTCGCGCTTAGTTATTGATTTGGGATTTTCGCGATTAGTGAGTAACTTAGCGATTTCGCGATGAAGAACTCACACTGCAGACTTCGCGATTAGACGTTCAAATTTTTAGAAATTTCGCGATTAGAGAGAACATGTATAAAGCAATTTCGCGACTAGAATTTCATTTCACAGCTTATTCGCGAATAATGTCCCCCGTGAAGTTTCGCGAGAAGTAACGAACACCCCGGTGATTTTACAGCTTGTAGTAACATAAATAGGTCATTTAAATTTATATAGAAAAGAGAATTTAGTTCTAAAATAAATAATTTATACTAATGATTTGTAAAATAAATCAGAAAATGTTTAAAACTTTTAAGTATATTCTTTTAATATTAAGGATTCACACATAAAATAAACCAAGAAATTGTACATTAGAATTATACTTATATTTATTTGTATAGTTATATTTTATTTAAAAAAAAAATTGTTTCAATTCAAAACATCATCATTAGTGCTTATGAGTTTGAGAATGTATTCTACATTTCAAAACTCAGACTTTTCAAATTGATAAACAAACAAATTATACTATAGTTCAACTGAGGGTATGCTGTTTACAACTCAGCTCCACGATCTTCATTAATTAAGGAGTTACTGGGTTCTGGTTAAATTATTCTTCATAAACTCGCAGAGGTGAGGTGAAAATAAATGCTTAATAGAACTTAAAGATATTGTGTGTATCGTCTAATGTGATATAGTCATACTTTGTTATTGATGTAGAGCAACGTAGAGTTTCATAAGAAATTGCTCTTGTTGACTAGATCCTCAAGTGCAATTCCTCTAATAAATTTAAAATGTATATAAAGAGTACAGAGAAATAATTAATGTTGTAATTGGTTGTAATCTTACATGGGTACTTGGAAAATTTATGAAAAAATGACCTGTGAAGTCGTTTTATAAGCTGTGATATTATGTGCGCAGTCATGTTCCTGAATGTTGGTCATTTAATTTGATAATTGACTTTTAATACACCTGTTATTATTTGAAATGTATGAGTTTCTGTTTGTAAAACCATTTTGTATTGTGTAACAGTGTGTTTAAAATGTGCTGTCAAGTATGGTTCTGTTAAAATTTAGTGTTTTATGTCTAAACAAATATTAAGTGTCTTAACAAAACTATGCAATTTATGTATGTGTGTGTTTGTCTGAAATGTTATGAAATAAGGAGGAGACGGTATGCAATATTTTGAAAACTACTATCACAAATCTATGCAATATAATAGTGATAAGTTTGTAAAATGTGATACAGTCTTCATGAAACTTGTGAACATGTTTGAAATCCATCTTGTTAATCTTCCATTGTTGTTACCATGTTCTTGTTTCTTGTGTTGAAATACCTTTAAACTATATGTATTTGTCCTTATATGTTAATGTACAACACTACATTTTCAATACATTTGTTAGGTTTGCACCATGTTACCCAATGTATAGATGTAATATTTACTAATCTCAATTGTTGATTTATACATTATTTTATTTTACGCTTACGTTGGGATAATGTTCATAGAAATGTGCCAAAATCAGATTTCATGTTACATCTCACAAACTTTTCTGACCATGTAAATATCGCGTAAATGAAGACGATTTACTTGAAAGCGGTCATTTTAAAAGTGTTTGAATTAACTTTAAAACTTATTTTCCTACAAATTATGAATACTTTCCTAACGTAGCATGTTCTTTGCCTTACAAATTAGATATATCGTAGCTAAATGTACATATTTAAATTTTGTAATTGTGTTGTCCTATTTTTTAAAGAAACCTTATGTCCATACTTATTTCTCTACTAGAAATCTAGTTCTGCTAGTAGTAAGTTTTTTATTGAATTTTATCTCTTTATCTTTACCTTATTTTTATTTCTTCAGTATTTTGAATAAGAGCAAAATTTCATTACTAAGAAAGTTAGAATAATTTTTTTATTTAAATACTGACTTAAAGTAGAGAAAAAATAAGTCGTTAAAGTTATTTGAACTAATAATTTACTATTCAATTGTTGAAAATTTTGTATAACTCTAAAACTATGCATTCCATTTTTTCAACTGATCTTTTCCACTAGTGTCTCTCCGTCCGTGAAATATTTCCACCTTTTACTCTTAGGGAACCATCTAGATTCCTAAATCTAGATAAACTAATTTCCTTCACTGTGTTATTCAGTGTAGTAGTAAACTTTACCTGATTCACTAATTTATATGACATTATAACTCACTAGTAGTTTATTAAAAACGAAACTTTTCTTCCAATACTGAACAGAAGATAATTATATTTAAACCACTATAACAGTTTACTAAGAAACTTAAAAAGCAGATGAATAAGATCTTATACCTCGTATTTATTAAATTGCAACTTATCTGGCAGCTGTAGGCCCATCCAGATGCGAATAATAATCAAAAAATGGCAAAAAAAATCGCTTCCTTTAAAGTTATAATGTTGAAACTATATGGAGACTATTTGTTCTGTAAAATATATATTCAAATACTCTGTTAATTAATCAAACACAGAAATGTCTCCATTGATAAAAACGTGAACATTTATAAAGTAGTAATTCATCAGAGAAATCAACTTGTAACTTTAAACATCTCTAACTAGTAAATACGATTATCTGAAAAGAAAAAAGAAAATTTAATTCTCTTCAAAAAAAAATTAGAAGCTAAGACTATTCGTTTTTAATTTGAAATCTTAATCTCATTTTAAGAACATTTTATAAAGAAAAAATATTCTAAATGTTAGTTATTTTTAAAAGATAAATATTAATATTTATAGATTCCTAATTTTCACTTAAAGGTAGAGATAACTTTATATATCTTTGGGAGTTACTCATAAATATTTCTTTGAAGATATAGTGTATTTTCTAAAGTACTGTATAGCATAGTACACATAATTTACAAATGTAATGAAAATTGAATTCATGTTACATTTGTTATCCGTGTACTTAACCACTCAGCAATAACTTAGAAATGTTCGTTTATTTTTGAAAGGCGGGGCTAGGTGACGAACTGTGGTACATTCGCATGCGGTACAATTTTCAAAGTAATATTTTTTAAGAGTTTGTGTTTTTTCTAGAAAGCATATCTGAGAGTATTTTTATTAAACTGACTCATCGTTATACAATTTAATTGAAGAATAATCAAAATATATTTGTTTTTGATGTAATTATTTAAGATTATTATTATTATTACTCAGGGAATTTTCATTTGCCAGAGAACTCTCGACAATCTTGAGTGCTTCTCTGAACGTTTTCCATTAATTGTTGAAGAAGAATATTTTCACAACGAAGATACTATTTATTTCTTTATATTTTTTTTTCTAGAGTAGCAAAAGCAATAACTATACAACAGACGAGGATAAGGTTTACAAGTTGTGGGATTAGAACTAACAGACGTTGTATGCTTATATACATAAAGCAAAATTAAGGCATAAAACTAGTATATATGCAGATCAAAAAAGAAAGAAAAAGTTCTAAGTTTAAAAGGAAATAAAATATAAATTATATGCTGTCAGAAAATTTCTCTCCAATTTTACTTAAATTTAAATTATAATTTTAATGAAAACGAAGACTGGAGAATTTCTTTAATCATAAAAAATAAGCTTCTTAAAGGAATGCAATTTAAATAAATGCAAATCTTTTGATTATTTAAGCTAATATTTACAAAGATGAATTATTAGATATATTCAAACTTTGTAGCTATAATTTTTTTTTTTTTTTGAAAAACTGGAAAATTTATGTAATTTAAATTTTTATAGATAATTATTAATTATCAGTAAATTTAAAATTTAATTTAAATTTTCTTATGATAATAAATTAAAATCGTTTAATGTTGAGGTATTTCAAATGAATCGTCTAATATGAATGGGAAAGAAACTTCTCGTCTTTTACCACGTCATGTAATAACTTCTTTCTCATAAGAAAATTTTTCATAAAATTTAAATATGCAAAGCATTATTATTTGATGGATTTTCCAGTACATGGCATTTTTATATTTATCGAAACTTATGGATTACTGTTTTATAAATAATTCACAACATTTTGAAGTCTTAAAATTATATATAAAAGATAAAAATAATACGATTCATGCAGATAAACGAACAAAACAAGATTCCGTTTGAAAAAAAAAAAACGGTTTTCAACTTTATATAATGGAGTACAGAAGTTGAAATTGTAACTATTTGATAATTTGATATTAGTAAAAAGTATTTTAGTTTAAGATTAGATATAGAAAGTCGATAAACAGAGAGCTGCGAGTTAGTAGGAGAATAGTATAGTATTGGCAAAAAATAATAATTTTTTGAAATTGTAAGATAAAATTCTAATTCTCTAATTTAATTATTACTAATTGTTTAAATTTAAATCTCTAATCAGTTAATTTTATTTGGAAAGAATAAACGTTAGAGCTTAAATTCAGTCTTGAATTAAAGGTGCAAACTCTGTTAAATTGAGAAGAATAAAAACATTGACAGATATTGGCGAGTATGGAGTATTTTTGAAAAAAATCACCATTTTACAACTTCCTATTTCGAGTCAAGAGAGCTTTTGTTTTCTCATTTTTCCTGTTTATATTTTCGTTAACGTGCGCACACATGCGAACGGTTTAGAATTCAATGCTTCTTTTCCCTTCATTTCTATAGTAGACAGTTTTAAATACAATCTCTATTTATCTTATCTTATTCCTCAAACTCCTCTTCTCTCTTGTCCTCTTCTAAATTTTCGTTACTCTGTCTCCACTTTCATGTTAAAGTCACATTTGATGTGGCATGTATGTAGAGTACTAGTTACATATAAATCTATGATTCTTCTATTAACGAGCACCAATGCACTGTTGTCTTCAGGATTATCAGATGTAATGCAAAGAGGCTATATAGCTGAAATATGTTTTGTGTTTCACGAAGAACATTATGTGTTTTCTGAGTGTTCACAATAATTTATAATTATGATTACTATTTAAAAATATATAATTAAAATGCTACACCTATTAATGATTAAAAAAAATTCTAGTATTGTGGCTCCATATGTGCAAATATATATGCCAAAGAGAAGGAGTTGCTAAAGTAGTTTTATTTGCCATTTCAGTAAAATTAGATGGCAATTGTGTTGTATATAGTAACGGCTGTAATGAAAAATCAGCAAATTTTTACAGATGAAATGTTGTATGATTAATGTTCATTAGTTATGAAAATTTCACATCATGTATTGCAAAGTGATGTAGCAATTGGATTAATGCAGATTATAAGTCACTAAAGACGATAAATTCGTCCAAAGCAATCTTAATACGTAGGTATAAGATAATCGCTCAATGCACCTAGTGGCCATAACATGAGGGTGCAAAATTCTTTTATTGTAGACTTTATAATCACAATAAAATGATACCTAATCTCTGCAGTCTGTGTTTTTACTTCTTTGCTTGTATTATTTATTACTCATGAAAAGTTACTTCATTTTTCTATTTAATGGTATATTTCGATGCTTTCACATACACACTCATTCATATAAATGCTTTATAAAAAGATAAAATTTAATTTTTCTTTCTTAAAAAGAAATTACTTTTTTTTCTTAAGTAATACTTCAGTGATTTCGCGAAGATAATTTGTGAAAAATCTATGCACTCAAAGGTATATGAATAAGGGGAAATCTTTATATCAATGATTATAATTTTAACTATTATTTAACTGTTGATTTAATAACATTTTATTTATCATTGACCTATTGCATTTATCTGCACTACCAGTAGTTTCCTAGCGCATTTAAAAAACTAATCTTTATTAGTCATGTTTGACCAAAAACATAAAAACACTATGTAAAATAAAATAACTTTCTAATTTAAAAGAATAGTAAAGGAGGGAAAATTCATCTACCTTCAGATTTATCATTTATTTTAGAAAGCAAAAAGACTAGATTTATTTGTTATCGATAAATTCTTTCTTTCTGTAAGCTTCTTTTGAACACAGTTACGCTGAAAGTCGATATACTTCCGCTAGCTGACTAAATTTCCTGAACATTCGCTGCTCATTTCCTGAATCCAATCTCAGGTTTGAGAGAGAGAGAGAGAGAGAAAAATGATTGTCTTCCTAAATTAAAGCATGTACTATTTTCCAGCTTTTTTTACCATGGAAATCAAAGTTCCGGGAAAGAGATAAAAAATGCGCTTGAATTAAGCCTAAATTTGATTAAAAGAATTTAGACACTTCTCAACGAGTTACTATTAAAAAAAGGATAAGAAAAAGTATCGATTATTTATTTTAAAATTGAACATCCAATTAAATGTTGTGTCAATAATAAAAATGAGAAGAGATTTAAAAAGGAGGTAATCAAAAGGCTTTAAATGTTTAGTTCTCATAATCACTTCACAAATACAAATTATTTTTAATCATGTCTTCTGCAACATCAATCAGTCTAGGTTTTCACAGATAATTCTCCCCAATTATAAAAAGTTGTTACATGAAGCATATTAAACAACAACCCTGATGAAATTTCGCAATATTATGTATAAATCCAAACTATCAATGTATACGATTGCATTTACAAGCTTATGTACATTATATATATCGTATTTATTCGAATCTAGACCGCCATCGATTCTAAGTCGCACTCGAAATTCGCAACACGTTATAGTGAAAAAATAGCGTAAAATAGTTTATCAAGGTATACGATATTTACGCAATCGCAAAAATTTAAAATGAGAACAAATAAGAAATGAATAATTAACTTACTTGGACAGCATTAAAAACTTTTAAATACATAGATGAACCTATAATTGTTCTAACCTTCAGAGTATCATGTTCAGTTTCCCCATCCAACGAATTTTTTCGCCTTCGATTCTAAGTCGCGTCGGATTTTCAATAGTAACAACATTGGGAAAAAAAGTGCAGCTTAGATTCGAATAAAGACGATATTTTATTAATTCTTAATATGGTCGGTAATATATGCCTGTTTTCAATAAGTTTGAGAAAAATAAAAAGTAATATTCAACCCTTAAAATAAGATTTCCTCAAATGTAATATCTATACCATTATCTGAATCCATAGATACATTAAACACATAGTGAACAACTCCCTCTCTAATGCTTTTTTCATTAAAATTATGCACCAGCAATAACAGCAGGGAATGTTTTTTCTTTGTTGGCTGTTGTTGTTTAGTAATGTCACTAAGCTACTTCCATAATCGCATTAAAACTGTACAAGACTTCTTTATTCTGACAAAACTGAATTTCCCTATTTTAATGGCTATCGCATCTGTGTCGATGCTCTGAAATACAAATACAATTTCAAATTTCTCACTATCCAAAATGCTCCTTTTTTTCTTCTCAAAACCATGATGTATTTGTTTACGCACTTCTACAAACATTACGTGACAAGAAAATACCAAGGAATTCACTTACTTAAAATAATGGAACACAAATTCAACCCATAACATATTGGCTAGAAGTAATAAAATTATCACAGAGCCCATCCTATGTATTTAGCAATAAGAGTAACCCTCCTAGCTATTTACCAGTGAGGGAGATTTTTGCATATATATAAGGTAAGGGTAATGAGAGAGAGAGAAGTGCAAACGGAAGGAGACACTAATGTGACGATTGGACAAACAGCTTCCAGGGCTTGAACTCTGCCATAGCCTTCTTACACCTGCCACTCGAAAGAGAGATTTAGAAAATGAGAACAGAGACTAACATAGTCTCGACTGACACTAAACAAATACGAACACTATTTGCGTAAAAGTAGAATTTTATGTTAAGGAATCTCGCTGAATTGCCTCATTTAATTTATTTTGTCTTAAGTGGATATAATAAGTTAAGTGGATAAGAAGCTATTTTGCATTTCTTTCGCGCGTAAGGTTTTGAATTGTTCTAATTTATTCATGTAGCTTAATTTAGTGCATTGTGAATAGAATTAAAATTTTATAACATTTATTGTAAGTATTTATATAATTATTAATATCTTTTATCAATATATATATATATTACAAATAAATTCGTTTCGGGAATTATATTACTTTCTACATACTCTGTAAGGAACTTATTATTGTATTATAAAATTCAGAGAGAGTTCGTTGTGCAAAGAGATATTTTTAACCAAATTTTATGTGTTGATAAATATTTATAGACAAATAAACTATACCAGGAAAAATATCTTTGAAGTACAATATTTCTGCGACACAAATGCATATTGGGAGATCTAGATACTAATTGAATATTAATACAAAGTGAAAATAATTTTCTATGAGACATAATCGAATTTATATCTAATTCCCCAGTGAATTTTCTACAGATATATAGTATACAGGAGCAACTTACTTCTCTCTCTCTCTCTCTCTCTCTCTTATTTTATTTACTGTTTTAAAAATTGTTGAAAATTGGAACTGTTATTCAAAAAAATTATTTTAGAACATCAAAAATAATTTTAAAAATTTTAAAAAACTATCCAAATTAAAGTATGTTATTAGAATAAAAAATCTATATGGCACAAGTGAAACGTGGCATCACATTTTAGGTGTTAGAATGTATACATTAAAAACTAGCATCACATACTTTAAAAAATGATACAAGATTTTTTTTTTACCAAAACCATTCATTTTTTACACAAATTAAAGATTTCCTGCAAAATAATCATCAGCAATAAAATTTAGTGAAACTCAATAATTTAAATATCAGGATTGTACAATGAAACATTAAGATAAAAGATGACTACTGCAAATTATAAGAAATTGAAAATGAAGTGAACATTTCCATTCAGGAGAGAAAAACTCTAAACTTTTAATTCTTCATAATAAACTCTTCAACTTCTTCAAGCTTATAATTACATACCAAAATCACACGATCCTTAACGACAGAACTAAATACCATAGGACAATTTATTTGTTGTCAAACTCCCTTTGTTCTAAGTTGCTGATTTTGAAAATTAAATATGTATTTGCTTATATTTTAATAGTAAAGTATACAAAAAGAAGTGGTATTTTTTTTTCACTTTAAGGTTATACATATTGGCAAATGACCCATTTTTTCTTTAAACACCCCAATGCTGAAACATTAAAAAGTACATTATAATTATTCAAAATAAATAATTTACCTCGATAATTATTCGGATAAAACTGTACTTTAGATTTAAATAGGCAATTAGGAAATCTATAAAGAAATTTTAAAAAATGGATATTTCAAGAGCAACTTTGATCTGAGTGTACCATTAAATACTTATTGTTTTTTTTCTTTCTATGAATCCCCGTACTCATTACATTAACTGTAATTAAATTTCTTCTTAAAGCATAGTTCTTAATTTATCCACTCTTTTTAGTAACTTAACTATATTGCGTTATTACAAGGAGTATGAACAGATATAGTGAAAACAAATGTAAACATTTAAAATATATTTTAAATCATTTAAAGTTTTAATTAAATTATTTATATCTTCACTGAAGCTCCAAACTTGATGAGTCAGGATTTTTTCAAAAGAATTAAACAAAATATTCGCTTTATTGTATTTTATTATCTTCAAGCAATAATAATCAATATAAATCATTTTTAAGGATATCAATGTTAGCCGTGTCTTTTCACAATTTATAATGTTATCATGTGATTATCCCTTGAGTAAAATTTTTAAAATTTTATCATTAATATTTTATTATTAATATTTATAAATATTTTTAATAAAATATTAATGTAAAATATTTCCGAAAGTTTTGTAAAAGTTCATTTAAATTACTTGTGATTGACTTTATCATCTCATTTCTATTATACAAAGAAGAAACAGCTCTAACAATACCAAACTCATTTTTACATTGATACTTTCTTTCTAATTGATTGGTTTTAATAAGTCATGTTTTTAATCAGTTTTTCCTTTTAAAATATATCGGATGAAACTTTACGTTCAGTTTTTTTTTTTTTTTTTGTTACCAATTCCTTACACTGTATAAGTACTTAAAAACACACTTTAATAGAAATTATACCACAAAAGAAAATTTAAGAATCAATCTGCTTATACATCATGGGTCCGCAACAACAGAATTTTAATATTCATAGAAATTTCAAAAATGAACTAGATTAATCCTGTTCATATTTTGTAGAAAATTCGAGTTATTCTAATACTCCAGGGGTGGCCACCCTTTTTGGGAAGAGTGCCACTATTTGATAAAAAATAATTCTGCGTGCCACTTCCAATTTTTTCAGCAAACAAATATGGAAAACTTAAAAATGTTACTTATAGGCGTATTATGGAAATTTTACGCAAATAACACATTTTTGATAAAAGTCTATGCAGTCTAAATTTAAAATTTATATAATAAATAAAACACAAGTACAAACTTAGAGGTTTAGTTAATAAACTTTTTACAAGTACAATCAGTTAGGTTAGGTGTAAATTAAAATTGAGTAACTTAAATCATTTCATTCAAAATAATTATTAAACACTCAGTACTTAATATGGCTTTTGAATTACAACTTTTTTTTACCATCTATATATTAGTATTAGCTCTTGTAGATGCTAAAAAAATTAGGGTAGATAAAATTAGGTAGGTATTATAGGTGCATATATCAGCTAGTTTTTAGTGATATTTATTGTTTCAAGAAAACATTTATTCACAAACATATTTTGATACAAATTTTGAATTTTTTTTACCTGTGACAACCCCATTTCAATAAAAATGTAAAAAAAAATGGTTGTTTATTACTATATTTTAATATTTTTTAAAAATTTTCAATAAGTCGCGTGCCACTGTTCGCAATCCCATCGTACCACGCTGTGGAACGTGTGCCACGGGTTGGCCACCACTGTAATACTCAAATATGCAATAACCATTTATAAATCCTTTATTTTTTTCTTAATTAATTTTGATTTATCATCATAATATAAAATTTGTTATCAATAACTCTATAGAGTATAATAAACACAAAAAAATGTACCTAAAACATTACTCGGCTAGTTACATCTATATTTTCGGAATTAGTGAAAAAAGGAAAAATTTTTGTAGAAAACAACTCTACTATGACCGGAAGGGATGGGGTTTTTTTTCATGATATAAGAGCATTATGATAAGCTCTTTTTTTTTCTTCTGTTGTTTCATTACAAAACAGCATAACAAAATAATTATACAACCTATACTCTATAGTACAGTTCCTTTTTCTCTATGCCACCCGTTACTAATAAACCATTGCAATGTTTAAAATGGTTATATAAAATTCATCTGTTAGTTCATTCATAAAAAGTTAAGAAAATTACATTCCACCTAGTAAGATTGCTTCAATAAAGAATATCTTTTTAGATTCAGTCCCTTAAATTTCATTATAATGCAATATTTTCCAACAATTTCATCTTTCCAATCTCAGTTTCTTATTACTTCTTAAATTCCCATTTAATAATTTTAATATTTTATTCTTGTATACATGGGAAAACAAAATAAAGTACGCGGTCCTAATTCTGCCCTAATCATAAAAAATTGCTCAAATTACAGATCCCAAAAGTGATTTTTGATAAATAGCTTTCACTCTGTTTTGACGATGTCAAAAAATAAAAAATAAATTCAAACCTTTAAGAAATAAATTTCGTGCCCAAAAATCATTGAAAATCTTTAAAACTAAAGTGCAAAAAATATTCCGCATATTTATATTCGTGCAAAAAAAGGTATTTCACGCCTTATCATGCACTAAAAGACGCTTGAAGATTTTTCTTTCCTCCACTGATTCAAATGACACGATAAGATTCTAAAAATTCTTGTGAAGAATCGTTTAGTGAGCAATCTCTTATCATAGAAATAAAGATATCTCTTTTTATAGAAAATGTCTCCCGGTTACTGATATTGAATCGAAAAAATATCGATAGGAATTTGCTTTCTTGAAAAGTTAGCTCCATTTAAACACGTTGAAAAGAAAGATATTTTCATGCGGAAAATATTTACGCTTCTATAAGCGCTGTGAAATTCCTTTCCACATTTTGAGCTTAAAGAATGACTTTTTCCTGGATTTTGAAGTTCATATATTCAAGAATACTTGAAGTTGTTTTTCTTTTGAAAGTATAAAAATGTGTAGGTGTTAATTAAGAACTGAAAGGCTTTTTTCAGTTCAAAAGTACTGAAATTCAACACCTTGGGATGCATACTTTATTTAAGAAATATAAGAAAGATAATTAAGTCTTGACAATCTAACTACATAAAAGGATGTCGTCATTTCTTTTTTTATTTCAAGGCTGCTATATTTTTTTATAAATATGCTTATTGCTTCCTTTATGATTTGTTTTTCATTGTAATGGTGAACTTGTATAATTCTTTAAAGAAATATTATTTGTTCTAAAATCCTCAATTTTCATGTTTTATTCTTTTTTATTACAAAGTAAAATGCATATACTGACATTTTTAATAATTTAAATTGTTTTAAAATGTAGAATAATTCACATATGCGTTTGCATGTGTGTGCAAAATGAAATTTAAATTTAGATTTTTAGGTAAAGAATTTGATTTTTTTTTTTTTTTGTTAAAACCTTAAATATAAATGAAAAAAAATTTCAAGTAACGCTGAAGTCCTTTTAGAGGCATCACCCTACATTTTGAAGGTTAGAATGATTATTAAGGAATCTGAAATAGTTGAAACATGATATGAAAGGAATCATGTGTTTGAGAATCTGCACAAATAAATATATATATTAGCTTTAAACACAATTGTGTCTTTCATTTAAACTGTTGTATATATATATATATATATGTTATTCAGTTCTAAAGAGAGATTTGAATAACATACTATAGCATCAAAATGCTTCAAAAAACCAGGAAGCAAAAATTAACATGTAAAAATGAAATCACACGACGAAATTGATTGCAATTTGCCAGATATTTTGAGGCTTTTATTGATCTAGAAGGTAGCTAATTACAGTCGAACCTCCCTATAACAATTCACTATTTTACGAATTTCTCTATTTTGCGAACTTTTTTCCTGGAACCAAGAACATTTTACTATTTTCTTTGTAAAATAACCTTCAAATAACGAAGTATATTTTCAATTTTACAAACTCTTTTCGTGATTTGATTTTTTCCCCTCTATTTTCAAAACATTTCAGGACATTTTTCAAACTATTCTCTCTTTTAGCACATGTTATAGTGATCAATGACCTTGAACTAGTTTTACCAAGTGCCTCTAACACACCTAAATCGATGAAATTGCTATAATCTTTCAAACAAAAAAATAGATTTCATCAATAGTTAAATTTTTAAGGACGCATGTGGGTAGTGTATTCTTAAAGTAACTGGTTTTAAAATATATATTTTTTATTTATAATGGGTTGCGGTTAGGTGTTTTACCATTGCAGACCTAGTACATTCCCCGAGAGCTGGTATCTCTTTTTAGTGCGGCACCCTATAGGCGGATACCAATAGCCGCAGGTAATTTTGACGCCCAGTTTCCTCCTCAAATGGAGGTACTTGAGCACTGATGATGTGAACCTATACTAGGATTTAATTTTGCCAAGAGCACCCTAGCCAAACAGACCCTCTAGGGATCTTTTACATGCCGCATAATCATACGACATGGTCGCTGTCGATTTCCTGCATCATGAAAATCCACCGACTTGGGCAGGGGTCGAAACCGCAACCTTGGGAGCAGAAAGTCAGCGACAAAACAACCACTCCACCCAGCCGGTTATAAAATAATGTACGTATAAAATTATTTATTGGCTTAAAATTAGAAATTGTCGCGTTAAAAAATTCATTAATTTTAATATAAAATTATTTTTCTAAGTTGAAAATACAGTGTATTATGGGACAATGTTTTTTTCCCTTCTTGTTTTCCTTGCTGATTACTTTTTGATGGGTAAGATATATAGAATAAATAGGCATAAATTTTAAAAAAAAGTGTGAATAATTATTTTTTAAAATAATATATAGTGTTTATGAATTTAAAATTTGTTTTATGAAGTTTCTAACGTATATTAAAAGATTAATCTCTATTTAACGAATTTTCCATGTAACGAACTTTTTTGGGGATGTAGCGACTTCGTAAAATAGAGGCCCGACCGTATGTAAGTTTCTGTAAAAGAATCTAATTGAATCCCTTAACAAAAAGTATTTTTTAATTATATGTATCACAAATAAATAATAATAGAATCTCTCCATTCACTTAACACTACTTTGAAATAAAATAAATTAAACTTGCAATACAATCTTTTAACTACATTAAATTTTTTGCTGTTGTGCTAGATTTTTGCTTAAAAAACAGTTAAATACAGGCATCATCAGTCTATGGCCCACGTACCAGATGTGGCCCATGAAGCAATTTTCAATGGCACACTACACCACTGGACTAAGTTATGAGATAAAGTTAAATCGCTCTGTTCTCTCTATGCCTCACGCGTTTTTATTCAAGAGTTATTTCTTACTTTCAATTCTTTCTCTGTCATAAAACGATTTTACTAAATCCCTTACGTGTAATTTGAGTACTTTTTGTAAAAGACAACATCATCTATTCAAATGAGATTCATTCTTAGTGTTAAATATTTTATACAAATCAAAATGATTGTGTAACACTTGTAAAATGAAACATGCGTCGTGAAAAAAAATAGCTAATCCGTTAGACTATGACTTATTTATATTGAAGGAATAGTTTTAAGTTAATTTTTCAATTCCTACTATTAGTTGGCACTCTCCCTATATATATCTTGTTCACAAATTTTCAATCGTTAATAAAATATTTTTTATTCATCCACACAGTAGATGACACTCGATGTTCATACAGTTTTTCAAATATTAATTCAATAATTAAATTAAATTTATGAATTAATAGTAACAAAAATAATAGTCCAACACCATATATAAAAAGGAAAGGTGTGTCCCTGTAATGTAATGGATAGAGCATTGGACTTCTAATCCAAAGGTCGTGGGTTCGAAACCTACCTGGGATGACCTAATTTCTGTAAATGTGATTTATGAATGAATAAATAGCAACACACAAGCAAAAATAACAGTCCAACACCATATATAGAAAGGAAAATTGCGCTTTTTCTCTCTAATTTGCCAATTAATATTGTGATTAACTCATATTTATATTAATTGTAATTATTTAACAAAAAGTAACTAAAATAAATGTTTTCTTTATTGACCTATAAGTAAGAATTGACTTTAAAAAAAATGTTATGTTACTTGTTATGGAAAAAAATTGATGCATAATTAATGCATAATAAAACTAAATCTGCATTTTTGGCCTCTATTCCCAAACTCCATACATGCAATGCCACGGGAATTTTATTATTTCAAATAATTCCTTTCGCGTGGCACTTTGATTCATATTGGTGGAATAGTTTGGCCCACCACAGCTACAAGTTTGCCGGCATCTGGTTTAATACAATAATTCCTTCACATATAAATGTTAGTATCCCTTGTATTTTCCTATGAAAATATATATTTGTACTTAAGAGTACAATCATAATTTAAAAGGGAATAAAAAATAGCTAATGTTCTCCTAGTATGGGACTAAAACTGGGTTAACATATTTTTGTGTAACATTATTTCTTTACTTTCATTATAATATTAGATCTAAGGAATGTGTAATATCCATGCAATTCAATGTAAAAAAAGACCATTTTAAAAATTCTTTAGAAATATATTTTGGCGGGTTTTTAGCGCGTTTTTCACGTAGTGGAACAAAAGCGCTATTAGGACGCAAATTTCGTCTTCGTCTTCGTTTCATATTTTGTCGTACCTTTTTCTCAGCCAATAAGCAACCAATTGACCTCGGGTTTTCGGCATTTAGTCACATTTGTGCCCTAGATAAGCCGAGTCATATTTAAATTTAATATTTTTTTTAGTACATTACACTACTTTTTGTTAGTAAAAAGTTCATTAGTTGCATTATTGTAAAATACAAACATGTGAAAAACGCACTAAAATTACTTGGCCATGCCAATGATTGATATCTTGTTTTTCTTCAGGTTAATATCTGAAATTAATGATAATCTCAAGAAAAAAAACTATCCCTTTTTTCTTTTCTTCTTTTTCAACATTGTACTCGCAATTCTAAATATCCTCTTTTGTAGTATTTGTACATATAAAGCAACCCAAAAGTTTTTGAAGCTTCAAATTTCTTAGAAATTCTGGGAAGGAGCTTTAATGTTTTTCTCCCTTTGAAACCCCTTCAATTGAAAGGAATTTAAGACATACAATATTCATATACTTCTTAAAACCTAAAAGGGTTTAAATCCAATACTATCTTTTTTTCCTAAGACTTAAATGAAACTTTTATGATAAAATAATAATACAGAGACCAAAGAAATATCTTAATAGCAAAATAAATTAATCAATTATTTTATCCATGTTAAGATATTTATGAGATCAGTAGGTAGCTCCAAGCTATAAATATTTAGGAGTATTCTGAATCTGAATTTTTTTATTAAATCTGATTCGTGTAAAAGCATCTTGACTGTGCACTAAATAGATTTTTAAAATGATGAACTGATTTACATATAGGTTTACTAGTTCTAAATTCTCATAGAATACGTTACTTATTCATAGTTTCAGTCCAATCAAAATTTAGTAGAATTAATAGAATAAATATAATAAAACAAAACCTACCAATAAATTTGTTGGAGATGCAATAAAGTCTTTATGTTATCAATACATCATTTAATACATAAGTAATAAAATAAGTAATGGAATTCAGATGCATGCTTTAAATAGCATCGTTTTTTTTCCATTAAATGATAGCTAAACCTTTTACGTTAAATATTCAAAATCTGAAAACACTCAAATACAACTTTTCCTCTATTAAGAATATTTTGAAAAATTGAACAAAATTTCAGGTCAGTACTTCATCATTAAAGAGAAATAAATTATTGTTTTAAAAAACTAAAAAATATCCTTTATAGTAAATCGAACCAAGTTGTAACTTTACCTTTTAGTCACCAAATCTGGAAATGGGATCTGAATTGAGTCGCCAAGTGCGGGAGGAGATCTGAAAATGGGAAATCGTTAATCCTGATGATCCTGATCAAGACAATTGAACAAAATTATTAAACTATTGTATTGTCATCGGTCCTGGAAAAGTGAGCAAAATTTGGAATTAATCTGATCATTTAAAGTGGGTGAAAATTGAGTTCAAAGATTCCGTTACATACAAGTGAAGCTTATAAAAAGGTGTTTATAATAATAAAGAGATTTGGGGGGGGGTAAATATTTTCCAGTGAAAGGCTGTAAGTATCCAGTACTTTTTTTATATTTGCATAATTAATATTCCCCCTTTGAGAGTTTAAATCTCTTAACTCTATTTCCATATTTTTTAATTCTAAATCAAATAAAATCCAGAGATAGAGTACTGTAAAAAACCTGTAAAGTAATGAGAATAGCAAGAACGCTTTTTGAGATAAAATCCCATGCATAATATTGTGTAATGCAAAGAAACCAGAATAAATAGACTACTTTCACTCCTTAATAAAATGTTTACTTACGCATTTAGTTACTAAAGACAAACAGAAGCAATTAAATTCATCTTGATATGATGAAAATTAGAAAGACAAAATAAGAAAAAAAGGAAAGAGCGAAATGCAAACTCGTTGCATTTAGTCTATTTAAAAAATAAATCCTTCAATAAACTGCTTGCAAAATAAAAATGTGCTATGGCTTTTTACTTTTCTTCTGCATTTATCGTAAACGTAGTTAACAGCAAAAATCCCTACCAATTTCAAAAAAAATTTCAACTTTTACCGTAAAACTACTCCAAAACTTTGAGGTTTTAAATGTTATTAATTCGTGTTTTACATTTGCTATAATTTAAATTTTCATAGAAATTATCAAAAGTGTCATTCATATGTAAGATAAAAAAAGTATTATTTTCTTTGAATTCACATAAATATATAATTATTATTGAAAAACAAACTTTTTTTTTTACTTACAGAAAAGGGTTTTGATTCTTGGTATGCATTTAAATTAAGTATAGCGTACACAATTGCTTAATTTACTAAAAATCGAAATAACTGGGGAAAAAATGTTAATTTATTATTTATCGGGTAACTTTTTAGAAGTGCATTTTGTTCAGCATAATACATTTGAAGAAAAAAAAGTTGCCAGTAAGTAACAAATATCCCTCCAAACTAAAAACAAAACAGCGCAACCAAATTTCATGTTAGATTGCCTTTTAATTCAATCTCAGATGAATAAGTGTAAAAAACATTAGTAATACGATTAAACAGACACAGCAAGTACTGTACTACAGAAAATTAAAAAAGAACTAATTTTCTTTAGTTATCCAAAGATGAATGCAATTTTTTAATGCAATGATCCTCTTCCTGGTTTATGGAGAGATCATAGATTGTTAGACAGGAATCTCTACGACACAACTGAAGACATATCATTTTCTGTTAACTCGGTTAAGCTTAAAAAACTGCATATAACATATAAATGGCGTTGAATTTTATAAAGATTTTGTCACAATTACTTTGGTAAATGACTTACATTGAAAGGCATAAAAATATTTCTCCAGTACTTCTATCAACAGAATCATCCCTTTTAGTAAAAGAAGGAACATGGTTATGATAGGAAACTTGTAAAGGATGTCACAATTATAAAACTATAAAAAAAGAATATAAAGGGGAGCGGGCCTTCTGAGCTATTACTGTAGGACAGCAGCTCTTTAACTGTGGTACGCGGACCCCTTGGGGGTCAAGAGAGCTTTTATAGGGAGTTCACGACCGAGTGAAGATTAACGTCGCACTATTCAGCTATTCCAGAGCTTTTGGTGACGAACCTCGTAATTTTGAACCAAGGTGTTAAGTGACGAGGACGACACCTGAGCTCTGGTATCCCCCCTTTCCTAATTTCCACACCACACCAACGGGAGGATGTTTGAACCTCGACATATTTAACGTGCATAACCCCTACAGGGTGGGTCTTAAGCGATACTACGCTCAAACTCATGACACGCCAGCCACGAGTCCGTTACCTTGACCACTACGCTACCACGACCTAGGAGATCCGCGAAGGTCCCTCATTTAATGTTAAGGTTTCCCTCTTTTACGGACTCTGAAAGGTTGATAATTGGTAAGATAGCAGATTTCAAATATTATAACAACACTCGTAAAAAAAATGCAGCACCATCATCATTAAAAATTTTAATTCATGTAGTTAAGTGCATTATTTATTTGAAATTTGTATATATTTTGTAATATTTTATATAAGGTATATATAAGATGTTAACTGTTTTCTTAAAGAAGAAAGGAAGTGTTAAAAAAAAGTCTGTAATAAGTAGCAGAGAGTCTTAGGATTATTGAGGAACTTTTAAATCACTCAGCCATGTGTTGGGAGTCAGGAAGAGTGTTCAAAATCTTAGTGGTCCGCGATTTCAGGGTGATACATAAAGAAGAGCCGCGGCAATCGAAAGTTTAAGAACCGCTGCACTAGGACAAGGATAGACAGACCATGGCTTGTGAGGTACATTGGGCTCTTCAGACTTCTGTCTTTATATATTATTAAAAAATAATTATGTTCTCTAAACGTTATCACTTCCCAAAAATTTTTAATTTTTTTTTTTAGTATAAAGATTATGCCTTGGCGCTGTCTACACGTTTATAAAAATATACCTTCCCTTCTCCCATAAAAGAAATATGTGTTCGCAACTGCTTCTGTATTAAATTGTTTTCCATTAAGATAGTTTGCAAAGATTTAGTGAAAATAGTAGGATTATTTCTAAAGCAGCAGAATTTCAAATGTGTCTAAATATACATACACGGGTGTACCTAACAATATGACGACGGAGATCTAAAATAGAATTACTTAAAAATGGGTGGCTTAAGACAAGAACCTGTGTCCATTTTATATAAAAATTAGATAAGTTACGTATTCTACAATTAAACGTCCAAAGTTAATTTTAATTATTAATGTAAAAATAAGAAATTCCGAAATAAGTACTTTTGGTATTATTGGCACGGAAATAATCTTTTTCCCATAACTTGAAAGTTTTATTTCGGAAATTATGATACTTAAAATTTACTTGCTCATGCATTCGGCCACAATAGTAAAAATATCTTCGATAGCTCTTACAATTCTTAAAGGAGTGGAAAATGTTATTTTATTCAAAACTTTATTAAAATAACATAAAAATTATTTTTTGAAGCATGTAAGTCTAGACGACAGCTACCGGAGAGGGGGTCTTCCATAGAGAGCGCACGCGAATGCATATCTCCCTTATCATTCCCTCTTCGTTATCTCGAGGGCCCGGTAACTCATAGCCCCCGATGTCGAATCCCACGTTCGAGTCTGGATATCACTGAAAACACGCCGTGTAGTAGGGCTGATACTCGTTGAACTTGTCGTGGCTCAAAGTCCTCTCGTTGGTGTGACGTGAAAGCTTAGAGATGGTGTGCTAACTAAGGAGTCATCTTCGTCACTTGATCGAGGTTTAAAATCACGCGGTCTGTTCCAAAGGCCTCTCACGTTACTTTAGAATGCGACATTAATAAAAACTCACACATTATCTCGTTTTACAAACAACTTGGCTATTTTTCGAAAGTCTGTCTAACGCTGCTCTAAAGGGAAAGTTAAAGGTTATATATATATATATATAATATATATATATATATATATATATATATATATATATATATATTTCTATGAACGAGAGCTGAAGAAATCTAAACAGTTGGCCTTCACCCAGTAAAAACAAATTTTAAAGGAAGAACAGTTCTATTGAAAATGAAAAAAAATTGTATAGCAGTAAATTTCATTTAGTTTTAAGAGGAAAATATATTTGCTACTATAATAAAAAGAATAATCCGGAAAAAATATCACAAATGCAGTGAATAAATAATATATACAGTAATACCCCGAGCTTGCACAATAGGTGGGACTGAGTGATTCTCGCGTAAGTCGGGGTATAATTTCGCATATAAAAGCATATAAATTATTTTTAGTTAGGTCCGCAGACAAAAGAAAATAATAATTTAGAAAAAAAAATGTTTAATGAAATCTTAGACAACATAAACATAAAATCGTAAACCGAAGTTTTCATAAAATCTAAGGTTTCATAAAATATAACAGAGTAGTCTGCCAGCTCAAAGATTTTTTTTTTCTCCCGCAAAATTTCCTCTTAGCATGCTAATAATTTTTTTATTCTTTGTTTTATTGAAAAATAGACGCTTCATTGGAGTCTATATTTTCTAAAATTTGTAAACTTTCATCAATTAAATTGAGGCTTTCTGTAAAATTCCCAGTGTTGTCATTCGATCTTCAAATTGAACTGTGTCTAAAGGGGATTCGTTTCTAGACCCAAGGGTTCTACTTTATTTGCATGACATAGCCGTCTCTCAGATGTGCGTTGATATATATATATATATATATAATACATATAACAAACACGATATAACAGATATAACACGTAATAACAAACACACGCTCCAATTATAAGAAATAAATAACACAAAATAAATTATTATGGTTAAGCGTCCATTCCACGTGATAAGTCCGAACATGCACTCCTAAATAGGAAGCGTTGAGTGAGTAATTGAGTAGTGGTAGTGCTCAAACAAAAGATGAATTGACAGGATTTGAAAATCGCGTAACACCGAATTCGCGTAAGTCAAGGAAACGTAAGTCTATGTATTGCTGTCAGTGGCGCACATATGAGGGGTGTCCTCAGGGTCCGGGCCCCCCAAGGCCCTTGAGGTTTTTTCGATTGCTGATAATTATGTATACAAGGTGTCCAGCCTTAATGTGACCCAATAGCTAATTCCCGAACCGTTCGGTTTAGATATGCACTTCCAATTTGAAAAATGTTTTAAAACAGGTAAATAATGTTTTTACATGCTTCTTGAACCAAAAAACTTATTTAGAAAAAAATTACAAAAATTGATTTTTATACGGTCTCCAGGTCCTCTCACTTATATTTAAGAAAAGATGCAGTGCACAAAAACAAAGTAAACACAAAAAGTTTCATTTTATTATGATAAAAACTGGCCGAGTTATGGAACTTTAAAAAACACATATTTTCTCCATTTTCTTGGCCATTTTGAAGAAGCTAGTAAGGGGCCGTCTCCAAAGTGAAATTAGTTGGAACTCTGCCAGGAAACTTTCGCTCTTGTACGTCACTTTTATGCAAATCATTTTTAAATTTAAAAGCATACGTTAACAATACACAACAATTGAGACCTTAAGAAATAAAATTTATTCTGTGTGCGTGTAAAACATAGAAAAAAAATATATTTTGGACGAAGAAGACATTTCAAAAGCAGTTCCAAAAAAATACACTTATATGCTGTGGCTTCAGTCTGATTTGCTGCGTTTTTGCAGATCATGACGAACGTTAAAAATCGGTTGTGTAGTCGCTTGCAATTGCATACAGTCGTATTCTAATATTACGAATTCTAGTACGGGAGAACGAGATGTATACAAATGAAGAATACTGCGAAATGGTACTGTTGTATGGGCAGTGTAATCGAAATAAGAGAGAGGCGGCAAGACTTTATGCCATTAAATTTCCCACTCAAAGACATCCATCTTATTGTACAATTGCCCATGCTGTTCAACGCATGTATAAAACTGGGAGTTGTCATAGACGTATCCCCTTGTGAAGTGCCACACCTCGTCCACTCACCATTATTTAAGTTAATTTGATCATTCTGATATAATAATGATTGGCGCATCATTCCACATTATGCTATAATTTGAACGGAAAATCCTGTATTATTTTGCTGCTATTTGTTAAAACAATCTGTTTTAATCTTTTCGGTACAAGTTGTATTTCTTTAATTAAATTTTTATTGTTTGCCATACAGCAATGCAAATTGTCAATCTATGATGTATACTTCTATGTTTAAAAATAACTATGATGTTTTTCTTTTGCTCTTTCTGTAGATATTGAATTACTGTTCTCTAAACTCTCAATTTATATACAACCCCCTTTTCTGAGCAACTCGGATGCTTCAAATTTATGTAGGCATAACTCCGTCAGTTTTTATAGTAATAAAATTAAACTTTTTGTGTTTACTTTGTTTTTGTGTACTGCATCTTTTTCTAAATATAAGTGATAGGACCTGGGACCGTATAAAAAGATAATTTTTATAATTTTTTTCTAAATGGGTTTTTTGGTTCGAAAAGCACGTAAAAACATGCTTTACCTTTTTTAAAACATTTTTCAAATTGGAAGTGCATATCTAAACCGAACGGTTCGGGAATTAGCTATTGGGTCACATTAAGGCTGGACACCCTGTATATATATAACGTAAAATTTAATAAAGTACTTGTAATTAACAATTTATTTTATTAATTAATGCAAAAAATTAATTCAATAATTTATTTTTTACTGTTTTTTGTTAACAAAATCAGAAGAATCATTTGGTATTGTCTTGAGGTGTGATACGAGTTGGGGGACTTTCGACCACGGATCCCCCTTCCCTTGAAAAAATTTTGTGTGCGCTACTGAATGCTGTATTCTACTTAAGCTGACTGAATTTTATAATTAACTTTACAGATTACATACTAGTAACTCCATGCAAAAATAAACCGTAAAAAATTTAGAAAAAATTGTGAGAACTTTTTAGAAAATTTTATTTTAATCTTGTGCCCCCCCCCCCTAAAAAATACCATGCAAGCTTTTTTTTTTAAATACGTGTCGACTGATCAACTGATATATCGTTTAATATCGCACTTCGAGCTACTAGACGACTAATGGTGAACAATCTTCAAATACGTAGCTTTATTAGTTAGATTTGGAAAATATATTACTACTGCAATGCATTAAGAAAAAGCTTCATTATAGTGAATAGCTTTTTTTTTTGTGTGTGTTCTTTTTTAAAATGAACATTATTCTTTTCCAAATGCTAGGGAGACTCGTTCTGTTTTTGCTTTAAAATTAATTTATGCCTTGTCAGTCTCCTAAACTTTTAATAACACCATCATGTAAAAGACTAAGACTTCAACCACCATTTTCAGTCCCAAGTTAAGTGGCTTGAGAATTACAAAAAGACTATTTTGACAAAAATGAAATTTTGCATAAAGGAGTTTTTATGAGACACAGCGGCAGAAAATGTCCAATCGTAATTGTATACTTTTATTGTGGTCGCAAGCGGTTATTCTCAGTAGTGTAAATTCACGAGACTCTGAAGCAGAACACTTTCTCGGTGTGGACTGTATAAATTATATTTATTTTCTCACACAATATTTTGCAGTTACAATCAAAAAGTGTTTGGATAACACCACGCTTCAAGTCTTTCTCTCCCTTTTGACCCCTTTGGTCATTGACCGCGCACTTCCTGTAGGTGGGGGATTGTCCATTGAAACTGCTTTGGAAAGGGGAAAGCATTAGAAAAGTGTACATCTACACTTGTAACTTTACAGTAATGATTAACAATAATGAAAAAGCAAATTCAATAACAGATACACGTTAAAATCAATACATTAATTAATATTATAAAATAAATCGCATAACTTAATTATCAAGTAATTTAATTTAACTTTTACTAGACGTCCCATAATGTATATTTTCAATAAGTGCATAAGTTTATTTAAAAATTCAAATGACGTTGATTTTGACAGAAGGAGCTTCGCATTTACCTTTTCTTACTACCAATGTTAATTTTTATAATTTATACTTTGCTTTGTTCTTTCGTATATACAGTAAAAGAAAAATTGGAGTTGGTTGAAGTAATGCTTTTGTTTTTTAGTAAGTTTTGTGTGAAGGCTATAAATATCATTAAGTTAGTTAAGTTAGTAAGATCTTCATATCATGACTTTCAAAAAATAAATCCATTTTGCAATTAAACTCCTATAATTGAAATTTGAAGACGTAATTTATTGGGGAAAAAATAAAGTTTCTGGCAGTTGATTGAATTGAATTTAGGAAATGAGAGTTTTGTTAATATAATCATCCCAATAATTTAATGTTTGGATTGTAAGAAATGCATAAATCATCTAACAAAAAAAACTCTTAGTACTTTAAAAGTAAAATAATTACTTTATAGTTTGTTATAATACTAATATTTTCCATTTTTAGTTTCATTAATAGTTGTTTTCAATCTATAACTAAGTTTTAATTACAAAAATTCGGAGAAATTCGGTATTAGTTTAATTTCGATTCTTTTCCCTTTCCGCTTCACAAAATTAAAATTTAAAAAAGAAAAAACTCTTTCCAATAACAGATAAATTAAACAGCAGAATTAAATTTCGCCGAACTCACACATACAAAGCGTTCAAAACATCCCCAAATTGGAAAGTTAATCAATCTTTGGATAGTAATTCTCTGAACGTCATAAATCTTTTTCCATTGCTCACCATCTGTCACAACTTACTATAACAATTTCGGTTTCAAATATTTCAATATTAATATATATTTCAATAATTTCAAAAAAGAAATTGTAAATGATAACCGAAAATAATCTCATTCGTAGCTATAGCTAAGTTTTAAGAAATATCATGGCGCCATTTGTTGTAGTAAACACGAAATATACGTCGTATTTATGCTCCAAACTAAATTTAGAATTCAATTTTTTAAAAAAAAAAGATTAATACTGATACAAAATCGTATTCTGGTTATTCCATCCTGGAGATCAATGCCGGTTTATCCAACGGGCGCTTGGTGCGCGAGCCTAGGAGCCCGGAAGTGTGAGAAAGGGCCCGGATAAGCTGGACTTATAACCAGGTTTTCTAATAATAAATTTTAATCCGCCAGTGTGAAGGGGGCCGGTAGATCTTCTGCGCCTAGGGCCCAAAATAAGCTAAAATCGTCACTGCTGGAAATAAAACCATATATTCTTAAAACTTTTTAATACTACTTGAATCTATGTATTATTTCCTTCACAAATATTATTAATGTTTCGCTTTTCCCTCATCTATATCCCTTTAAAACCCATCCCTCACGAAATTACGAGGTTTGTCGCCAAAAGCCTTCGGGTATAGCTGAAGAATGCGACATTAATATTCACTCACTCACTCATGCTGCCCGCACGTTTATGCTGGAACACTCCACATTCTAAGAGGGGGGAGGGTATCAAGATTTTTTACTATTTTTTCCAGTGTCATTGGAGTTAGTTTAGCACTAATAATCAGAAGAAGGTAATTTTTAAAGATCAAAATATTTCTGGTCTTAAAGGGATAAGAATGTCTAACCCGCACAATCGTGCGAGATGAGTCTTAAAGGATATATTTTAACATATAGAAAAATTTATGCAATTATTAATTTAAATATTGCATTGGCAAAAAACTGCATTTTCTTTGAAAATTTCAAAATTCTAAAAACTTTATTTTATAAGGTATAAAATTTGTTACATACATGCCAATTTATTTTAGGATTATTTGGGTGTTTACACTTTCAATCCCATTTATTAGTATTAACCTATTGATTGATCATTAACGTCACCTTTCGAAGCAACACGAGGGCTATTGGCAACGGATCATAATTCTAAACCATAGTCAAATAATAACAACGACACTTGAGCTGTGACACCCCATTCTCCAAACTTCCTCTTAAAATTAACCAAAGATAGCCTTCGTAATCTAATAAAAATGGCAAAATCGAATTGAAGGGAGCAAAACATTATTTCTGAAGAATTCCTCGCTATTTAAGACTTTCTGTTCTACCTGTAAGGAAGAATCGGAACTAGTTCTTAATGATGGCAATCACATACAATAAAAATGTTCCAGCCATTCCCCCCCCCCAATATGTTAATACTTAAATACGTCGAAAACATAAATAACAGTTTCAATGTCAATCACCTTGGAACCGGTATCATGCCATCATGGAATTCTGTCTCTAACCGAAACATTTCGATCAACAAGCAGGAAATTTTTACCACATTTTTAAAGGGATATAAATTTTATAGTATAAAAGCTCTATCAAAACCCAATCACGGCAGACCACCTACAATTTACCCTTGCTTCACAAAGAAAGGACTTCTTACTTCAAGCAAGTATAATGGGGAAGGTGAAGGTACTAGAGAGAATGATACTGTTGTAGAGCATGCGTTACTATTGTATTTATTGTTATATAATACACTGCTCCAACTTCTTGCATTACATTTTAACCAGCGATCGTGTAAGTTATAACGTATCTCCTCATGCGCAGAGTGTAAAAAAGGGTACCTAATCACTAAATAATATTTATAGAGCATTCTACAGCCATTCGAACGAGAATTTAATACATTTAATTTTTTTCAATAGAACAACTAATATCCACACACACATCAAAAAGCTTAATGAATTGCCTTCCTTTATTTTGCAAAAATTGCAGGTCACTATTTTATTTTCACTATAGATCTTACTGATGTATTTTCTGTAAATACTTATGCTTTTTGTTCGAAAACGTTCCAGCAATTATTACACTATTACTGAAATGAAACACAATTTCGTTAATGTAAACTAACTCATGTTACAATTAATATTAGTATATATAACTTGACTTTTCTTTTCCCTATTACACACGCACATATATAAGACATTTTATATAAATATGCATACATTAGATTAATAATGTAAATAAATTTTAGTTTTAAAATGATTGGTTTTTATTGATTATTTCTAATCCATTAACTAATAGATTGTTATCGCTTAACACGGAAAAGTTCGTAGTTAAAGACACCGAATTTTCAAAATTTTGACTTAAGTAAAGTATCAGAGGAACAATAAATCCTCCAAGTTAAATTATATAACCTTTCAGGCATTTTCCGAGGTAATCACAATCAAACAAAATGATTTTTTACAAAAAATAATAATCTCTCACCACAAGTAAACGAGCATCAATAGTTAAATGGTTTGCATATTTTTATCAAAGGTCGATCGATAGATGGGCTCTGTCCTCAGGGCACTCATTTTTCTTTTTTAATAGTTATATATAACTTATTAATAAATTTCATTATTTTTGTTTTGTATCAGTATAAAATCATTTAATATTTGCTTTCCCACAAAAAATTAAGGTTTTATTTAAATTGTAAACACAAATATGTGCAGCATGTTTTTTTATTCGGAAGCAGTAACAAAACAAACTTCCACTTCGCTTATTCTTCGTAATTTTTTTTTAATTTACCGATGTACTTTATTGTGTGTGTGTGATAAGCTTTATGTTAAAGGATAAAATTTAAATAGTACGTTGAATGTGGGAAAGTTGATTACCGTGCTCACAAGCGCTTAGGCAATATTTTCTTTTTTACGTTGAGAGAAATCCTTTTCTTATTTACCATTGTATTCTACAAGAGCCTTTCAAAAGTAAATTAACTGCATATTAAAATCAAAGCTTAAAGCAAAGGCAATTAATTACATATTATACAGAACAAAAAACCAGAATTAAGTTAATTAAATATCAATGATAGACAAAAAAAAGGAAGGAAAAAGAATAAAGAATAAAAGTATAATGTTTTATATTCCCTCAAAAAGAAAAGGAAGAAAGCCGAGAAAAAAAGGTTTAACTAAATGGAAAAGGATGTAAATTTGCAATTCAAAAAAGATCTGAAATTTCCGTAAAATGCTTTAAAATATTTATTTTTATTTTACTCTCTCATTTGTTTTTTCTTTCTTATCTTTTTTTTTTTTTTAATTTTATTAATTCATTTTTTGTGTCTCAAAACACAATTCGAAACAAGCACGCTAATAAAATAAAAACAAAAGATCAAATGAAACACCCCTATTAATGAAGACCTATGATTGGCTGTCAGGCTCCACTCCTACTTTCTACGTCACGAAGAATTTCAGGGCTGGAGAGAAAGCTCGATAGCGACATAACGGGGTGACAGCGGTGAGAAAGTTTTTCCCCTGGTGGCGAACT
Organism: Trichonephila clavata; assembly: GCA_019973975.1. Classification (NCBI taxonomy): domain Eukaryota; kingdom Metazoa; phylum Arthropoda; class Arachnida; order Araneae; family Nephilidae; genus Trichonephila; species Trichonephila clavata. The sequence continues at coordinate 186,073 of BMAO01008266.1, read as the reverse complement.
GCTTTCATTTCCGATAGGCTGTCGCTTGCAGAATCGAGCTCTGAAAATCATTAATCCGCAAGGAACAATCTTTAAGTGACCATTAGGAAGAAAGTTGTAAAAGTGAAGTAAATTAACTATTCTTTTTTATAAACGATCAAATTCCTTGATAATTTATAAGGGCTCTCTCCTTGCACCAATTTATAAAATCTAAGTAAAATAAAAACAAAACAATGGTTCTCCTTTGGCAAGTAACACAGATCGAACGCGCGTACCTCAAAAAGATAGGATATTCGTATATTATTAAATTGGGATCTTTTATAAGCTGATCACATTTTTTTTTTGAAAGACTTCCGTACGCGAACTACATGAAGATCACCACAACAAAATAATAATAAATTACAGTTTTAAAAAACACCCTTTTATTGTTAATCGAATTAAGTTGAAACTTAATCTTTTCGTCGCCAAATCTGGAAATGGGATCTGAAATTAGTTGCCAGATGCGGGATGGGATCTGAAAATGGGAAATCGTTAATCCTGATCAGGACAATGGAACAAAATTATTAAATGTTTGTATTGTCATCGGTCCTGCACAAGTGAGCAAAATTCCGAATTAACCTGACCTTTTAAAGTGGGTAAAAATTGAGTTCAAAGGTTCCGTTACATACAAGTGAAGCTTATGAAAGGGTTTTAAAAAAAAGCTATTACTCAGACTATTATCAGACATTTGTATAAAATAACTGGAAGCTTAATATGAAGAAAAACAAAGTATACGCAAGATAATTTTTACAACATCAGTGCCGGTTTATCCATTGGGCGCTTGGGGCGGGTGCCCACAGAAGGGCCCGGATAAACTGACTTAACCACATTTTCTGGTTATAAATTTCGATTTTCCAGTGACAAGGGGGTATGCAGATCTTCTGCACCCAGAGCCCGAAATGAGCTTACATCGGCACTGCATAACATAGATGTTAATTATGCTTTAAAAACAAAAATTTTCCACACTAAGCTTTAGTGATAATATAATAAGTTGTTACTGTGAAATGATTGATTATGTTTTTACTTCTTTTTTTATGTACTTTGACTCATTATGCATGAAATTCTTATGTGTAATTATTTTATTGCATGCATTTATTTTCTTGTTATTTCAATTGGAAATTATTTTTAAGACAATTTGATATTTAATTTTAAGAAAAAGTAACATTAACTTATAAATTAAATTATTTTTTTAAAAAAAATACTTAATTCTGTAAGATATATATATATAAATGTCCTCTCATTGGACTCGTGCTTTTATCCATTCATAAACTATGCACTTCTAATTTGACTTCCATATTACTTTTTAGCTACTTATATTCAGATATATATATTTTTTTCTGATATTAAAAAAGGCATTTTACCAGCACTCAAAACGAATTTTAGAGTCTTTCCAATTTAATTTTTGAGTAAATAGATTTAAAAGCTAAAACCAATAAAGAAATTTTTAATTTCTTGAATTAAAAATACATTACTAAAATTTTAAACTTAATTATTTTAATGATGCATGATTCACTTTATTAATTTTAGCACAAAATTGTTTATTGATAACAATTAAGAAACATTAATACTTCATCTTGTGGTAAAGTATTTCTCAGTTTTAATCGTTATATTATATAAAGCATGTTGTGTGTTTCTTGTGATTGAAATATTACATGTTTCCCTGCATTTTTCTAGTCTGTTTGTAATAATTTTTAACACTGCATTGTCAAATATTAGAAACCCTTCAGTAGAATTCCCCACCCTAATTAACGAAGCTAATGTAATACATAATTTTTAAATTAAATTCATTCATATACTGAGCATTTTCTACAACCTTATTCAGTAATATAAATAAAAAGAAATATTTCGGGGAGTGATAAAGTTTTTCCACTAAAATGCATTTATAATGATGCCCCTTAAAGAAGTGCATTGTTTTGTCTAAAACAATTTTTATGGGGGGGAAAAGGCTGATTTTTTGGGGTCATTTTTCATTTTTGTATGTTTTCCTTTTGTTTTAATCGTTAATTTTTTGCCTCCCAGATACGATCTCAATTTTTATGAAAGGAAGAACTGGGCTATAAAGAAAAAAAAATTAAGGCTTCAAATCTGATAGGCACATTTAACGAAGAAAGAAAAAAATCCCGAAAATTAAAAACGAAATTTTGATATGGCTTCAAGCAGAATTATTTATAATTTTCCCGTTTTTCAAACAAAGGCAAATGTTATACGTGATGGTTTAAATTAAAATATTGGAAAAACTTCTTAAGCAGACAACAATAAACTATTCAGCTTATGTGCTCAGCCTTCAAATAATTTTGAGTGTATTATTGACTACACCTCTGAAAATATCACAGAAAAATGAGAAAACACTAAGTGTTTCTGAGGATAGCAAGAGAAATGGCTTTTAGTTTTTATACATTACTTTTTGGATTTTTTTTATCTTCAATGAACCAGTGACAAACTTTTCAAAATGAATTATTACAAAGCTAAGGTGAATAATGAAAGTACTTTTTGAAGATGATGAAAACTGATATTTCAAGAGCACACACAGAACAAAGATTTATCAGAAACTTAGAAGAAACAGAAGTTAAATGCCATAATTTAAACAAAATGAGAAGATAACTCAACAGAGGAAAAGCTATATAAGAGCAATTCCGGTAAAAAATGTATTAATGAAAAAAATGTTTTGAAATATTTATTATAAAATATGAAACAGGAATTTCTAACCTTTTTCTTTTAATTTGAAAGCTGATACAGCTTGGCAAGAAATGAAATTCCAGAACATGTAAAAAACAAGATTACGTGAAATGGCTTCTAGGAAATGCATCATAACTAAAATTGATGTTGAACTATTTTAATAATAGAATGGATAATATTTTCACGTTTTATGAGATGCATTTTTTTATTAATATTTGTGTTAAGAACCAAACGTTATTCTTGTATCTTCGCATCACTTTTAGAATTCTGGAAGTACTAAAAACTCTAAAATCTCTAATCGATATTAGTTATGTAAAACTTATGGTAAAATAAATGAATTTTTTAACAGAGCACAAAAAATTCAATATTCAAAAAACAGAAGAACAGCAATTTTAAACGAAAATAAGATATTTTATTTACCTATTTAAAAAAACATATATCCCATAAAAACTTGCTAAAACGATGCAATACCTCAAAAAATGACCTCTTTACAACAATTTTGATTTAGTTTTTGAATTAAGAACAGACTTATAAGGCAGTCCCATAAATTAATTTTTAAAAATTACGAAGAAAATTATCCTAATCAAATGAACTTAGACCTAAGCATATACCTAATAATAATTAAATTGCAAAAATTATGGAATATCAGTCCTCGGGGTTTCTGAACATTTTGACAAAGCAGTTGAAGAAGAAATTGTTTATTAAAGAGAAAAGTAATCACTGGTATTCTCTATCTGCTTCAGGATGTTCGACTGAAGAAGGTTCCAGAAGCTCAAGTGACAGTACCTCCAGAACTGGAAGCGCTGTTTGGAAAAAACACCAACAAAATGTGTGGAGTTAGTCCAAGTGACATTGACAAATATTCACGACTGTTATTTCCTGTGTGTTTTGTGTCTTTCAATATGATGTACTGGATCATCTATCTTCACATCAGTGATACACTGGGAGAAGACAATGTAGCTTTGAGCAATTGATTGCATTGAAACCTAAGCAATGCTGAATTTTTATATCAAAGAACTAGTTTTATCTGAAAATATAACTCGAAAATCACGCCGATTTTTTCCACGCCAAAACCAACACTATTAATCACACTGGTCGAGAGCATAACAACTGCCCTCAGGAATTGGAACTATTTCGTAATTTTATTGTTAGATAAAGAGTTTATGAATGCAAGTTAAATGCAAATATTGTTAAAGCCTGGTTGTGCATGATATAGATTATAAATACGAAATTTTAGAGAATTTGAGGTCTTAACTGCACCTAGTTACCAAACGTAACCTACTTAACTACATTATAGCTTTAGGTACACCATATGAGATTGAATACTTACTCGTACGTTGAGAGGAATTTATTTCAACTCATAGTCATTTCCTAAGCACTCCTGGGATTGCTCTAATATTATAGATATTTTTTGCATGAGACCACCGTGTATTCATATTATAAAAGGCATGAACAAATATTTTCTAAGAGTTAAGGCTCTTGTTTTTAGATTGTTAAATATATACTTGTATAATAGATCTACTTGTTGTTTTATTAATTAAAAAGAAATGTACTGTTTCACTTAGACAAAGTCATTTGTACGACTAAACCTGTTTTGCCTATTTCCTCTCATAACATTGACTCTAAGTCTTTCATATACTTTTCATTGCCAACAATCGCATATTGCAATTAGTTGAAAACATATCACAAGAACTTTATATGTGTTAAAGTCTAACAGATTTTCTTTTCAAACTCGTGGAGGTAAGAATCTTTGTATAAAATTCATATCGTATATTTAAATTGAGAAACTACAACTTAAGAATCAACAATCCATAGTTAAATATTAACAAAAGAATTAATTATTATTCATACGTAAAAGAAACAATTCAAATCAACTCCGAAAGCATTGAAAAATGCGTTAGAACTACAGTATCAAGAAAATTATCCAATTACAAAAACTTGTAAAATAATATATTCTCTGATGCACAAATGAATAAATATTTCTAAAGTCTCAAATAAATAGCTATAAAATTATATTTTTTAAATTTTAATCGGAAGGCAAAAATTAAAATTCTATAATAAAAAAGCGTATAACTAATTCATTTAAATTTTGCAATGTGTGAGCATTTAACAACGAATTCCGAGAAAGGAACAAAACAAATTATATATAAAAAATATCACAGGTAATAAAAATAAATAAATTTACTTTTTGATCTGAGTTTTAAAAGTACATTTATTTGAAATGGAATTTCTTCATGCAATCAATATTGTAAACTTTTCAGAGCAGCTATTGTAAATACAAAGAAGTCCAACAAATAATACTGCCAACAAATTTACCTTATGAGCTTTATTAAAACTCTAAGCAATAATAAAAATAGTTCACGTCTCGAAATAAGTTCAATACTATAGGGTGAAATAGTCACCACAATGCATCTTTCTGTACATATAAAGATATTTAACTTAGGCAAATAACTAATGCCTTCTCACAATGGTGTGTTTTTTATTCCGATGTCGATATAATCTTCTATAAATTCAAGCATCTTGAATTATTTTTATTTCTCTCTAGTAAAAGAACAAAATACGTACAGACCTTGTTAGAAAAACCGTAGCTACTTTTTAATAACCTTTTTATAGCACTTTTTCTAATATATTGTGGTTTCACGTTGTTTTCTGGCAATAATCATTGAAAGTGAAAAGGGAGTATTTTACTTATATTGTATTGTAACTTTTTATAATTGCATTATACCTTCAATGAAGAAAATATTTACTGATGATAGTAGTAATATCACTGAAACATTTTATTTACATTTAAAAGAAATCAGTTCAAAAATATCGTATTTAAGAAAAAAGAGGGTATGAAAACTCAAAGCACTATCTTGTTGATATCAAAAATATCCATAGTAAAAATCAGCAGTAAAATTGGAAAATATTCAAAAAACCTTCATTAATAATTTTTATTGTTTCAAATTATTTGAAAAGTTATGAGTGAGGTGTTTGTTTTTTCCTTTGCTTATCATTGCAAATTCAATATTGGAATTTGTTATAAAATTAAATGGCTTACATCCTCTCTTTGTTTTCTATTTTATTGCTTTTTATTTAAAACAAAATACTATCTGTATACTTTCCATGATCGTATTTAATATATATTACATCACATTTCAATTCTTCTAAACATTTAATATGCGTACGTGCAAAAATAATTTTATGCAAGTTACTTCACACATTTCTACTTGTTAATCAATTGCAACATTATTTCCTACGGGTTAACCTCTAATGTTATTTAATTTATCATGAATATATGTGAACATGAGCATACTATCGGTCTATAGCAATAAATATGCAGTTATAAGAAAATGCAGCTTAAAGACCTATCAATAATTTCATGTGATTGTGTAAACTCCAAATAATGAAATTATTAAAGATCAGATGAATAATACTAGTTTAAGTAAATATTTAAAAGTATTCATTTCGCACAGACAGTTATTCATTGTACATATACACTACAATCAATACATTTCATTAAAACTATTTTTGACACAGATTTATAGAGCTTTTGTTAATATTTAGTGCTCATCGATTTAACTTTGAATTTCAAGCGAATCAACCCAGTATGGTTTTCATTGTTTTGAACTGATTGAAAAATAAAAGTTATTTAAGAATAGTAGTATAACTATATTTTTGATGATCTTTAGAAAAGTATAAAATGTATACTTTAAGTCGGAGTAAAAAATATTGGAAATATCACAAGAAAAATATACAATATTTACTTAGAAAATTCAATTTAGAAAAAAAATTAATTTTCTTTTTATTGCATTTTCATGCGTTTTATTGTATTTATAACAAGGATTGTTATGTTGTAAAAGATGTATATGTGTATATATAATCATTTTCTAAAGTGCCATAAATCTAATAAAACAAAGAAATAAAAATATAACAATAAGTCAATACTATAAGTCAAAAATAATATTCGTATATATATTTGTAATTTAGATGACACATTATGTTCTTAAGTTTTTTAATACAATTACATTTGAAAGCGCCTTTGAAACTGCTATATGTAGTTAGAACTTATAATCTATAGTACATATTTTATATAATACTGTTGTTTCTTAACCTTCAATATAAAATAATGAAGGTTTTCTTCCAAAAGTAACATATCAAAGTAAAATTTGAGTGTTCAATGTTGTTTTCTATCTTTAATATCATATATTTGTATCTCGTTGAATTTATCCATCCACTGTTATTTAATATACCAGTAGCAATAAAACTTCATAAATAGTAAGAATATATGAAGCACCGTAACTAATTTTATAATTAAAAAATATCATTTTTAAAAACAGGTATTAGTAAAAAAGAATATCTATGGGTAATGTGGATTTTGAATAAGCCTTAAAACCATTCAAGGCATCATAAAATATACCAAATTTATTATGTTATGTCAAACTACAAAACTCTTACAGATAAAGTGTTTTATAAATATTCATTTGTGCATTAGAAAATAAAGAACTATTTAAGTAGCTTCCAGTACCTTTATTGTTAAAGGTTCAAATTACATCATGTTCAAATGCATTTATTTTAATTTTCAAAATAAAAAAAAGACTAAAAGGACACTTTATTAATTTATAATATAACTAGCGGTAGTTATATTAATACACTATTAAATTTATTTAGCTGTCTGACTTAAATAATTAATGACAAACAAAAAGTATGAAGCATTCTGTGTGATAAAATGTGATTTTCAACTATAAACAATATGTGTATCTGGTATGAAACTATGCAATGTTCTTTACTAGAATATTTTTAATTTATCATGTTTAGATTTTAATAAAATATTTCTGCAATAAGAAGTGTTTATTTATTTTGACAACGCTCGTTGTGTACAAACGTATTCCATTACAAATACACTATTTACAAAGCTCAGCGGCAGAAAAAAATAGCCTTGTATAACGTGGAAAAGCAAATATCTCCACTGAAGTGCTTCATCTCTCTGACACAAATTTAACCTGGCAGAGACGTATAGCATATATAGCAAGTTTTGTCACTAAAGAAATAAGAAAAGTTTTTCTCCTTTTTGTTCCATCAGAAGAATACTAAAAAGAGTTTAGTTATTTGGCCACAAAATAATGTATAGTATGAAGCAGATTATTTGACTTAAGAGTGTTAAGTAATAAATAGTTGTTATTTACGATTCATATAAAGCAGAATCTCTAAGGCTTAGCGATAAAGAAATCCTATGTCAGTTTTAATTTTTAATAAGCTATCGTTAACAGTACGCTTTTTCTCTGCCACATAAAAAGGTCTAGATTAAATTTCAAAATAATATTTGCTTTGAAAGATCAAACATTTACTTTAAAGAATCCATCAAAAATGCAGTCGTTGTTTAAATCCATATAAAAAAAGGCCTTTTCCCGTCAGTGTCAAATATTTTCTTTTCTCTTTACATTAAAAAAAAAATGTGTACCTATACCGAGTCTTTCCCGTTTTTTAATGCAATTGTTTTTATTTGAACTAAATTTACGTCCTATGCATAATCAGTTGAAAGTAAAACTAATTGCATTTATTTAACGTTGGCGATCACTTAGAAGTTTCTTTATAATTTTTTTTAAAAATAAATAATAAATTATACGACCTGAATTAAATATAACAACAAATCTTTTGGGTAACTAATTAATTTTGCATTATAATACTTTTTATTTGGGATTTTTAAGTTTTACAAAATTTTACATTTACAGAATTAGGATTTGTTGTTTTGTTAAATGAATTTAAAGAGTAAAGAGAAAGATGTAAATGAGTAACGTTTCCTTCCTCAACAATTTATACTAAAAATAAATTAACTATTCTGAAAAATTAATAAATTTTCACCCTTCTTTGTATAGACAATTGCAAAACTATTCTCTCCCTACCTAAAAGATCTTGTACATTTCCAATAATGGTACAACACATTCAAAATATTTCTTGAAACTGATAGTGAAAAAAAAAGTTTTTTGAAATAAAAAAAATATAAAAATTTTGAAAGCATCTTCTAATGAAGTTATTTTTGTATGTTTGTTGCTTTGTCCCGTTTTGCCCTTTTCATTTAATTTTAATTTTTAAGGTTTATTAACAGTGATATTCCTTAGATGGTGTTCAATAATCAATTTTTTTCTTTCCAATTTAATGGAATTGATATAATTTTAGTGACGGAATAAAATAATTGGGGGAAAATATCCGAATACAAAAATTATTTTTTGATACAAAACTTTTCATAAATGTTCATCGGATACATATTTTCTAAGAGTTTACACTAAGTCTGTTCAGTCTGAAATCATTTAATAAAGATTATGGTACATTAACAATTCATAGCATACGTCACTAACTTTGAAAACAAAAGAAAAAATTGCATTGGAAAAATATGGAAAACGCACGCGCGGAAATGTTTATAAAAAGTAAATATATTTACACAGAGGAAAATTAAGACAAAAAAAATGATGATGCAATGGGAAACTATTTCATTTATTATATGATGAGCATAATTGTTAAAAGCAAATTTATAAATCAATTGAAGAATTATTGTCGTCGTTGAGAAATTAGTTTTTGATACAAGTGCCAAACATTTTGTAATTTTTCTCTAATTTTCCTTTAACGTTTTTGTCTTCTTTTTTTTTTATTTCAAAGCTTTACTGATTATCATTTAAATGGGAAACAAGCCACTGTCTTATGATAAATCTTAAAAAAATAATTCACAGATATCAATTAGGGACATGTTTTTAAGTACCACATAGTAAAAATGAAGGTGTGTGCGTGCGTGATTTTCTATTTCAGTTTTCTTGAGAGGGATTTCCTTTAAATCTTTATGGTCCGAACCCTTTAAGGGGATTCACCCATGTAACTGCCTGTTTTTTAATAATTTTTAGAGAATTTTTTTTGACAAACAGGGAAAAGATAGAACTTTATGCTTTTTATAATTTATTTATATGTATTTTAAGAGTATGTATATAAATGTTTAGCGAAAAATATCCAATAGAACATGAGTTATAGCGCTCTGAACACACCCGTCTCGAAAATATATGGACGCTCACTTCCTCCACGATTGGAGATTGATTTCAAATAAGGCTGATTGCCTTATTTGAAATTTTTAAAAAAATTAACTGTTTTTTAATCTATAAGTATGAATGCATCGAATGGACTGTACTCAATTGAAAATATCAAAAATTGGATTTTTGGTAGACCTCTGAAGAAAGAGTTTCGAATTTCATAAGGGGGGTTGTAACGCTTTTGTTATAAAAAATAGAAATATTTTGAATTTTGAAATGATCGTAGTCCATTTGGTGCGTATATATGTGCTGAGTCTACCCTATAAATTTGAAGTCGTTCGGTCAAACCGTTCTTGGGATATGATGGAGGAAAGTTTGAAAAACACAGCTTTGAGAAAAACGCGTTTAAAGTTTCAAGTCCGATTAAAACAATGAAAATCTTCACTTACCCTCAATCGGTGATGCCTGGTGGCGAAGACTAAAACAAGTTCGACGAAATATTCAATAACTATATATATTTCCTTTTAAACCTCTACAAACTTACATGAACGTATATTTGCATAGAAGGGTCAATGGTATCAAGCCCGACTGTACACAATAGACCCAGCCTTCGATTGCCCCCCAACTCAGCGCTCCGAACAGCTGCTTCTCTAACACTTGTTTCTTTATAACGACTCCAAGTTTTGTGAAATCATTTTACCATCGTATTCTAGACATGTTAAGGAAACAATTTATGCAAAACAAAAAAAAATTGATTTTTTGAACTCATCACATGGGTTAAAAATTATCGTGTGATTGTTCTTAGTTTTCCCCCTTGAACTGGAAATACAATTTTAATAATTGTTTTAGTTCTTAAAAAAGTGTCGCGTCGACAAGTGTTGTGGAGAAATGATGCAATATTACATCAACATCTGATCTGACAAATCAGAGGGCAAAGATTAGGAAATCATGAGAGTAGCGAGTTCTCGAAATTTCCACTATAGAAATACATAAGCTGAGATTGTTTAGAATAAAAATAAGAACTTTACGCATGTGTTTTGTTGCTCTTTTTATTTATGAGTTCGCTTGATTGTATAATGTATCGTCAAGAATTATCGTAAATAAATTCCTAAATTGTAATCAACTTGTTAGGAAGCAATACCTTCAAAGTAAGTTTCAACAAATTTAAGAAGTTTTGAAGTAAAACGCTTTATATATATGCATATATATATATAAATCTATTTATAAAGATCTAGGGAAAAAATTATCATTGCATAAGAAATTTTGATATTAAATAATAATGCTGAAAAGATTCAACAAAAATTTAAAAATATTTGCTACAATAATATGACAATTAACATATATTCTCGGCTTTAAAGATTAATTATTACTCTAAAAATATTTCAAAATTAAATACTTTTCGACAACATTTTTAAATGGTATAAGAGGAAATTAAAATAACAGAGATTAAAATTTGTTTCAATGAAATTAATATCATATTCTATGATTCACGAATTTCAAGTTCTGTCAGACAAACCCGCAAAAATATTAACAAGGGTTTCATTCAATAATCAGCCAAAAGTAAAATTTCCTTGTTATTAGACGTAATTTAAAATGGTAAAATGTAAGAGATGAAAAGGTAAAATGAAACAAACAAAAATAATCCATGAATAAATAAAGAAATGAATATTACGATTCAATTGCTTTTATAATTTCTTAATTACAGTTTCAGATTTTTTTACATAAAAAAAGAACATTGAAAACTGAGAAGCTAAAAATTCATTCATTCCAAAAATATGAACAATCCAGAATTCAAACTGATGAAATTCCGTAAAATAGTTAGATTTGTAGTTAATGTTTGATAAATAAAAAGAAAAATACTTTTTAGGTTTCTGAAAAATGATGAAAAAAAATTCAGGGGTTCTTTGGTTTTCACATCAGAGAGAAACTTTATACATATATTTCAGGTCTTTCAAAATTGTTTTCCCAGCCAAGTATAACCAATTCTGACCTCAATTTTAAGGAAAAGGTTTTCTTTTGAAAGGAAAACTCAGATTGAAGAAAAGCAGAATCATAATGTAACAACATTTTGTTAAGCTGTTGTTTGATTCTTTTTTCCTTCCTTCTTGTAAAATAGAAACAAGAAAAGAAAGAAAATATCAAGGCACTATTCAAAAGGGGTGGAGTTAAGCATTTCATTTCTCAAGAAAATTTCCGAACAAGAATAAGAAACTAGACGGAGGAAAAATTCCTGAAATAAAAAAGGATTCCATGGTTTTTCTTAGCACTATTTCATCGATTTGATTCAATCAATTGTAAAGGTATTGGTCCAGGAAAGTCTAAAACGGCTGGAAATAAAAGGAATGCAGAAGAACGTGGTCACAAGATAGCTATAAACCAACTTTTAAGAGATGAACTCCCGAAACAATCGCACTCCATTGCCTACTCAAAACCATCAAAATCTTTAGATCTTTTCAAACAGCACGAACGAAACAGCTCGGGTTTTACGGAACTCAAGCAATGTAGAAAGACTTTTCTCTTTTCAAAATTGATTCTACTTATGAATGTCAGGAAGATGAATAAAAAAAAGTATTCTTGTGACATTAGTAAAGTAACCGAAAATCCATTGTTTTATAAAGGGGTCGAATACATATTTCGATTCGAAATCCCACTGAAAATATTTATTATGCGTAGCCCCATAGACCAAATTTTTAATTTTTAGAAAAGATACTACCCCCTCCTGCCGTTTTCGTCTATGTGTTTTAAGAATGTAGCCCCCCCCCTTCCCTCATAAGAGAGATCTGTACACACAACTGTCTTTGAGCATATTCGTTTCATTAAAACTTATTACAAATGTGTGAAATTCACAAAAATCGAAATTATGATATTGAAAGCCCATTAAAAAATTGAATTAAACCAATTTCCCATAAATATGCACACAGCGCGCTTTAGTACTGTATAAATTTCCCTAGAAAAATATAAAACTACCTTAGAAAAACTGCAAAGCAGTTAAAATTAAAAAATATATATTAAAATATAAAAATTTTTAATCTGAATTGCAGGTCTATCAAAATATTTCAATTTCAGAAAAGTAACGAGCAATAGACAAAAAAAATATGGGCATATTGACTATTTTATTATGGACATGATTTATGAATGCTATATGCTATCATACAAAATAGTCAAAAAATAAATTTTCCTTGCAGACGAATATGAGTGATGAATCCTCTAACAATGTGTAGACTGATATTTTAAAGAAAGAATTGTAGCAACCGGAGAAACATCTCGTAAATAGCATAAAAGAAAACCACATAGATCAGTATAAAATTTCTTGAATATAATAGGTAAATACAATATAAAAATATGTAATTCTATCTAATTACCATAAAAATAACTTCTCGAAACAGATTTTTCTCGAACAAATATGTTGAATAGAATATGTTTGATGAAAATATGCATACCAGGGATAAAAATGTAATTTAAAGAATATAGCGTAGCATGTTAAGCAAATGATGAATATTGTTACAGATTGTTAAAGTCAATCTTATACATAAAAATTATGCGCACTATTATATACAAAAACAATATAAGCATGTTATTTTTAATTTTTTAACATAACATTATTGCAGGAATTCATACGAAAATTTCTTCCAAAACGTGGCTGGTAACCGTTCATACCATACAACATCTGTAAAAGTTCATTTTAGATAATATTCCATTTTTCAAATGAAGTTTTTAAATCGAAAATTTAAACGTTCAGATATTGTTTCATAATTCTTACCATTAAATGCCACTTGAAACTATTTTTAAAGAAAAACCTTTTTCTGGCTGTTTTTTTTTTCAGTATAAATCTAAAAGCATGGAACGACATCCTATATGTCATTGAAAAATAATACAATTAGAACTTATATTCTGTGAAAGAGTATTAGTGAATTTTGACAGAAAGGGAAGATCGATACATTTCAACTCGGGAAATTTCAAAATCTTTCCGTAAAAAAGAACTTCACATGTCACACAATTTGTAAGCCCTGAATTAAATACAACGAGTAATACAAAATTTATGAAAATTAAGAAAAAAACCAGTGTATTGTTAATAATAAAGTTTGTCTGCTATTGTGAATTGAGAATGTAACCATTGTAAAAGAATGGCACAATATTTCTATAACTGAGCTTACTCACCTGGTTATTCCCATGAAAAACAGGTGTTTAAGAATATCAGGATAAATAGAGAACCAATATCATATAAAGTTTCTTCTTTTTCTTTGATTTTAGACAAGTAGTCTTATAATATATTACTAGTGTATTTTTTATTTATTTCTAATAGTTTCGTTAAATAAATCTTTTATTGAATTATTCAAAATTACCCAAATCAATTGTGATAAATATATTGTAATATATTTCTCTCGTGTGTTTAAATTATATTTAGAAGAACCTCTATTTTTATTATTTTAAATTTTCATATTATTTGATCTTTTAATTTCTTAACAGACTGTTAAAGACACTATATAATATAATACACAAATCACATTCGTATTTAATGTATCAAAAAGGAAGAATTTCTCATAACAAATTTCAAGTTTTCAAAATTTTATAAAACATGTACTTAAATATTTTTAAGTTTCTGAGTTAGAGTGGCAAAACTTAATCACTACTAGGCAATTTATTCTGGAACTTAGAAAATTTAACTTAGATTTATTTCACTTTCGTTGAAAATACCTTTTTTTTTTTTGTCATTTTCTTTGTTTAAAACTCTAAAACAACTTTGTTGTAAATTAAAAAGGATTTTTTTTCCAAATCATATTTTTGGATTAACTTTATACAAATTACTTGCTTATTTTCATTTAATTTATTTTTATAAATATGGAAATAATTATATATAAATCTATACTTTAATGATAGTTAAATTAATTTAGGCAGATAATACTGCTTATCATTTATATTGACTGTATATTATATAAGTATATAATAACAATCAGTTTAAGATTAAACAATGAAATAACATCTACGTAAAGCAGTGCTTCTCAAAGTTTCAATATTTGTGACCCAATATTCAATGATAATTTTCATCACGCCCCCTCCAAAGAATATAACAATGTACTTAATTTAATAATACTATACTTTGGCACTAAAGCTACAATACGACTTTCTGTTAAGCGCCACCGGAGTATATAAACGTCTCACTCAGCCAAAGCATTAATTTCCCGGACGTATATGTACGTCTTTCCGCAGTAAGATCTTTTCTGTGCACTGCTATCCATAAAATTATTCCGAAGTCCTTGGAATGCAATACAAGGACCTTGACAGTGTTCGTGAAGGGTTTATTTATTTCAGAGGACTTGCTTATTTATTCCTTTTCTCCCCCCCCCCCTAAAATACAACACATACGCACACCTACTTAGAAAACGGTGGCATTGAGGAGCAAATCGCATAACTTTTAAACGGCTCATGAATTTTTGAAAAATGATCGATTTTGACTTTTTTTATATATTTTTAAATAGTTCAAACATTTCTGCTTAAAATGATATATGATATATTGAAATACAATAATTAGAATTATTTTTATTTATTTTTAAAAGGAAGCCACTTTTCTTGATGTGTGACAGGTGTTCCTCCAGGAGCACCTGTTTTTCATCATACTTAATTTTTCGATGGCAGCGCGATTTGTTTTTTCGACAATTAGTATAACCTTTGTTTTACACACAAATAAAACGATTTTTCTTTGAAGAAAGGAAAGGACAACTCAACACAGTAATTTTTTTCGTTTGATTTGTTGTTAAATGGCACTATTCTTGCTTGAACTTGCTAATTGTGAATTCTAATTTATTTATCCAGATTTTTTTTTCTGTTTAATCCACGTTTTACATAAAATTGTTTATTAGTATTTTATTACCGACAAAAATTATGGGGAGATCTGAAAAACATTTAAAAAACTCAAAAATGTCGGCGTTCAAAAAATGAATGCTCAAAATGTTCCAGCTATCACATCAGACAGCACAAAGTGCTTCAAAATGAAAACTTATTTCAAACAACAGTTTATATGAAGATATGGAAGGAAGTAATGAAAAAAAATTTTAATAGAATTAAATTTATTGAATAAAGTTTTATTGAACTTTACTGTTCGTAAAAACTGAGGCCATTCCATCTCTTTGGAGGCTTCTAAAAGAGTTGGAATTGCGTATTACTTGGAACTTTGTTGTAGTTTTTGCTAAAAAAACATGGTTTCCATACGTCAACTAAATTGAAGAATAAAAATAAACTTTTCCACTCAAATATCAGATTGGTATTTGCTTGCGGATCTATTGGAAGAGGTCGTTCAGCTGCAAAAACATTCTGTGGACTTATGAACTTGCCATCTCCACCTGAAAAATTCTGTACTTATACAGAATTGTTGTTCGACTCTTCTAAATTAACCTATGAAAAATCAATGAGAAATTCTGTTGAGGAGGCAACACGAATAGAAGATAGCCGTGACATCACTGTTGCCTTAGATGGTTCATGGCAGAAAAGAGGATACCAGTCCCTCAATGGTATTGTTACAGCTACGAGTGTCGATACTGGAAAAGTTATTGACTTTGAAGTGTTTTCGAAACATTGTCGGTGCAAAACTGCATTTAATTCTGTTCATAAACCATCATTTATTGCCAACTATAGAGGAACAAGTAGAGGCATGGAAGTGAAAGGTGTAACGGCGATATTTGAAAGATCCGAAGCTCATTATGGCATTCGTTACACAAAATATTTGGGCGATGGAGATTCAAGAGGTTTTTGAACAATACTAGTCCTGAATCCTTATGACACTCAAGTGGAAAAATTAGAGTGCATTGGGCATATCCAAAAGCGTATGGGTACCCGTCTTTTAGATCTCAAAAGAAAAAACAGAGGAAGAAAATTAAGTGATGGAAGAAGCTTAAGTGGACGCAACCGACTCACCATCATTTTAATTAAAAAAATTCAGAGGTATTATGGTATAGCCATTAGAAACAATATCAATAATCTACACAAAATGAGAACTGCTGTTTGGGCTGTTTATTTCCATCTTTTGTCTACAAATGAGAGCCCTCAACATGGATTGTGTCCCTCGGATGCAAATTCATAGCGCAAGTTTCAGAAAGCAAAAGCTGAATTTAACGAAAAGCATTATGATCATAAAAAACATACCCATGTGCCATCTTTCCTCATGAATGAAATTAAGCCAATTTTTAGAGATTTAGCTGACGCTAGGTTATTAAAAAAATGTCTACATGGAAAGACTCAAAACCCCAATGAGTCAGTTAATAATACCATATGGTCAGTCATTCCAAAATCTACGTTTGTGGAGTTAAAAACTCTAAAATTAGGCGTAAATATGGCAATTGCACAATTCAATATGGGCCATGTAGCCAAATTAATCATTTTAAAACATTGTGGTATTGAATCAGGTTTTAATTGTGTGTCATGCTTTAAAAAATTAGATGCACGTAGGATTCGTGTAGTCCAACAAAAGCATCTTGAGATACAAAAAAAAAAGGCTATATTGCTAAAAATAATGAAAAAAAGAAAATTAGAAGAGTCTTTTGTAGAGGCAGAGGGCAAAGAAAATGTTTCATATGCTTCTGAAAAGTATTAAAAAAGGTAAATCATCAAAAATTACAAATTTTTACTTTAAAGCCTGTTTTCTCAAAATGCAATATTTTTCCCTTTATGTACCTTTTTCTCAGAAACTAATTAATGTAAGGTCCTCAAATTTTCAGTAAGTATATTTTCAACATGTTTACACATTTTAATGGAGCGGATAAGATATATCTAACAAACTTTTTTAGATAACGTCTTTTTAAACTAAATTGGGGGGGGGGGATTGGACATATTTAAAAAAATTCATAATTATTTTAATTTTAGTAAAAATACAAAACTCTCGATTAAAGTCTTATTTATAGTACATATAATCTACTGTAAAAATTTCATCTATGAGAAGCAAGTAGTTTCTGAGAAAAAGGTACATAAACTTACGAAATTTAACATGGACTCCTACGGAAGTGCCGGACCCCCTTAAGGGATTAATTACAAACCACACAAATTATCAAGATAAGTGCTCATTTTTTGATGACCCTATGGGGTCATTGGTAATTATTAATGTTGTTTTTAACTTAGTTTTGTTAAATTAATTATAAAATACAGAGAGTGTGCAGTACTAATACATTTATAAGTGTATTATATCAGTGTAAATGTGTATTTTATTTTTTATTATGCCAGAATGTATTTTGCGTTTGTTTACTTTTAGTAAATTAATATTTTTTTAAATAATCATTTGTTTTCGACTTTCCAATATACTCGTGCCCCTCGCTGAGTTATCACGCTCCCCAGTTTGAGAAACACTGACGTAAAGCAATTTATAAAAACTCAGTGAAAGTTGATTCATTTACTGACCAAGCTGCACTGAACACGCATTAGTCCATGAAAAAGTGAACTATGACAGAAAACATGTTAAAACGAAAAGTCTGAATAAAAATCTGTACCCTTACTGAAGAAGTTTTAACTCTTCTAAATCGAATCGTACATTCTGTGCAACGGAAATAATACATTATGTACACTTGTAGGTATGTATGTGTATATACGAATAGTATGAATTGTTATAACACTTTATTCCTAGAAAAATGTGTAACCCCAAAAGGCCATTTTGAAGATATCTTTAAGATAGTTGATGAAAGTTCGTATCGAATAAGTATGATATTGAAACAACCTTCATACGAAGGGAATTTAATTTTCGGAGAATTATTACCATGTGTAAGGAATTTTACTATTTATTTAAATAATAAAAAAAAATGCGGAACTTATACAAACCAAAATATCTTACAAGATACTTACTGATGAAAATTTTGCCTAACTCGAGATTGTTATATGTTACAATAAATCGTATGGAAAACCTTCAATGGGATCTTTAAGTTGTGAGTTATGGTATACACGTTTAGCATCCAAGCAGCGTACGGTAATTTGTTACATATGAACTAATACAGCGCTGCTCCACTTATCGTTAAAGGAGATTGTACATGGTTCTTGATAACTTATCTAAGAAACCCATAAGTTATATGAATATAAAAAAAGGTCATAAACACAATAAACTGATAATTAAATACTTCCTAGGAACACTTAGAAAAATGTGTGTGTGACTATCCAAAATTATTCTTAGAAAATCTAATCACACAGTAATCGTTTTTTGAGATTAAAAAATATAGTAATTTTTATCATAACATTTAGCTACAAAATTTAACGAGCTTAGCCAAATCATGCCATGCATTTATTAAAATTCCTTTTTATTTCATTTTAAGACCTCAAACTATAATTTTGCAACAATTTTTTTTTAATCCTATACTCATCTCCAATCTTTCGGTCAAAAGTCGACGAGCAGTCCATTACAGTATAGAACCTTTAAAAAAGTCATCAAAGGCACAGTCAACTAAATATTTTGTTACAACTGAAATCAAATCTAAGTCCATTTAAATTTAATTTCTGCAAGATATATATGATTCATCAAATTTTTCTTTTAGGATGGAAAATTGGGAAAACGCAGAAATACAAAATTTATCTATTTTATAATTTTATAAAAGACTTTTTTAATATAACTAATTTCAACAGTTTATAAAATCTTTGTTTTTATCAACAACAAAAAAATCTCTGAAACTGGAATAAGAAAAATAAATGCTTAAATAAGCATTGTTTAGTCAATTTCAGATTTCGACCAAAGAAATTATTTTAATCAGGGAGGTTATAAAATATTTTCTTTATAGTGTGATATTAGAATTATAACAGTAGTGAATCACATGTGAACATAATTTTTTAATAAAACAAATACCATTGAATGAATTATAGAAAATTGGACGGAACTGGAAATTATATTTAAAGCTAACACCACCACACATACACCTGGCAGACAATCTCCCCAAATGATTAATAAATTATTGAGTAAAAATTCAATAACATTGATAATTTTTAGAAAAGATGTCTGTAAAGTCCAATAGATATATAATTCTAAAAATCATTAAGAAATAATTTTCAAAAAACAATCAATCCATTATTCTTTTAAAGAAATATACAGCACACACTGTTTCCTCTAGAAGCGGTTAGTTAAAAAATGTAAAAATGATGAAAAGATCAGAGCATTTTACTAACAAACTACTAGACTATTACAGAAACGACTGAAATATCATGCAATATTTTAGAAACTTTCATTTGTAATTTCAATTTAATTTAGTATCAATTCTTTGATTATTAGTTCTACAAAATGAAATTAAAATTACAGAAAATATTTAATGTAATGAAATTTGAAAGACTGTATTCTAAATTAAACAGCTTTTTACTTTGTAATTAGACAAAATAAAAATATATTCCAACAAACTTACTTTCAGGAAATATTTTCAACCATAGATGCTAGACATCGTTCTGGTACCAAAAAACAATCTTACCAATTTTATATAGGTAATGAGATTTCGTTCATAATATTGTTAAAAGAGAAGATTTTGGTAAATTATATAGTTAAATGGGAAAACTCTGGTTAAACATATAACTGATGTATATTTTTTAAAAAATCCGGGTTAAAATGAGTTTACAATTCTGAAATATTCTAGTTACAGAAAACGCACTAAAATACTTTAAAATATTTTAATATATTTCATTAAATATTAAGGTAACTGAAACAATAAGATAATGTATCATAATTTGTAAGATAATAAAAAATGTCAGACTGCATTAAGCTCAGTTCATTGTTGCAGATAAGTAAAAGTTTGTATTTATGCTCTGCGAGATTTCATCATTTTAACACTTTTTAATGCATTAATAAGGAGAAACTTTACATATGAATTTTTTTAAGAACATTAGTAATTATGGGATAATTTTCCTTCTGCTTAAACGAGAAAAAATATAAAATTACCAACTGATTAGTTATTTGAAGGTGATTATAAAACTATAGATCATTCATCCTGATATTTTTAAGCAGAATAGAATATTAAAATATATAAAAACCATATTCACACGAAAAAAATCTTTTAAAATTAATCTTTAAGCTTTATTACGCTATCATTTTTACCACTGACCCTTGCGTAATTTAAAAATGCTTCATTTAAGAGTAACTCAATAGTAAAATTCTTAAAATTTTAACTTTACTCATCGATATCTTCAGCCAGATTGAATTACGATTTAAAAATTAATATAAAGCCATTTCTCTTTTATTCCCTAGAAGGTATTAACAAAGTAATATGATTGAAGATTAAATTAAATATAGAAAATATAGATAAAAGATTTATTTTACATATGTACTTATTTATTTTCCAATAACTGAATTTTAATTTTAAATTCTTATATGGCTTGAATCCTCAACTTATCTAGTAGTCCCAAGAGAGCATTGAACTATCAAGAAACATGATCATACATTTTTTGATTTCTCTTTCATTTTCTTGCGATTTTGTTAGGTTCAACAGAACATTTTCATTCACTTCCATCTTTGGAAAGAAAATGTACAGTCCTCTCAGTAAAATGAAGATTAATATTTTAAATAATATTATTTCATTATTTATATTCCGTCCTTGTGTCAATAATTTAATTTTTATAACGGAACTTTCTTGTACTTAATATGCCATATTAGAAAAAAAAATTATCTGATTGGTCCAGAATGATAGTGTGGCACTCACCTACCCTTTCTCAGAATTTTTTTTTCAACAAAAAAAAGCATACTTTAACACTTTTCGTAATAAATCTAAGTTAAACTGCCTTAGTTATTTGTCTCGAGTTGAAAATTATCTATGTAATATGTTTAATGTGAATATCTGTCAAGATGCAGTTTAGATCTAAATACAGATAAGCAGACCAACTGGAATATAGTTAAAGAAATCTATGCCCATTCCTTGTTGTTGTTAAAAATGCCACCTGATAGGCAAGGGCCAGAACGAGGCCCACGAAATTCTTCATGGCAAAGCCGTAGATAGCCAATGTCTGTCGTTAGCCGTAGCTTAGGGCACTATACAGGTGATAGTACGATTTGGCCCATTTCCATCCCCAATTTCGAGGGAGGACACCCAGGGGATGCCCATTCTTTAAAATTGAAATATAAACCTCTTTGAAAACAATTACAAGTACACGCAATGAAACAGCAATTTTTAACGATAAAAATATTTTCTCTAATTTGTGATTTAGGGTTATCGGTGCGTGAAATTGAATAATAGGACCCGAATTAGGAATATATTGTTTAGATATAAAAGTACTTCAATAATGGCTTCGCTATCCTACAGAGAGCACAATATATTTTATTCTTTTCATCTATCTGAGTTGATCCATTTTTTTTTCTGATATAAATGTGTTTCTCGTCCCCTCCCCTTCTATGCCGTAATGTTAAATGAACTATGCCCTGTACAATAGAAAATGAGGCAAATAATCATGAAAATTGAGACATTTTTCTGTCTGAAAATGTGTTTTAATTTTAGTTTAAGCTCTCATACATTTGGAGAAGACATCTTGAAATTCAATCAGTATTACAGCATCGCTTCTGTAAAACTTCTCTGGATGAAATCCAGGAGTAGTTTCCCGAAATAATAGCTATATTGTTAGTATTGGAGCTAATATAAAAACTTTTTTTTAATTCAAATAATTTACACTTTTTTTTATGTTTAAACTATTGTGCTTTTGCTCAGAAATATTAGCTTAAAATATGACTTCTGCACATATAAATATCCAGTTTTACTAAAAAATAATAATTAAATCTATTATACAGAGTTTCTTTTTATTTCAATTTATAAACCTTTATAATTTCAATAGATCTGAATTTAATGCCTAGATTATATGATTGTTTAATATCATTAAATAAATTTTCCCCCGTAGAAATGTTACTCCTTTTTAAGTTATTTCTAATGAGTCGCTTTAGACCGTGAAAACGTTCTCCTTCGAGAAAAAGTTCGAATTATTCGACATTACCGTCACCATATTAATTTCTCTGCATGTTATACTTTTAGAGGAAATAAATTCATATTTTTGTTCATTTAAAATTTTTTTTTTAGATGGACCCTCATCGAACAAAACTGCCTGATCCTAGAATTCCGATGAGACCTACTATAGTTGAAAATTTACATAAAGAACCTGCACAAATGGAAGCGGGAGCTCCTAAATTACCCGAAGGTTTATTTGGCATTCTTCCCAGCGACATCGACAAGTACTCTCGCTTGGTATTCCCAGTAATTTTCATCTCCTTCAATCTTACCTACTGGATTATCTATTTGCACATCAGCGACACTCTAGGCGAGGATAACGTTGCGCTATCTTAAGTCACTAATGCTCATCTAACTTAATCCTTCGTTTGTATGCAGGACAATACACGTCGATTCAGTTTAGTCTTAGTCGTATTACCCAAAACACGGGTAAGAACGCCGACACGATGCTTAACTGTTAACTAGGCGAGCAATTACTGTTATGGACAATTTGGGAATTTTAATTACTTATTGAATGTTTAAAGATTTAATGAAAACTTTTTCTTAGCACTCGCTAAATGTTGCTGGCACTACTTAAAAATGGTAAAACAGCACAAATATCCCTACGTTACAATTAAAATTTTTTAAATCGGAATTTTTGAAACTGCCTACCAGCACCAAAAGATCTTTCCAGATGTTATTGCAAATCAGTATTACTAACATAAGCACTTTATTTAAAAGAAACATATATGCTCCCAATGCGTAAAGTATTTTCAAGTTAATCTTTATTACAATATTTGAATGCATATGCAATATTTTAATACTATAATAAACGTTTTTTTTTCACATAAAATTTGATTGCATATGTAAAATATAATAAAAATTACAAATCACATTTGCTTTAACTTGACACCTCTGCGGCTTCATTAAAATTAAATATTGAATAATATTAGGGAGTGAGGTTTTAAAATAAAAAGGTTTCGTAACTTTTATTAAAATGTATAGTTAAGTACAATCAGGAACATCCAAAAAATGATAGCAATGGAACCTTTTAATGTTTAAACACTGATCACAGTAAAAGTGCAACTGAATAAAATTATTTAAAAAAAAAAAAAAAAACTAATGACAGACACACATATATATATAATAAAACAGAGTTTAATTGAAAACTTGTGTACAAACATACATATTAATAACATCTGGAAAGTTTTTTTTCCATCACATCAGGAATGGTTTTCTTTTAGTACCAATATATAGTTCTTTTAGTCAATATAACACTAAAGTACTTACATGCTAAAGTAATGCGTGCTCCAAGACGTTTGCTAAGAAATCGGCAAAAAACTTAATTTCATTTAATATTTCCTTAAAAAATAATAATAAACATACAGTAAGTGAAACATAACAAAAAGCCCCTCCAATTTTTTTTAATCAAGCGTATTGTAATGGGAAGGGGGGTTCATCCTCGCTTATAAACAAATTTTAAAAACTCAAAATTAACAGATAGAAAACGTAATTTTTACTACGTTTTATTTTATAATCTTCTTAATGCTGCTAGTGCAAATATTTGCACTATATATATATATATATGGTATTCTTCCTAAAAAATTTAAATATCTCGCGAATTAAAAAAAAATGTAGAATTCTCGCGATTCAACGGCATTTTTTTAAAAGAGACTTAAGAACACACACATTTGCTAGTTATTTATTTTTCCCTTTAAAGAAACAACATACTTAGAAAGCCATTACTGCAAATTAAGATCTTATCAAATTTCAAACAGCTTAAATAAGAAATGACAAAAAAATTGAGATTACTGAATTTTATGAGCAATACATTCATACAAATGCTCATTTACTGTTAAGTTATTTATATAAATTTGTCTTTTGATTTATATATTTTTTTCTTCTAAATTTCACTATCGAAAGCTATAACAAGCTTATGTACCCCCCCCCCAAAAGCGACTATTTATTGTTGGTTTCAAAATCAATTTTGATGCAAAATTAATGTTTATTCTTTAATCTGATTCTACTGATTTTAAAGAATGAACTTTAATTGTTAATATAAATATCTAGCCAGAATTTAAGTAATGCACCAGCAATCACAAGTAATTGCCTATTTTTTTAGCAAATAATATTGCTAAAAGGTGGGTAGAAGATATTTTAATAAAATATCTTCTAACCATTTTTTTTTCACTAAGAATATAATAAATTAAGATAGTTAAAAAAAAATCTGAAGGCACAATAAGCGTACACAAGTGAAAGGTTGAATAAAAATTAAAAATAAATTTTATTTTGAGTAATAAAATTCAAAGTTTCATTCACATGCATCAGCAATGATGTATAGATTCTCCCCAAATTATTCTGTATATTTTAGTCCCTTATACATTGTGGGGGAGTATTCTATAAAAATTTATTTATAATATAATTAAATTCAGGTACTTACACAACAGCATTAAAGGAAAAAATCAATAATCTCTTATAGTAATATTGATTTTTCCTCCTAAATGACAGAACTATTCAGGGGCCTTTCAAACGTTTTCAATGATTAATAGATATTCCGGAATAAAAAAATGAAATGAGTTGCAACATTTAAACTTACATTTTTTTTAAAATTTCCATTTTTGCTTTCCTTTTAGAATTTTCAATCGTTAAAAAAAATCCTTCAAATCTACAAAGTATATTTTACTCAAAAAATTAAGGTTTTCTCACTTGCAAGAAAATAATGAATTATCTAAAATGGGAAATTTCATTTTGAACACTGGCAAGTTGCATTTGAATGACAACCTTTCTGATGACTTGCATAATAATGAAACAAACCTAATAAGAAAAACTGAAAAATATAAATATCTTAAATTTAAAAACAAAGAATTTATCAAAGCTCAAAATTTCTACAAAACACTTATATCTTAATGTACATTTTAACAAGAAGAAAGCTCTTGTAAAATAAATCATTTATCTACTAATTTACAACTATTGAGGAAATATTTTATATATGTTCCAGATATGAAATAATTAAGTAAAATGAAACAAAAAGTTATATACTTAACATTTTATTATTATTAATGGTTTGACTATATTCCATATAATGCTTTTGCGATAAGATACAAGTTTTAAAAATTTAAAAATCATTTTATCTAAATATTTAATTTTTTAAATACAAGCATTATAAATTTTGAAAAAAATAATATACAACGAAAAAATGGAGCACATTCAATTTAGAATTTTTTTAAAGAACTATAGCAGATACATATATTTATAAATCATTTAGAAGGGTCCCAAAATTAAATTTTATGGCAAAGCAGAAGTTTTTTTAAAAAAAGATTGACGGAATGCTATCCTCAGCTTTAAGTTAAAAGTATTGTACCACCAAAGTTCGGTGCAAAAGAATCAGTTTTGTACAAAAAATTAAAAAAAGACATATATTCAGATAATTTAAATATTTATTTAGCTGTGAAATGTGTCTTATGCAAATTAATATATATAAATATTTACAAACTTTTATGGCATACATATGCATAAGTATGTACATAAGCATGAATATATATATGCAGTTTATAAATGCAGTAGTTTACACAAAAGGAATATTCAACACAGAAACGTCCAGTTTTTGCTCAATAACGAGTTAAAGTGCTGTAGAAAACATCATTCTCTGTCATATTCAAACAAATTTTTATAAAATAAATAGGAAATATTTATTAGATCGACTCTATTCCCAGCTTTGCTGTAGTAAAATAAGAAACCAATTCAAATGCATAGTAAATTTTTACACACACATGCATAGTAAATTCATTTGAGGGAAAAAAAACTGTTGCATTGTATGTTTCCTTATCCAATAGAATATAATATCAGTATCAAAAATTATAGCACAGAAAAAGTAAAAGTTGGTATACTTTTAGAGAAGGTTAAAAAAACATTTCCACTGAAATTATCATTTCCTATTATTAAGATATGTGAAGATTTCGTTACCTCGTTGATCTTATAAATTAAATCAGAAAAATTAAAATAATTACATTTACATTTTCTTTTCCACAAAATCTTTTAACATAAATAAACCATAATTAAAACAACTTTTTTTAACCGAAATAAAATTTTTAATACAAAGCTTCAAGAAGTGTCAATATTCTTACCACAAATTTAATGTTAAAATAGCGTCTATAATAAGAATTGTGATAATACTTATGAGATTGCTAACAGTAGTATTTTGATCAAGTGAAAATTAAGTAAAACTATACTTTTGTTATTTTATATTGGTAAGAGACATGTGGTTTTTATATTTGATATTAATTGCCTTTATTACTTACAGAAATATACAAAGAAAAAAAATATTAAAATACAAACTATACAGCTCATTTACAAAGGAAGAAAATATAATATATGCATTACAACAAAAATGAAAGGATGTAATTATTTTCATAAACAGCATAATACATCTTTAAAAATATGTACAAAATTTACATTTGAAGTTCATTTTGGTTTCATTAATTTAAATTACATTATTAGTAGTAGCAAATGGTAAAATTAAGTTTTATTTTCCATGATTAAAAATTCAAACGCATATATGTTAGCACAAAGTGGTTTATTTCAAGTGCACATATTAGTTTAAGTAATTTAAGGAGTGTGTATGAGAAAAGAGGGGAAGTAGTAAATTTTTTATCTACGTAGTTTCTTAACAGATCCATGTGTTCTGTAAAACAGCATCACATTGCACAGGGTGTACCTTCCTCATTCTGAATTATAGATACATCTCTTAATACAAAAATCAAAAAAGAAAGAAAATTATATAGCTGCAGTTTCAGTAATCCTTAGATAAATAAAGGACTACTGATTTCAGTAAAAATTAAGTATTTATGGCAATAAGAAAAAATAACATTTTTGATAGACTATAGCTGTGTCAAGCAATAATTTCAGTGACCGAGATTAAAAACTTATATTTGTGATAGATATTAATAGTCCTATATTATAGAAATAGGACTTTTGAAAACAAAACAAAAATTAGATAAAGCTCAGTAGCTCCACTAACTAAGTGCCAAAAGACTTCTATGCCAAATTCTTAAATGATTTTTAAATTGTGAATTTTGATGTTTTTTGATTTTGATATCTACAAATTTTCCAATTTGTTGTAATCATTCAAATGATCATGTTTATAGTATTTATTATATTATTGTTAATATCCTAAAAACTGAATATTAGTTTACTTTTTTAGTCTTTAGTATTTAATCTTTTGTATTACTCATTTATTTGTTTTTATTTACAATAAGAAATAAATCTTTTAAACAATCAAATATGCTGCCTTAATTATTAAAAATCAATTTTAAAAAATGTGTTTTACAATTTCAATGAATTATTAAATAATAAAACGCTTTGAAAAATAATATAACACTGATTTAGGGAATGCTTGGATTTATAAATAATCCAACTATGTATAGCTTGATTCAAAAATATAAGTACTTCAAAAGAACATATTTTAGATATTTAACCAAGAAATACTGCAACTTCATAGTAAAACATTATAAAATAAAAAACATGTAGTTATGTAGAGAAGTTGAGTAATCATTTAATGAAATAACACATTTTAGGTCTAAGCACTTCATGAAATATTTTGTGTTTATAGATATCATCCAAAAGCCCTCATGTAGCTGAATAGTGCAACATTAATATTCTCACTCACTCATATATATATATATATAATATATATAATATATATATTCAATTTAAAAATGCCATTCAAAATGAAATTATAAGTAAAATAATTACAAATCAAAGCTGAAGAAATTTAATCACAACAAATACAAAGTCTATAAAATTCATTTTTAAAAAATTAGCACTCTGTTATAACCAATTATTTATTTACAAACTAAAATAAATTTCAGCTTTATGTATGTAATTTTTAAAGCAAACACTCCACTTGAAGCAAGCAAATTTTGATAAAATTATACATAATAGCATATTCAATTGAAATATAAATAAAATTAAGAAAACTAAAGAGAAAATTTCGATTAACACAACATATTAATTATTTTATAGTTTTCATATAAATATTATTAATAATGCATAAAAGAATTATTCAGTACCCTTTTATATGAGAAAATAATTTATGAATAAAAAAAAATAGTCAGGCATTCTGGTACTTTTACATTAAAATAAGATTGAGAAAATTGTTAAAATATCTCTTTAAAAGGTGGCACTACCAAAGTTAATAATGAAAACAAAAAACTGCAAAATATTTCTCTTCATTACAAAACGAGTAAATTATCTATAAATACAAACTTGGATACATGAAAGCTTCATAGATCAAATTTTAACACATTAATATCAATATTTTAAAAAATGAAATCCATTTTTCAACATAGAATCCAACAATATTCATTTACAAATAAATATCATTACGAAAATAACCCCAGTTTTGTTTTGTTTTTTCCCTTCAAACAAACACAAGGTGCTAAAATAACAAGTTTTCTATTTAAATTGTAAAGTCTTATTTGAATATGGCGCAATTATTTATATAAATGTTGCAAATTTTGAATTTTTTTTATAGCTTTAAAGCATTAAAAAAAAACAGCTACAATATAAATTTATTAAGATATGGAAGAGATACAAAATATTTTGTCATTAAATTATTTTTAATATGATGAAATTTAAAATAGCAAATATCTTGATAAAAATGTAGTAAAAAGAATTTCTTAAATAGCTAAGTACTGCACTATTATTGATAACCATTTTTTTTATCACCACTAGGTTAAACACTCCCCTTCTGATCCTTTTTAATTTATCTCTTGTGCTTTTTAATACTGTAACAATTCAATATAAAGTTTGTGATACCATTAGAAGAGCTTGTTAAGGCCATCACCACACCATATCTTACACCACTTTATAAATATATGTTTAGATAATAGGTGGAAATTACAAACATAAAATGTCACAATACATATTTGATTAGATAAGGTTATATTTACAATATATATATTACAAAATCTAAATTTGTTTAGATATATTTATAAGCCAAAGATACAGAATTGGAACACAAATATTTTTCATTTAGAATAAAAATGTGAAAGAAAGTATGAATGAATGAATAGTTAAAAATGAGTTATACATAAAACATAGCTGAAAATTAATTTAATAATCTTGACAACTCTTATAAATTTGAAAATGTCAAGATACTGAACCACAAGTTTAATAATGAAATAAATATGTCCCCTTTTAATTCCAAGATAAGAATCAAAACTTTTACTCAAAAAGATGAATAGCATTATTTTTCCATCCAGTTATTCAACTTTTAAACACATTTTTATAATCTAAATAATTAAAAGTCTGAGAATAACAACAATTTCATAATTTACTAATATTTACAAAATGTCAACAAAATTTAAAGAAAATTCTTGAAAACATACAACATAATAATTTATTAAAATACATAAAAACACCAATATATAGAATTAAACAACAAAAATGAAACTGGAAATACCACTCGTGCCAATTTATCTATTTTATTAATGTCTTTAATTTTTGGAATAGATGCACGTAATACACTAGCACCTTTTTTCAAACTGTTCAACACATATGGCTTTTTGTGTCGATCTAATGTATTTCGCTCAAGAGACTTACGATTGAAACCTTGTGAATAATACGATCTAGTCCGGCGAAATGAAGGAGGAAAATAAGTATCTGATGCATATGTAGATGCTTTATTTCTGCGTCGAAGATAAGGAATTGGTGAAACTCGAACATCTTGTAGTTCAATTATTTCTTCATTCTAAAAAAATTTAGGCAAGAAAAATGACTATTTACTAATTAATACATGTACATAAAATAAAATCAGTTATGCATAAAATATAAACATGATGATAGTAAGTTATACACTAGTAAGTATATATCACATTAAATATAAATTGAAAAGTAAATGCAATAAGGTTCATTAACAACAGTGTCTAAAGGAAGACAATATGAATACATTTTTTTGTGTTTAAAGTGTAAATATAAGCAAAAAATAGAAATCAAAATAGTAACTACTTTTAAGAAAAGAAACAAAATTTGTTCAAGTCTCAAAATAATCATGTTCATTGTGATCAGATATTTTTACTGTAAGTAGCAAATATCTGCTGGTATATTACACAAACATAAAGATCTAATTCTCTTAATAATGACACATTTAATTCTAATAGATTGTATAATGTTGTATGCAATTCCTGCAAAAATTTTACAACTAATGAAAATTGTATATAGTTTTAACATCTCTATTTAATTTCAAATTAAAATATCTTGAATAAGTACAGAAATTAACAGGAAGATTACAGATAAAATTATCATTCAAATCAAAGAAATTTGCATTTGTATTATTAAAATTAGTGTATTTAAGATTAAATAAGGTAAATACGATTACAAGCAAAATTAATTTTTAAACTGTTAATCAAATATTAATTTTAAATAACTCATGATTTCATTACATAAAAATGAGTTTCAATTTACTGAGCAAATATATCTTTCGAAAGATACAACTTGTGCGAGGCACAGTCTTTGTGGAATCGCACAATCTATCTGAAATTATGTCATACATAATATATTAAATTTCAAGGAAATTTTTTAAACTAATTAATGTGATATTTTCCACTTCACAGTCCAACAGCCTATTCCTTAAAAATAAATAATGCTTTTAATATGCCTGATTAAAAATCTCTCTAAAAATACATGTATTGAAATAATTGACTATTTCAGGGCATAATAAACCCAGACAGACTGGGACTTTGTTTCAGTATGAGATATTTCTTCTACTTTTCACTTCAAAATATATTCACATTTGAATAATGAGAACAGGGCCAAATTTTATTTTTGCATAACTATTTGCAAGCACAAAAAAATCCTGTATATCCAAATGTTTCATTTTGGAGAACTGCCAACAATGACGATTTTCCTTAAAAATGAATTTCAAACTGAATTTTAAAATATTTTCCAATTGTTTGCAAATACAAATGTCTCAAGTTCTTTATACTTCCTAACTGCCTTAAATTTACCAAATGAGGAAATTTGCAATGAAATGGGGCATGCATTTCAAATGCAAGGATAGAACACATTTAATTCTAATTTTCAGAAAATTTGTTTCAAAACAATATTGCATTAATCTCGTATTGATATTTGATATTTTTCTTTTAGGTTAAAAACAACAACTGTTTAAAAAAATTTGTAAAAAACGAGCAATATGAAAATTAATGTTTTATTTGGCTATTCATTCCTCTTAAAAATAATAATTTACACATTACAGACCTATCAAAAAATATTTTAATTACAAGACAAACCACTTATTTGCACTTAATAAATGCTACAATTTTGCATTAGTGCCAAATAAACTATATTTAAAATAATGCTTTAGAAATAATTTGCATGATTAATATTTGATCATAAAAGATAGTCAGATCTTTCACAGAAAAAAATAGTAGTGACGTCTTTCTAAGAATTATTTTCAAACATTTAGGAACTCACTGTAGCAACTTCAGCAGCTGCTTTTGATTCCTTCAACTTTTTTGCTTTCATTTTGGCTCGCGTCGATCCCCAATAAGTATAATTCACAGCTGCATACTCAAGTAAAGCAGCAAAAACAAATACAAAACACATGACAAGATAGATATCAATTGCTTTCACATAGGAAATTCTTGGAAGAGATGATCTAACTCCAGTACTGATAGTAGTCATTGTTAAAACTGTAGTGATTCCTGTAAAAAAATTTTTTGAATAACAAGAAAGTTACTAATTAATAAAATAATGAAACCTTTGATAATACTCAAAAAATTTGAAGAGATAAAGCTAAAAGTATTTTTTAATGCTGAGAAAATATAAGCTCATCTATACACATCCACACATAGAAAATGTAAATTATATATTTCAATATTTAGAATTTATGAATTAAAAATTAAGTGCTAAAAATATAAATCAAAATGAATGTATAGTTAAAGCTTTTCTACCGAAGGGGGGGGGGATTCCCTAAGGACTAATGTTCAAGAGCCTTACAAAAATCAAAGTATAATACATAAAGCACAGCAAAAAGAACAGATTTACTACAATGCTCCTTTTATTCAGAATTTTATTTAAAAAATAATTGGTCATGAAAGTGAAGTATCTGTTTTATTCTTCATTTACAATTCAAAAAAATACATAAATATAAGTAAAGATAACTACACTGCTTTAACAATAATACATACAACAAAAATACATCCAGTATTTATTTTTTACATTATGTACCATAATTATATATAGATTGAATCTTTATATTTCATAACATGTCAGAATTGAACCTCAGTGAAGTGATGAGAATGACATATGAACTAGCACCCCACTCTCCAAATATCCATATCACAACAATGGGAGGACTTTGGGACACAACAAATTTAACATGCATCAGCTACTTTACACAATGGGTCTTAAGTGGCACCATGACTCAAAAAATAGATCACCAGGCAAATGTTCAAAACCATAACTATTTGGACACTGTAGCCCACACCTTGCTTGAAAGAAAATAGTGCTGGAAAAATATAATTCCAACTTACTGCCTGTCAATCGAAAGGGAACTTAGTTGCAAGCTGAGAGATCTAGCCATGACAAAAATTAAAACTCTCAAAAGAATACTCAAATAAAAATCCTGTTTTATGCAGTTTTTATATGCACACCTGCATGCATGGAGCTAAAAGTATGAACCTGTTTTATTTCAATATATTTTAGAGGGAAAATATATGATACCGAGATCTTTTTCTTTGTTCTCTTTCATGAACCTTGTTAAAAGATAAATAATAACAAACTGTCTATGTCACTTCAAATATAAAAGGGAATTTCTAAATAAGAGGCTTTTAAAAATTTGATTTTGCATATATATATATATATATACATATAAGATTTTGTGGTTCTTCTCTCAGTAATTTGGGTGTGAAGAATGTTATAATAAGAAATTTCTATTAGTTTTAAATAATTAAACATAAATTGAAAAACTTAAATCATTTCAGATAATTCAGAAATGTGATTCTGATAAAATAGACACACATTAAACTTCAAAGTGTTAAATTACTTCCAAAAATCAAATATTTGATGATAAATCTTGTTTATAACAGAGTATATACCTAGATTACACTCTTTTGGTGATGCATTCAATTCTCTGATCTCAAAATTTTGCTGTTCCTATGGTTTATGAAAAATACTTTTAAAAGTAGATACTCAAATAATAAAGTTTGAGAAAATAAAAATTAAAGTACATTGATAAATTATTCGTATATAAACTAGTAATGCATGAAAAAGAGAGAGAGAATTACATTAACACTTTTAAATTTCAAATTCTGATATAAATTATAGAAACATTTGGCAAGAAAACTGTATTATAATATGAAGCAAAACTAACGTTAAAAAAATTGAAAAAGGAAGAAAGGGATATCAGAGACACAATGACAAAGTTTCAAGACCAAAAAATTTTGCTTAATTATGCATGCAAGATGTTCAATAAAATACATTTACTAAGTAATAAATTTGTTTTTCACTTTGATTGAAATCAAAAGAATGCATATTTTCTTTATTAAAAGAAAAAATATCAAAAGCAGGAGTTTCAAAGCCAACCAAACCTGAAAGAAAAGATCAAAGACAGCAAAGTTGACAGACAGAATAACAAAATAAAACTTGATATCAAAGAATTAAAATTCAGGACTGTAAACACACACAAAAGAATAAATTCTAATTTGAACACAAATTAATTTGAAAGATGGAAGGAATGTCAGAGTAAAAAAAAGTTTGACACCTTAAGACTTCAAACTTAGACAAAAAGGAAACTAATTTCAAAGAATTTGGAGTTTCAACAAATACTAGAACTCATTTGATATTTAGGCTTTCATATCAAAAGCCATATAAAATAAAAATCCCTTTCAAAGAAGTTCTTATAATTCAGAATATTGATTGAAGAAGTTCATTCACTTTAAAACATAATTAAGAAAACTGGAAGTACAATACATCTATAATTCGTCGAAAGATTTGCTAGATTAAAAAGAGGAAATTTTTATGATACAAGGAGCAAGCAAATTTGTTTTATTTAAAATATATTTATCTCATTCAAATAAACTGAAAAACTACATTATGAACAGAGGACATTTTGTGTGTGTGTGGAACTCTCATTGCAATAAGTATACAGAGAATTACACTTACACAAAATGTGTATACTTATATTTTTTACTTTATCACATACTTGTATTATTTTTTGTATATATATATATTTGTAATAACATAGTTGTATTAACAACATAATATATGTAACAATAACAATTGTATATCAAAATTTTTCAAGCTATAAAATAAATGTTAAATTATACAATGCACTAAAAATATAATTATATTTATTAAGTAAAACCTACCTAAAGCAACTCTTGCAGAAGTCGCTTCATGATTAATCCAAAATGACACCCATGACAGCATAACAATCAGAATGCAAGGCAAATATGTTTGAAAAATGAAGTATCCAACATTTCTTTTTAATTCAAAACTCAAAGAAAGACGTTGATATGTACCTAATTTTAAAAAAATTGTGTAATAGATAAAAATGTACCCCATGAAGTATTTATAAAAACAAATTTTAATATTTACAAATATATGATTTTAGCTAACAGTAACGTGCATGTTTAAGTTTTGCACAGTTATAAAATATGCTGAGAAATATATAAATGAGTAACAGCTCCAACCAACAGAATTACAAGGAAAAAAAATTACAAATTCAAAAACAATCTTATCAAATGAAAAATACTAAATCAATTTCATTTTTAATAAAGCTGGTTAAAATTAAAATATTTTATAATAATGAGATACAAAGAAAATAATTAAATAATCTAAAGTGAAAAGAAAAAGACACAAAACTCAAATTTGTTGTTGTTTCTAATGCCACCTGTCTGAGGGTGTCAGATCGAGGCCCACGAAATTCATCGTGGCAAGGAGCAACAGGTGTATGCCTGTCAATAGCTTTCAGTTTTGAGCACCATGCTGGTGACATTACGATTTAACTCAGTTCATACATGATACATGACGACACCATCTATATATCACACCTTCCACAATTTAGGCATGGAACTGGAGGGAAGGGAAATATTCTCCAGCCCCCTGTATCCATGGTTGCTGCTATGACTAACCACAAGACTTTTGGACCCTTGATTTAAAGAGCATGTATTCCGTGTGTACTCGGAGAGTATTTGATGAGATAGGGCATCAAACCCAGGTCTTCCGGTCAGGCGTCAAATGCTCAACCACTAGGCTACCCACAGCCTCTACTCAAATTTAAATGGATACAACCAAATGAATTCAAATATGAAAAATTTACTGTACCATATGAAGGTTCATAAAAAAGGAAATTATCAAGAGTCAAGTACTTTTTTTGTAAAAAGGAATGTTTCCCAAATTTTAGAATATACTTGTAATGAAACTGAAAGTTAATTAGCATAGTAATCAAATAGTTGCCTGGTTATAGTATTTTTATGATACTTTGTGCAATGAATGTTGAATGGTGTAGCTTGATAAGTGTAAAAGAGAAATAAGATCTATTTTTGATCCGAGAAATAATATTAGATGATCATTAAAAAGTAATATGCCTTTTACATAAATAATCTTTGTTTTACTTTAACTGCATTATAAAAAACTATACTAACATTTTAAACATTTTCTATTAAGCAATTCTTTCACTAATCAGTCTGTTCTTATGCCATAAAGCTTCAAAACCTTGACTAAGAATTAAAGATGGTGTGAAAGAAATGAAGGCAGAAAGTAAACCTTTATAATATAAACACTGACATATATTTGACAATACTAAAATTTTAAATAAACCCTGATTAACGTCAAGAACAGAAAGAAAGAACAAAAATGTAAAATAGTAAAAATGAATCCACATTCTTAATTTTTTAGATCATAAAAAAGAAATGAAATAGTAAAATACCTGAAGCAAGAGCTTCTTCACGATCCGTTGTTTCAAAATTTAATATTGTGAACTGTGATAGTTCAGCTTTATCTACACCAACTACGGCCTCTTTCATCCAATACATAACTACATCTTCCACAGTATAACCATCTAATAAAGAAATGAAATGAAATGTGATTCCTCTATGGTCCATTTATGTTAAACTGAATAAGTGACTTATTTTTTTTTTCTTTTTTGTAAATAAGTAGTTCAATTTTTCTGCTAATAAAATTAGTTATAAATATTTTTATAACCCAAAAAACATCTGATGTGAACCTATGACATTATGTCATTCCATGCATTCACATTTCTAAACCTAAATATTTAGAGCTATTGATAGTTACAAACCAGTATTCTAATTCAAAATAAGGACTAATAAACTATTCACCAAAGCTAGTATATAATTAAATCCAAAATAAATAAAAAGTACAATTTGGATAAGAATTTAGCTAATAGAGTTTAGTCAAATAAGCAGAACCTATTCTCACATCACTAACGAAATTTACATTACAGCAATTGAGATGTCAATTAAAAAATGCAAGAAACTATAAATTATGGAAAAAATATTTAACTTGATCTTCAAACTAGTCCTTTAAGCTGTTATGTTATAGTTCTACTAATTCTCAATAAAACTTTTGGATTTCCTACTCATATAATAACTAATTAGACATAATAAAATCAGTCATCAAGCAAATTATTTTCAAATATAACAAAGAGATAATTAAAATTAATAACATAGATATATATTTCAAAATTAAAAGATTACAAAATCTTTAATATAAGGCCCTTTGGAAGTAACAAAAATATATAACTGCATAATACACATAAAATAAAACTTAACTACAAAAATAAAACTATAAATGAAACCATTGATTTTTCATGAGATGAAATCAAGTAATGTAATAATTTAAAAAAAAATATTTTAAATAAATAAGATTGAGTATTAAAATATAATATAAACAGAATAGTTGAGACCTTTTATTATTAGTCATAATTCAATAGTAAATCTAAATTTCAAAAAATAAGAGATGAAAATCCTTGCCCCCCCCCCTTTGAATATGTAATTACTAACTCCAATAGTTCTACATAGTGATGTGAGAAAAAATTATTAAATATTATCTATTTTCAAATTAAGTAAACAACCAATTAATGAATTGTGTTTTTCATGGCCTAAAAAACAAGTAGTGTGTGTGTGGGGGGGGGGGTCATTTTTGTTCAGCAAAATTTGAATTCTCATTTAATTCGGTTCCTTTCAATTAATTTCTCAACAACATGCAACTGTAAATTGAGGTGAAGATTTATTGTAATAATCTTTGTTATTTTGAACTATGCTGCCCAGTAAAAAGGAATAATATTTTGAAAGTTATCAAACTGCACATCAAAACACATTCCATATTTTCACAATAAACTGTACATCCACTAACAATATGTATGCAGTAACTTTACTCCTAATCTTGAAGCCCCTTCACTCATTAGTTTCCAATCTAAAGCCCTTCAATGACTATATGGGTATAACCATCAGCTGAATTTGCCACCATGTGAATGGAAGTGCCGAACTAAGAGCAGAGGCGAATTAAGGTAGTTGGAAGCCCCTGGTAGTAAAAGGTTTGAAGCCCATGGGCTCAAGAGCCGAAAAACTAAAATAGTGAAAAGAATCTCTCTTATACTTTAAATTCTCAAAATAAAATGTATTGCTACTAATAAAAAACTCAACAGCTAAAGAAAAATCTCAAATGTACATAAAAAAAATCAAAAACCTTATTCAGCTTACAGTTTTGCTGTACAACTTGATTTCATTTTGGAAAATTCTTTAAATAATTATTTTTAACATATTTATTTTGTCCAAAACATTTTGTTCTGTATATAATATGGTCATGGTTGTTCAATTTGTCTTTTCTCCCATAGTACATCTCAAATTATTTTTAACACATTTTAAAACTGAAAAAGATCTTTCACCTGATGCATTTCATATAGACAATGTTAAAAATATTTTTAAAAGTATTTTTACATTAGGATTCCTCTTGCAACTCGATAAATTTCTAGTATGGATTTTCATTGTTCTTTGTGTTCTGTTCACTTCTTATTTCAATTTATATTGTCAAAATTAAAAAATTCAATGTCATCTTTGTAAGTTTCCTTTAATTTTTGTGTAGCTTTCTTTTTAATTTCAGGTTTTAATCTCTTGTCAAAAATACAATAAAGTGTTCTATAACAGTTTGATAAATCTCAGCTCATTGGGATAGTTCTGCTCTTGCCCTATTGCATATGACATAAAATGAATTAACTATGAAATTTTTCCTTCTGTCAAAATTTCATAACTGACTTCTTTACTTTCACCAAGAATAATTTTTTTTCTTTTACTTCCGGCGTGTTGTC
Source organism: Trichonephila clavata (assembly GCA_019973975.1). Taxonomy (NCBI): domain Eukaryota; kingdom Metazoa; phylum Arthropoda; class Arachnida; order Araneae; family Nephilidae; genus Trichonephila; species Trichonephila clavata. The sequence goes on along the minus strand of BMAO01008266.1, from coordinate 147,158 downwards.
AAGCTTCCTCTTCAAATGAGAGCCTTGATAAATCAGTTGCTCTTTGTTCCATCTTTTCAAATTCATTTCTGAAATTTTGAATATAACTTTCTAGAAATTTTAGTAAGCTAGATCCCTTTAATTATATTAACACTCAACTTATTCCAATGATTTGCCAGTAGTATTTATTTCCTGGAGTATGGTATTCCCAATCATGGTCATTAGGGAAGTTCCATATTTTTTCATCTGTTTCAAAAGGGAAACAGCCCCCAATATTGCAGGGGAGAGGGGTCCACTAATTTATATCACAGATTTCAGCCAAGACCACAATTATTAACCTTTATCTTGCTATTAAGGCCTAAATTCAACTAACTTGAAATAGTTTGCTTTGAACTAGACATATCTTTTATCACGTAACTTAATTTTATTTTACTTTATTTCAATAGTAAAATACACTGATGGGAATAAAAGTTCTAACACAAAGAAGGATTTGAGCTATATCAACGAAATTTGGTAGTCATGTTTATACATCTGAAAGATGACTTTGATTCAAATTCAGGAGCATAGCTATCACTGCATAATATGTATCACTGATATGGGGCCCCAACACGTGTAACTATAGTCCTACTAACAAGGCTCTCATATCTAAAAAAGGGGCCCCAAAATAATTTTGATACAGGGACCACCCAGAACAGTGTTCAAATTTCTCGTTAGGTGCTAGTTAAACCACTTTCAGGATGTGAATCGAGTGTACTTAAATACACACTATAAAGTTCATGAGTGCTATTTATAGTTGAGATTTGAGGTAGTGAGTTGATGTTAGACCAAAATGACTTTAAGATGATGAAAAAGCCATTATCAACAGCTCTCCGAGTTTGAAAGAGACAGTAAAACAGAGCTAAAAAAAGATGGATTCCCCCCCCCCCCACAATATCACAGAAAGACCTGGAAGGAATGTATCCACCATGCAAAATTTTTAGCAACAGTGGTCCTGGGAAGGCACTACCTCAAGAAAACAATGATTCAATTATGCAAGGATCACCACTGACAGAGAAGATCACATTATTCACCCCACGGCTGGAGAACCTGATGCATCTACAGCAGAAATTATAGTTTTTTCTGGCACCAGAGTGACACAGTGAACCATAACAAATTAATCGTTTGAGAAATAGCTCCCAACCAGATGCCCTGTAATGTTCAGAACAATAGCTCTAAATCACTGACATCTGTGATTTCAGTGATGTCCCTCTAGAGGTCATTGGAGAGTGGAGTGGCAATGTGCTGTGTTCTCCAATCAAAGCTGTTTCTCTCTTAGTGTCAGTGATGCAGTGGCATAACGGAGAATATTCGGGGCCCAAGCCATAGTTGATGCCAGTCAGGCTTTGGTACCTTAGAATTCTGGCACCCCCTACCCTGCCAAGATGTGGGGATTGAGGGATGTATGTTACCCCACTGCAGTGGTGGCTGCATATTGATTAGAAGACACCTGCAATCTTTCTGCCACATAGATACACTGAGCCTGCACCTACAGCTATGGTCTGGTGCTAGCAATTTTCTTTAATTGTAGGAGCACTCTTGAGGTTAATTCACACATTCTGACAGCAAACTTGTATGTCAATCTGGGGCGATTCAAACTGTTGCACAGCGATTTATAAATATCATTCAAGGGGTGTTTTCCAATAGGATAACATGATTCCTCATTCCCTGTTGTTTCCCATTATGCTCTATAGGATGTTAATGTGTTACATTGGCCTGCTAGATCACCAGATCTTTCTCCAATCGGGCATGAATGGGACATCATTGGATGACAATGACAACTTCATCCACAACCAGAACTAAACCATTAGTTGACATTAATTTTTTCCATCAGTGTAAAATGTACCCGGGAATAAATTAGCCCGGCTGTGAACTAAAAACGAAATTGTTTGACTTCTAACTTTAATAGTATTCATTTGTTCGAAATAAAATTTGGGCAAAAAGAAAAAAAACGCATGCGAAAAATTTGTACGGATTGCAACAATACAAATATACCGAAAAATGATGGCTACGACTGCTATATGACTCAAATATGGGTTGCAATAATGGTTCAATATCTTTTTGTAGCACGTTGAATTTATAAATGGAATTTATCAAGCTTGGGGCCCCTGGCGGCTGCCAGGTCCACCCACTTAATCCCTCTCTGACTAAGAGGCAATTTAATAAAATCAAACGCTTTTATTACGAAAATCAAATCGCTATCATAATTAAACTCAAGCGAAGAGAGCTGTCAGCTTCGTTACTATAACAAATACTTACAATAGATTATTCAATATTTAAGTAACCAATTGTCCTACTTTACATTCCTGGTCCTTTTACTTGAACGAAGGTAGCTTCGACGATTATAACTCTATAGATTCAGCATAACATTCGTCAACTCCTCTCAACTGCCCACTAGACTTAAATTTAAATAGAAACTCATCAATATAAATCACGGTTCCTCCACAGGAAACGGTTTTATAATCATACAACGTGATCGATAGAATTTTCCCTAGAGGATTAGTTGGAATCACGAATAGAACACGTTACAAATTCATAATTGGGAAAGTAGCTCCTTATTTGTGAAAGAGAAATGCATAATTTAATTCGACATTTATTGATACAAGGTGAATGCACACTATTAATCCCCTAATTTACTTAAATGCAAAGATGAAATAAAACTTGAATAAACTATCAGAAGGAAATAAAATCCAAAATCGGATCTGCAGACAAATTTTCGCTTTTAAAAGATTTAGAATTATTACATTTAAAATTCAAAAGTTTAAAAGCTCATTTATCCAGGCTATGGTTTATTATTACCCTACACACAGCCTGTATATTACTAAACCAAATAACCATTCACACTAAATTTTAATTACTAAAGATTAAAAAATATGGTACTAATGGTCGCATAATTTGATTAGATGCTGATTAAGATTTGCAAATATATATAACTTAAAAAAATAACTTATCTTCAAAAACTTTCAAAATTTACATAATTTATCATTAATTGCCATTCAATTTGGTTGCTAAGACTCACAAAAATGAAATGAAAAAATTAAGAGAGAAAAAGCATCTGCAAATTTATAATTTCCAGCCATTATTCTTATTAATTTTAAACAACAAAACATTCTTAAAATACTTTCATTTTTAACAAAAATGTTAACATTCTAAAAGAAGTAAATTTATGTGTTTTATAAATATATTACATTAATATTGACATTTTTCACAAAGTAATTTTCAAAAAGTATCTCACAGGTGACTAGTTTTCAGACCCGATGTAAACCATTTGTTTCATCTCATTTTATAAATCCAAAATAGAAATCCTTATAAAAATTGCTTGAATTACAGCTCAAAAGCATCAAGCAGTTTTAATTTCTAAAACATGACATGTAATAAAAAGCTACTTAAGTAAGCAGAGTTATACAACCCTACAGGGGTAAATAAAATTAAAATAAGTTCCATTAAGTTTAAATATGCCAGTGTTAGTTATAAAAAAATATATTTCCCAATTTTTTTTTTTTTTTTTAGAAAAACATTAGTTGCAATTAATTATTCAAACAAACTTTTTCTTTCTTAAAAAAATAAGTATTCCTGTCCCATCAATGTTAAAAGATTTCTTAATTTTTATCATTTTAAGAATGAATAACAGCCAATACATAAGAAAAACAATGAAATAAAATTACGTGTTACTTATTTATAGTACATATAAATTGTTATACTCACAACTTTCGATTTCAAGTGTGCAGTTTTGAGAATCCAAAGGATAATAATGCAAATCCATCATGCATGCAAGTGTTGTTGTGAACCTATGAAAATACAAATCTAATTTATTAAACAAACCATGAACAGAATACGAGAGTTATGTAGATCTAAACAATATTAATAGATATTCTAAAGATAATACCGTATTTACTTGAATCTAAGCCACCATCGATTCTAATCCGCACCCCAAATTCTCAGCATGTTTTTTGTGAAAAATATTGTCATCGATTCTAAGCCACACCTTAAATTTTTTGAAGCAAATTTTTTTTACAAATTTAAAAGGTTCGTTGATATTCGATACTAAGAATAGTATCGATACAATAAGTAGAAGAATAGTAACGAAACAATAAGAACTTAATAACTAATTTCTATTTTACCAGTTTTAAAAACTTTCACAAATATGTACATGAACCTATAATTACTATAACCATCAATTTTATGTTTCAAAAATGATTTGTTCCTCCCATTCCCGCAGCTAACTTCGAAATTGGAGCCGGTGTCATCATTTTCGGACACATGGTCATCTTCCGTACCACCCAGTGCATTTGTTATGCAACATTTTTTTAAAATAATCCATTATAGAAGAATGTAAAAGAATTATTAAAGACTGTTGAAAATTAACAAGCAAAAAATTATATCATTTTGCTTACACCATCGACATATATTCGTTTCATCCCTGTCTAGTTTTTAGTGGCCGCTGCTCTGTTTCCTTTTCTTTTTTCTGCATATAAAAAATTGCCTCCTGATTTTATTCTTGAATCATAGTGAACTCATCTTGATGCTATTACCGATACCTTTAATGTTTAGATGATTAAAAGAAAGTGTATACCAAAAAAATTTCCTAAATATGAGCAGACAACAATGTTTAGGCTAAATTGAATACTGGAGATGAGCTGCGGAATGGGATAAGTCATCGATGCAAGTGGCCAGAATGGACGGCTACATTTTCCCTTTTGAATGGGATAAAAACTCAATTTTCCCCATTCTGAATTCGATTCTAAGCTGCACCCTATCTTTAGTAGAAAAAATAGTGCGGCTTAGATTCGAGTAAATACGGTACGTAAATGTTTTAAAATTCCAATGGTAAATCAATGCATATTGATATAAAGCATTATTGAAACAAGAATATTACTTCTTGTTGCAAAAAAAAATGATTGACACTAATATAATCAAATAGCCACTTACATATGAAAAGAGCTCAATGTACACAATTTTGGGCATACATTAAAAAAAGAAGAAGAAATTGCAGCTCAAACGTCAAAGCACAAAATTATAGGCATAAGCATTCAAGACACTAAAAATCATACTTCTTTACCTTATACAAACAACTAAAGAATTATTTATAACTATCCTTGAATATATTACATTAATTTTTTTACAAACGCCAAAAGAAGATCAAAACACCTTTTTTAGTTGTGAAAGATACCAACATATGGTTGTTGATTTGCTTTGATTTAAATATTAATGTATCACTCTAAAGCAACACAAGAGTTATTGGCAATGGACCTCAGAATTTTAAACCTCAGTCAAGTGACAAACACATCACCTGAACTGGCATTCCACTCACCAAACTTCCACACCAAGCCAACACAGGGACTTTAATCCATGGCAGATTTAACATGTATTAGCCCCACTACAGCAACTTAACTTTTAAATATTAAGGCGAAACAATATACAGCAAAAATGATAAAGCTTAGAAAATTTGTTATATTTAATAATCTGAAATCCAAATATTAAGCTTAAATAAATGTAATAATTGATTCAAAAGCAATTCAACTTCAAAAATTAGTAAATATTTCTTTCCCAATCTTAATAATCCATTTTAAACATTTATTTTTGGTTCCTCCATATATAACTAAATTTTCATGTAACAAAAAGGTTCAAATAAAATAATCACACAGTTAAGCTTTTGAATTTGGAGAACCTAACTGAAAGCAACTGACATTTGTGTCCCTCAATATTTAATAGAAACTGTCATAATAAAGCTTGTGGTGTCCGGATTTATTTAAATGAATTTTTAATACCTAGTTAACCGAAATTGATTTTCAATTTTGAACTATAATCATGAAACCCATACAACACTTGATATATATAGTATCTCACGCTCCAAACCAAAAAAATCATGTTATACAATGGCTTTGAAATCAAGAGAGTTGAATTTAACTCAGAATACCTCATTACTCCACACAATGATTTTCAACATAATTAGGAATATTCAAGTCCTTAACTTGTGTGTAGGATATAAAACTAGCATCTCTGCTACCAAAACTGAAGAGAAGATAAAAAAAAATTTTTTTAGTTTCGATTTCAAAATATAAAATTATAAAACATATTTAAGTTTTAAAAAATTCAAAGTGCATTAAATCAAGATAAAAATACCCTCCAAACACACAATGAAATTAACTACTCACAAAAGTTTGTTAAAAAGAATCTTTCAATTACATGAAAATTCTGTAAATGGAAGGCATCTTTAATGTAGCATGTTTCACACACACCATCATGGCTTTTGGATAGTTGTAGAATATGAGAAATTAATTTCCTTATTTGAAAAGAGATTAGCACAAAATTACTTAAAGCCATTGATGAAAATATGTGTTGATATCATTGAAATCCTTTGCATTCCAAAACCCAAGACATGTAACCTAGATTTCATTTTAAATTCAAGAGAAGCATAAACAGAAGTAAATTTCAATTAGAGCATTATTAAATGCCCTGTGATATTCTCAATGTGAAAACACTTTTTTCCTACAAATATAAGTTAATCCCTATTTTTTAAAGGTATTATAAGACTCAAATTTGAATTCAAGATTTGGAGGACTTTTAGAATAATCTTGTACATAATATTCTTGTGTTTAATTAAAGTTGAGTTGTAATGTAAAATGCCCTGCTTCAAAATTTTAAAAATACCTCATTCCTTTATAAAACCAGAAAAATTCCTTAAGTTTAGAAAAAGTTAAACAGTAATTTTGTAAAGAATCCATTCCCATGAAATCTTGAAAATATGTATTCATAACAAAAAATGTAAAGCATAAAAAAATCATGAGTAAATTCAACATAGAATACATAAGTAAAAATATATAACTGGATGCCCTTTCAAAATTTAATGGGAAATACAAAATAATGTGAGAAAGTTATTCTTAAAAGGGATTATTAAATTGGGATTTAATAGTAAATTAGAAAATTCTGTAGTTGACATTTTTTAACAAAGTCGGTAAATACTGAAAAAGTTCGTTGTGTGGAAAATTTTCATTACAGATTCATCTTTCAATACACTTTATGTTCTTGATTCCAAGAAAAAGTTGGTAAAATAGAGGTTCATAAAATGGAGGTTTGACTATGTGTATATATCAGAATTTTATTAAATATAATGTAGTTCTTAATAGTTAATATTCACTATATGTTTAAACATTAACAATATCAAAAAAAATTAATAAAGCTTATATCAATATCCTAGTCTGAAAACAGTACTTCAAAGAATTTATCATTCTATATTTAAAGATAAAATGCTATTATATTTAAAAGTACAAAAAAAATCACATTAAAATAAACTTCAAACAATTTCAAATAGCAACATCTACAACATCACTTTTGCAAGCACTCAAAGAAATTTTTAAAAAAAAATTTTTTGTTAAATCAAGGATGTCTTACATATATAACTTCATGCAATTTACAACATAAAAACAATTAAATTTTTTATTTTGAACACAAATTTTATCAGACTATCTACTTTACCTCATACCATATTTTATTCTACCATCTGATGAAAGCCTAACCATTTTATTCTTTTCTGTAACATCATGCAGAAAAGAATTCTTATCATTAGCGAAGAAGGTATCAGGAACCCAAATTTTTGCTGCAAAATCTCCAGAAAGAGTGAGTTCATACGTCTCACTGCTAAATGCCAATCTTTCATCTTGCCAATACTGGTTTAAGTAAAGGGTAAGAGTGTAATCCTAAAAAATAAAGAGATTACACAATCTATTTTAAAAGATAAATAATATTCTTTATACCAAATAAATTATTTTGCAAGAACAATTTTAAATCTGAAGCGCAAACTAATGAATAACATTCTTACTTTCAAATTCAAATTTTCTGAATATCAGAGTGCACATAATGAAATGTATCTACATAAAACTAGTAAACTTTCAAATAAATAATGTATAAGACACATAATTATAATATTTTATTCACAATACAATTCAAAATTTTTAAAAATATTTTAAGCAAAAATTTAAAAAATAACATTTTTAATTCACCTAAAACATTGGAGGTAAAGTATAAGACAAATACACATAATTTCATATATTAATTTTAAAGGAAAACTTTAATAACACTTTTCTTCCTCTTTAAATCTAAAAACATGACTGATATTATCAACACTAAATTAACACTTTTCAGAATACACATATACAAAATAATCAATGTACATTAATTTTATACTTCAATAAATTTCTACATCATGCCAAGTAAATGTTATATAATACAATAGAATTTTAAAAAACTATAATATTTTAAATTATTCAAGAACAATATCTTCAGTGGAATTGAGATAACTTATTCACTCATTACTTATAAGCTATAAAAATTTGTGATTCAATTACCAAACAGTTGCAATTTAAGTTAAAAAGAAAAACTTGTTTCTTGTCGCAGAAATACTGCATAATTGCTTATGGTACAAAGCCTTTTTGAATTAAAACACACAGGAATTACCTATTTGTAAGTTTATTTAATAAATTAAGAGTTGTTTTTTTCTACAGCAAATTTCAAACTATTATCTCAAAACTAAATCAAATATTTAAAATTAATATTTTTTTCATGTTTTATCATTCATTTTTTAAAGTTATAATTCTATTAATTTTTTTAAATGCTACCAGATAAGTTTTATTCAAATATTCATAAAAATATTTAACACTGAAATTTGTTTTGATTTACAGAAACCATTAAAAATTTAAAACTATGGAGTCTAGTTTGGACATTCATGTGATTTTCAAAATCCCAGATTATTCAAGAAAAAGCAATATTAGACATCAGTTACGTAAGATTTCCCACATTTAAGTAGTCAATACATCAATGTAAATTGTGCAAAATGTATTCCAAACAAAATTTAAAAGAAACTAACATAAAAGTGATATCACTTTAAAAAAATTACAGGAATATATAAATGAGTACTTGTAGTAACCGAAAAATCCTGATTAATGCAAATCATGCAGAAATAGTAAAGTATATTACATTTAAAAACAATATCAGTAAAGAAAACAACAGGAATTAACAGTTATGAAATAACCAACAAGATTTCTTAATATATATGAATAAGTTCTGAATATCAAAAAAGGATAAGAGTTAACTTTAAGATTGAAAAATATTATAAATTTATTTCATGTATTCCTCTGATAAGAAATTTACAGTATTCCAAACAATAAAGATTTATTAAAAGAAAAGTTTTTAAAAAATTCTTTTTTACACTATTATTAAATATATAAAATTATTTACATCATTCACTTAAATAGTTTTTTATATTTGCTCCTTTGATATACTCATTTTTTTAATGTGATTTTATGTTAATCTAACAATTTTTGTTACTGATATTGACTTTTAGAATTAATTATTACCTGAAATATTTTTATTAACAAATAAAAGGCACAAGAATTCTTTTTAAAAAGTTAAAATTACTTCATAGAATTCAAGAAAAAGGAGAAATTCAATTACAAAAAGATATGCATAAAACATATTAATGATACAAAGTTAAATTAATTATAAAAATAGGTATCAGTCATATGCAAGCATATACCTCCTTTTCCGTGATACTGGTGCAAAATATATTGGATTGTACGTTGATGAGAATACGATTGGTAATATAAGCATATGTGTGAGTACGTATGTAGAAATCAGGGACGGCCAACTTTTTTGAGAAGACTGTCACTATCTGATAAAAAAAGAACAATGCCTACCACTTCTAATTTTTCCGATAAACAAAAAATGATTTACAGGCTTATTGTGGGATTTTTTCACAAATAGCTCATTTTTTATGCAAGTCTAATCAGTGAAAATTTAAAAATACTATATAAAACAAAACAAAAGTACAAGCATAGGTTTTACTATTAATTAACTGTTCACTGGTTCAAATCAGTGAAGCTAGGTTATAGAATAAAATTGAAACATTTAATTCTAAATAATTATCAAACAGTCAATACTTGCTTATTGTGACTTTTGAATTAATAGTTTTTTTTTTAAACCAAGTCATCTATATTAGGATTTGTTTTCTTGAAGAGTCTAACAGTATTTGGTTGTTTTAGGTGCATATCAGTTAAGTTAGAGTGATATTTTCATTTTGTTATTTGTTGGCAAACATATGTTAATTCAAACCTACAATAATATCTGACAGCCAAATTGTGAAAATTTAAAAATTGCTTGTTGGTAAAATTTTTCAAAATTTAATATAATTTGGATCATTCACAGTTGAAATAATCTCCTTATATTGCTTTTCAGACTAATATCAACAAATTCAATTTGGATTTCAGGTGGGTAACAATTTACGTCTTACAGAGAAACTGAAAAAGGTTTTGTGAAAAGATCAGCATTTTTTATCACCTTGCATTAATAGGAAATGCTCTACCCTTTTTTTTTCAAAATTAAGACAAAAAAAGTAAAAGTTTATTCACATAAGAAGGTATATGACCAACTAGGGTAGGAAAAATACAATCAGTTTCCTGTAATCATAAATTTAAACTATTTAAATGTCTCATAATATCGGTAAGGAATGCTAAATCTAATAACAAATCTTCATTCCTGAATATTGAGCACTCACAGGGAATTTCATTGTTTTCTTTCAGATATTTTAAAACACTCTCCTCAAATTCCAAAATCTTGTGCATGCACTTCATTTCAAAAACCAGGGCACACAACAATGAAAGAGTATTCTTTACGTTAGGGGGTGGACAACCTTTTTTGATTAGAGTGCCACTATCTGATAATAAATCATTATGCATGTCATGTCAAACTTTTCCAGCAAACAAAAAGATATAAAAAGCTGAAAAATATATTACTTATTCACTTATGGGATTTTTATGCAAATAGCATGTTTTGTATGCAAGTTTAGAGAAGTGAAAATTTTGAAATAATATAGTAAATACTTGTGTTTTATTGTTAATAAACTTTTTACCTTATTTTTGATAAACTTTTTAAGGAAAAAATAAAAATGAGCAACTTTAAGCATTTAATTCTAATTTATAATGAACCAGTGGCTATATATATTTATAATGTGGCTTTTGAATTTGTGTAGTTTTTTACCAAGTCATCTATATTAGGATTAGTCCTTGAAGATGCTAACAACATTAGGCTGTTTTAGGTGTATATCAGTTATTTTAGAGCGATATTATAATATTATATTCATAATAGAAAACATCTGTTCACAAACATATGTTGATCCAAAACCACAACAATATCTGACAGCCAAATTGTGTAAATTTGCTTATTGGTTCAAATTTCTAAAATTCAATACAATTTGGATCACTTGAGTTTAAAATAAATTTTTTATATTTACTTTTCAGTTTAGTATGGTGTTATAAGTTAATAATTCCAATTTGGATTTCAGGTGGGAAACAATAAGCATCTTGTTGAGAAATTTAAAAAAAAATTGTGAAAAGTTTAGTATGTTTTTTTTATCATCTTGAAATCATCCAATCTAGTACTGAAGGAATCCTTCAAAATGAATATTAAATTTTTAAATCTATTACACCTCTTCAGAGCATTGTTAACTTTCTAAGAGAGTTACTGCATTATTGTGAAACAAGTTAATCTTTTTTTCTTCAAAATAGAGACAAAAAATGCAAAAGTTTGTTTACAAAAGATATATGACCAACTACAGTACAAAATACAATATGCTCCCTATAATCTTATATATATATATATAAATTTAAATTATTTAAATGTCCCATAATATCGGTAAGAAAAGCTTAATTCCATAGCCAGTCTTCATTCTTGAGTAGCAAACACTCACTGGGCAGTTCATTGTTTTCTTTCAAATATTTTAAAACATGCTCCCTCAGATTCCAAAATCTTGCGAATGTACTTACTTGGAAAAGCCAGTGCACACAACAAAGAAGGAATATTTTTTTACATGATAATTTTCTATTGTGATTCAATTAATTGTGTTAAAAATAAATTTTGAGGGGTTTCTTTGCCTGAGACAACTGTATTTTAATATAAAATTGTGAAAAAAAATTATTATATTTTCAAATTTTTTAGTAAAAGTTTTTATGTGCCACTGTAACAACTATGCTGTGCCACACTGTGGTAAATAGGCCGTGGGTTGGCCAACTCTGCTTTATGTGTGATGATTCTCTACTGGTAATTCAATGCAGTGTACTTAAAATAAATTTTATGTTTTTCTTTTTGGTCTAAAATCACTGTATTTCAATACAATTGTAAAAAAAATTGGTTTTCTTTTTCTTTTCAAATTTTCAATAAGTATTTGTGTGCCACTGTTACAATTCTGCTGTGCTACACTGTGGCACACATGCTGCAGGTTGGCTACCCCTGATATATATATAAATAAACTGCTCATTTTACATAGAAATGTATATATAGAATGATAAGATGGCTTAATTCAACATAAAAAAAACCACAGAGACGGCGAGTAACTAACAAAAAGGGTAAGCTATTGCCCCACTAGCTATAAACTTATTTATTTTATATTACAGCAGAGGCTATACATAAACTATTGGCCACAGACCTCATAATTTTAAAACACAGTTAAGTGACAAAGATGGTGCTTGAGCTTGCACATACACACACATACATTTGCCCACTATAGCTAGACATCTAATACTAAAAAGACAAGAATGGAAGTTTAGTACCAAATATCAAATATAAAATACCTGACGGGATTAGTGAAAGATTAAATGCCTTATTTTACACATGATAAAAATATACAACTAAAAACCCCATGTTAGAAAAATTTCTATTTTTTTAAAAGATAACTCTCATTTTAACATTTAATTATAAAATAAATTTTCTTTTTGAAAAAAATTTAACTGAAGAACTAATCACTCCAGCAGTATCTTTTCTTAACAAATTTAAAAACATATCAATTCTTTAAAACATATTGTAAATGTTATATATAAGCTCATAAAATTATGTAAAATTTAACTTCTGTTGTATGTACTTATAAGTATATGTAATGTTTCCTTCAAAATAAAAAAAATTATTTTGAAAAGGATATGAGCAATAATCAAATAATAGGAAGAGTCACAAATGAAAGAGTATAACCAATTATTACTTAATTTTATGAAATTTTTTATAATTCCATTGCAATTACATAAACATATATGTATTAATATAAGATTTTAACAAAGGGTCAATAAAACTATAAAAATAATTACATACATTGTTTCAATTTCAGATTGAAGAAATTTATGATGTAAAATTATTCAGTTTTTATTTGCTTTTTAATTACATCACACTGATGCCTCACATGACCAAATTTTCCCACTTACAAAAGAGAGGTTTTAGAGCTTCCACAGATTTGACATGCATCAACCTCTACACAGCAGAATGGATAAGTTGCCCATAGGGCAGCTTACAAATTAGTGTAGAAGCATTTTCTAACAAGTTACAAATACTACTACTGGGTGGAATGAATGAAGTACGTCTTGAGTTTTAACTCCTGGTAAGGCCACCCAGGACATGAATGCCATTTCATTATACCCAGTTAATTGCTTTGCAGGCTCTGAAGCAAAGTCAGACTTCTACCTTTGACTAATTTTGTCAAATCAAAAGACACTGCAAAAAGCAACAATAGTGGAAAACCATTCCTGTGCACATGGTCAAACACATAAATAATAACAATGACAGCATTTGGCGAAATTTTTTGAATAGGCAATGTCTTTTAATTTGGCATGATTGGTCGAACAATATGATACGCAAGTACTGTAAATTGATATTCTTAATAAGTACAATTGTTTTTTAATTAAATTATATTTTTCTATATACAATAGGTGTACATTTTATAAAACCAAAAAACTCATCCAATCCAGGATAGTTTTCTTGAAACTGAAGTCCTGATTCATATCCAAATATTGTTCATCATCAAAATCTGAAGCATGAAGAAAGGTGAAGATGAACATTCTTAGCCCTGACTTTTCTTTCAGCAAAAAAAAAAAAAAAAAAACCTAGCAGCAGTTTGAGTTTAACAAATTTATGAAATAAAGTAGCATTCCAAATCCTAAACTTTTTATTTAAAACCTCAAAAAAATTACGCAGGTAGAGAAAAATGTTGTTCTTACTGCTTGGCTGTAAGCCTTTAATCAGGGAATTGAAATCCCTCATCGTCCATGAAACGTTTTAGATTGCTTTTAAGTTTTAAAGTTTTAGCAGTCACTTTACTTGATGGTTTAGTTGACTCTGCTGGATGTAGTAGCAGTCTCTTGGCTGGGTGGATCAGCAGGCTGGGGATAGTTCATTGTTCAGCAGCAGAAAAGCAACAGGTCCATCTTTTCTTTTGTGGCAAGAAGAGCAGCGTGAATTATTCTGTGTTGGTGGCAGTAAACTCTTGGCTGGTAGTTAATACAACGGAAAGCAGAATTAGTTCGATATCATGGGGCAACGTGCAAAACGCTGCTTGACAGGATAAAGATAATGCCAAGCAGCACTTGTTGTCACTGGAATGGAATCCAAACTGGCAATATCCATGTAGAAATTGGGATGGAAAATTTTATAGAATATATGATTTCCAACAATAGTTATTTGTTTTGCAAAAAAAGAATGTAGATGAAAATCGAAAAAATTACTGTTGACATAGTGTATTTACTTTTTTGGGTATCGAAAACAGTATCAAGAATGACTAATACCAGGATTTTTTTTAAAAGAAACGAAAAATGAGGAATTTTAAAAGGACCTAAGATTGGTGAGGAAAGGAAAATATCAGGGGGAAAAAAGATGAATGTACACAATGATAAGATGACTGTTGAAAAAAGAAAGTGTTAAAAAACATAAGGAAGTGAAATGGTTAAAAACCAAAAAAAAATCTAAGTAATAAGTGGGACAAGTCAGAATGATGGAGGTTGTAAATGTTACGAAAGGTTATGAATTCAATTCCTCGACTCCCCTTCCCAAAACAATTTTCCAGTCAGCCTAATTAATATTGCAAACAAGGTCAAGAAATCTGTTGAAAGGGTCAACTTTTAATGCGAAACAAATTTTTGTGAACATGTACCAGGCAATATATACTTCAAATCTTCCTCCTCAATTGCATTCAGTCAAGGAAGCTTTGAAGTGACGCCAGGTAACTTTGATAGTATTTGTATGCGTGCTGGTCTCAGAATCAACCAATTTGAGGGAATGGTTAACTGTAAGGTGATTATAGCCTCTGTGGCTCAACCTTTCGCAAGATTTCCAACAGTCAGATATAACAGTCGTGAACTGCAATCAGGAAACAGCATCGTGTTTTGCGTTCTACCTTCTACGAAATGACCTGTTATACTTCATTTTTCCAATTTTAACTTTCGTCGATTTCAACAGTTTTACCCTTTACCCCAAGCTTCTCTGTGTTAACTGCAATATAATCAATGAAAACATCAAATGCATAATTGCACCAATCGGCAACAGCCTGCGAAAAAATTCTGAGTTTCTCATGATTCTGAGCGAACGAGGAACATCTGAATAATTCATAAATTAGAAGAAGAATAGTGGAAATTGGCAATTTGCTGCCTGAGAAAAATGAATAAAATTGGATGAATTTTTTTTATTTCGGCAGCATGAATTTTCACCTTTAGATCCGTAGCAAAAGACTTGACTGTCAAATTCCAGGCACTTTTCGGAAAAAACCTTCATTTCACTGCCACATTCGTCACATTGAATGATGGTCAAAATCAGAGAAATCTTACACAGAAAAAAGAAAAGAAAAGTACACCTTTTTAAAAATAAAGTGAACCACAAGTGTGAATTAGGAACACCTTCTGGTCCGAAGTAATTGAAAGAGCATCCCTCATAATCCTTTAAAAAAAGATCCTTGCACTCACTGACAACAGTGTAAATATCTCTTGTAGAAAAACACAACGAAAGAAGAGCAACAGGTGAAGAAATGGATTGAAAATGGTTAGGTTCGTAAAGAATTCGAATTAAAATTGTCTGAAAATAATAGGGTTAGCGCGAAAAAAATAGAAACCAATCAGAATGAACTATAAGAAACGTCATCTCTCCATGGCATCCACAACACCAAACCAAAGAAATATCAAGGTACCTATATTGTAATGTTATCGCCCGATTTGGCAATCAATAAATTAAAAGAAGAAAAAATTTAAAAACAAGCTTTTATTTAAACGCGCTAAAAAGAATAAAATAAAATTTTCCTTGAACACTTTTTTTACTGTCAACTAAAACGTCATTACACAATTAATATGATATAAAAGCTTGTCGCAAGATTTAAGTGCTCGTATTAACTTAGTTTGAAATTTTTAAAAATTAAAATCAATCAGATCAAGTTATTTAATTTACTTATTTATCTAAATAGGTAAATCTCGCGACAAACTTTTATATCATATAAATTGTGTAATAACATTATAAGTTGATAGTAAAAAAAGTTTTCAAGGAAAACTTTTTTTTTTTTATCGCGTTTAAATAAAAGCTTGTTTTTAAAAAGTTTTTTTTACTTTTAATTTATTTTTTACCTTTTAGTTATCGCTGGATAGGTTTCTCAGCCTGTTCATCTCATTCAACACTGGTTCGCCCACCCTGGTTTAGCTGAATCAATTCTTGCAAAAAGGGTATTCGACGAAAAACACAAATTTTTTTTTTAATCTGTAATTTTTACGCAATTTTTTCAATCTTCGTAAGAATCTTGGGTAATTTGTTCTACACATGAAAAAAAAATTTCGTGAGATTATCTTCATAAATGACGAAGTTTGTTAATGTTTAATTAAAATTTTGAATAGTTTTTGAAAAATCGTAAAAAAAAAGTTTTGGGCATTTTATTTTTTAAATGACTGATTCTAAAAGGGAAAAGCATGAACTTATTTAGTACAGAATATCGTTTTAATAACACAAAAATAAATTCATACGCAAAAGGAATAATTTTCATAAAAACACATCAGCTTTAACTCATTTTTAAAAAAAATTATAAAAAATAGAAAATATCATTATTTTGTAAAAAAAAAACAATTGTCCCGTATCGTGGCAAAATAAATGATCTTTCCGATTCTGTTACTATTTTTATCTGATTTTAAAAGCAAAAATTAGATGGCTATTTTAAAAACGTGGAAAAAGTCGGAACTTCACTCGGCCGAAACGGAAATGAGGCTTGGCGAAGTAAGGAACCCACGGGGGTAAAAAAATTAGGCGTTTTAAAGTTTTTAATTCATATCTTTTTAACTTATTCAATATCGGAATATAAACTGTCAAAACATGTATTGTCCTCCAAACTAAACGTATATACAAAATTTCAGCTCAATCAATTGAAGATATCATCTTCAAAATCAAGTAGCAAGATTCCACCCGAACAAATTACATACATACATTGCAAGTTAAATAAAAGCTTGTAAAAAGAACAACTTGGTGCGTTGCCCCATGATATCAAACTAGCAAAGTAGCTGAATACTCGATGGCACTATTCAGATACTCGATGGCTTTTGGCGACACACCTCATAATTTTGAACCATTGTCAAGTGACGAGGATGACACCAAAGTTGGCACCCTCTTTCCTAACTTCCACACCAACTGAAGGACGTTTGAGTCTTGACACATTTAATGAGCATCGGTTCCCCTCTCCACGTTGGACCTTTAGCGGTACAAGGCTCGAGCTTATACTTACCTATCGGTTCACGTATTTTTTGTGATCCTGATAGATGAATATAATTTAATTAAAGGTTGCGTTAAATTATAAAAGCAATAATTATCAGACGAGGGCCATGTCCATCATTTCTTATCCTATTTTATTTCTGGAACTCCCAAAACAACATCTGCAGTTCTTAGCCAGAAGAGAATTCAAGAATACATACATTTTTCACAACATGCCCTGTTTTTGATGCATTTAACTCATAACAATAGGGTCAATTCCTCGCTAGAGGATGCTGCAATCATTTGACCATCATTACGTGATTATTAACCGTGCGATCAAGTAAACAATAACAGCTGATCGTATTACTCTTGAGGTTGTGCGCTAACTTTGCTTACATTGTTATTTCATATTCTTTAAAGTCTTTTATTTCTCTAAATATTTTTAATAAATTATCTAGCCTTTTGCTTTTCATATAGTTATAAATATATACATAGCTTTAGTTTATAGTATTAGATTTAAACTTAGTTTATACTTCTGTTCTTTGACTTCGTTTCTTGTGTTTTTGTATACTTTTAGGCTTAGTAATTAGTTTGTCAGACACATTGTGTTTCAAAAAATTATGGATCATTCAATTGAACAAAATTCTGTATACTTAAAAATTAAGTCTTAAAGTGTAGAACAGGAAGTGGGGGACACTTGGTGATGTCAATTTTTTTGACGACAGGAATAGATCGCCAAGCAACTTAATTTAGCGATAGGTGTTTTGGTTGACCGGAATCGATAGCCAAGCAACATATTTTAGAGATAGGTGTTCCGAAAATTTACAAATTGTAATTTTACAATAAAAATAGAGATATGAATGTGAAATTTAAAAAAAAAAATATTTATAAAGCTATCAGTAATGCATATTAAAATATAAATTATTTGTTTTTTTAAGTGAGGTATTTGTTGCCAAATTTGCCCTAATCGTCGGGCCAGGTCATCAACCTACCCTGGTCGATGCAGTCGCCTTCCCATCATATCCCAGATATGCTCGATTGGAACGAGACTTCCGATCAGGCTGGTTAAGTAAGTGTTTGACAAGCTGTAAGACAGTTCATAGTAACATGTGTCGTATGTGTCTTGGCATTATCTTGCTGAAAAACAAGGCCAGGGTACTGCAAAAGGAACGGTAGCAAAACAGTTCTCAGAATGTCGTCAACATACCGCTGTGCTGTAAGTTTGCCTCTAATGACGACCAAAGCGGCCCGGCTGTCACAAGAAATGGCACCCCAGACCATAACTCCTGGTTGAGGGCCTGTGTGGCATTCAATAATGAAAGCAGGATCGACACGTTGCCCTGGGCGTCTCCGGACACTTTTTCGGTGATCGTCAGGACCCAGTTGGTTGCGGAATTCTTCGCTAAATACTATAAGTTCCCTGTCAGCATGATTCCAACCTTATCGAGGCAAGCACTACTGTAATCTGGCTCGACAGTGTGCAGGCGTGAGTGGCAGGTGATGTAGTGGTTGGTACGAGCGTAAATTTCGCTCAATCAGCCGTCTGTGAATGGTTATGGTGGACACTCTTGTGCAGGTCACACGTCTCATGGTTGATAACTATGAATCAAGCACTGTGACGGCTGATCTGACAATCAATCTTTCCTCCTGATCTGCTGTGGCTCTAGGTCGACCACTACCATCATGACGCTGAAATCCGCCACTACACACCCATTCTTGCCTGCATCTTCTAATTGCCACATGGCTTCGACCCATATCACGAGCGATTCTCCGATTAGCCCAACCTATCTCTTTCAATTCAATGATACGACCTGTTTCAAACTCTGACAGTTGCTCTTAATGAGCTCGAAAACTTAGGTGAGGTATTTTTTCAGTCGTTGAAAGGTATCCTAAATCGTAATGCAACAGAAATTTTGACCATCTGGTTAAGAATCGCTTCTTATAGAGATCTGCTGAGTGTACAGTTCTGATGCGCTGTTGCTCCCACTATTCATTCATTGGATATCAAATTTTAATCATTTGCATGTTCAGTACAAATGTCTTTGCATACGAAATTTCATTACAATTGGGCATCGGGCAACTCCTTCTTGGTGCGTCGGTTTTTTTTTTTTGGTTTTTTTGTTATAGAGTGTATCAAGAAAAGTAAAACATTTTGTGTATAATTTTATGAGACAAGCCCATAGGGTCACCGGTAATTATTAACCCTCCTAGCGGTTTGAACGTCTTTTTCCGCACGTCTAGAGATGCTTCGAAAACGCACCACACGTCTTTTTCTGACTTCAAGAGAGTGCTTCAAAAGCGGGTAGGCCGTGTTTTTCTGAAATCCTTTCCCCTCTTTTATGGTTTAACACCATGAAAGATAATTAGGGAGGGTTGCGACGACACAATGGTCACTGACAGGAAGTTTTATTGCTCTCGGGGAACCCTGCGTTTTGACCCTGAAGCAATCGTAAAAAAGTTGGGAAGAATTTCTTTAGACCCTTAGTGAACGAACTATAAGTTAGTGTTTGTAATTTAGCTTCATTTGAGATATTATTGCATTTGAATTAAATAAATTCTTTTTGTACTTTTAGCAATTTAACTTCTTTTTTTTTCAAGTTTTGAAAAATGTTCCAACGTATAAATAAAATATTATATAACTCACTTTTGATTTTATATTAATTTGAAGTTTTAATAAGTTGGGACTGTAATCTGCTATTTTATATAGTTGGACAAATAACTTTTTAAGTATATTCTCTTTGCTTGATTAACTCGTATTATTTTCTTCATCTTAAAATGATGAAACGGAAAATTAAGTTTTTAAACTATATAAATCGCTATATAATATCTAGAACTATATTTAATTGCTTCATTTTTCTTCTCTTAACCAATGTTTTCAGTTTTTAAACCATGATTATTTCATTATAAGGTGTCAAAAAAGTTAATAAGAAACCGAACGCTTCAAAATTTAAAACCTTTTTAACTTTCCAACTACTAAAAATGAATAATTTCTAAACTTTTGCATCAA
Organism: Trichonephila clavata; assembly: GCA_019973975.1. NCBI lineage: Eukaryota > Metazoa > Arthropoda > Arachnida > Araneae > Nephilidae > Trichonephila > Trichonephila clavata. Next base: position 126,622 of record BMAO01008266.1, on the reverse strand, counting down.
ATTATTTGTAAAAAATTCTTAAGCTTTCATAAAAATAATAATGGAAAAACTAATTCAGATCCATTATTTTTTTAAAAATTTTAAAGCCAATATGTTCAGGGCGCGTATTGTTACAATACACCAAATTATATTTGAATTAAAAAAAAAATGCTTGAGTTTCAGTTTACTTCAGAGAAAACATGAATGAGGGTTTTTTATACCAATTCATTTTTTTAACCTTGAATATTTGAATAAATAGTAATTAAAAATATTCGGATGCATTTACAGTTGACATTTACGCATATAAATAAATATAAAGATCAATTTTAAATTTTATTTGTTCATGCAAAATTTCTAAATATTTATTTTTTAAAGCTAACTGAAGAACAGGTAATTAAAATCTGGATATCTATTATAATTAACATTCAGAAAATATCCAGATTTTCATACAAAACTAGGAATTTTATATTATAAATTGTATTTGAAATTTCAGAAAAAAATATTTATGTATCGTGCACATACTCAGTTAAAAATTATTTACCATAAGTACTAACAATTCTTCGAATAAAATATATTAAATTGAAATTTTAACATAAGAATCTTAAGCATTTTAATGCATTTCGGTTAAAACTGTATGCTAAGAGCAAAAATTATGCTGAAATATTTGATGAATATACAATAAATTTTTAAGTAGAAGCAATACTGAGAAGCTAAAACACAGGAATGAAAAATTATAATAATTACAAATACAAAAATAAGTCTTGCAGTTTTTTCATACATTTTTATTAACACGAATTGGGGAATTGATTTCCAATATACTTTGTTGTGTTTCACAATATTTAAGGTAACAAACCATAGTCCTTCAGATATATTTGTTCTACTTTTCGTAAGCCGTACTCCTATTAAAACTTATGCTTCCGAAATACACCTTTTGTAATCTTAAGAAATTATATAAACTATAACGGTTAATTTTAATTTATGCAAATTATTAAATGTTCCTATTTAGCCATTTCCGTCCAAACAGTTTACATGAAAAAATATTCGGATTCACCCATTCATTAGGAAATTGTATGATTCCAGCAATAAGTTTTATTTTTTACCGAATAGGATTGCGTCACTTCGGGGATACCTCTAACAGAAACGTTTATATGCTATCAATTGCAAATTAAACATTTTCCCTTCAATTGTGTTTATTTCAGAAAGATCTTTGATTTATATTTTATTCATGCAATATAAGATTTAAATAAATTACTTTTTTCTTGTCAAACGTATTTGCTTAATAATATATAAATTTGCTTAATAATATATTAAAATTTTGAACTACCCAAAATTATATGTTTTTGTTCCTCTAAAAACTCTCAGTATTTTAGAAATGGTCTTACAATCCGTGTACGGTTTATATGTTCTAAAATGAAAAATATATTTTTATAACTGAATTTTTGTGCCTCGTTTATAAAAATAAAATATTGCTTTGGGCTATAGCTTATAAATGTACTTAAATAAGTGGAGGAACAGTATTTTCACATAATATGAATATTTTTGACTGGAGTAAGTCGGATATTTATATTTCAGTTTCTTTACAATTTCAATAAAAGTTGTAAGCAATTTTTTGAAGAGGATATTGAGTATAAACTCCTTGGCTATTTAAAAGTAAAATGTTTTATTTTGATACCCCACAGCTCACATTCTAAAATAAGACTCATTTACAATCATATGATCAGCTTTGGTGATATTTAAATTTTCAAAAATACTCTACATGTACGAAAACATTCTTTCAAAACATACATCACATCTCATTCTCTGTCTTTTCCACAGCAGGCATTATTTTTTTATACTCAAAAATTAAATACAGCATTTCTGAATGTTATTTTTTTAAAAAAAATTAATATGAATACACTGCGGAATTGTCGGTTAGCTTCACTGAGCAAAATTGTTTTAAGTGTACTGTTTTGAAAGACAAAATTAATTGGGAGAAGTTTTTCTCTCATTAGAATTTGTAATGATTGAATTGTGTGAAAGTTGTATTTATCGGTGAATTTTCCGTTTAACACTAAAGAAACAGAAAAATAAAAATTAAATTTTAATAGAAAATGGTTAGAAATACTTTTACATTTTGAAGAAAAATATATTCCCATTAAAATAAAAATAAAAAATTTGACTAAATTTGCTTTTTGCTCCGTCACAAATGCCTATGTAAAGAAGGTATTTTTGCTTAGTACAAATTGTTTGACTATGAAATAAAATTTAGATTTTTTTCCGAAAAATTAATTTAACATAAAAACATCATTTATAGGATTAAAATATATATAAATTAAAAGTATTGAAATCCCTCTTTATGTTACTTTAAATTTAAAATATAATTGAATAGAGGAAGATTGATTTCATTTCATAAACATAATCGTCGTATGTAACGATACTTTATATATTCTCTTATTGTTTAAAAAGAGAGAGAGAGATGGTCACTTTTACTCTTTTTTACATAGTTACTTTTTAAAAAAACATTACGATGTATTTGTGTTTTCTTAGTCTCATATTCCACAATAAGTACAAGGTATTTTTTCCTGGCTCAAATCGTTAGTCCAAAATAGTTTATTTTTCTTAAATTAATTTTTTAAAATTTTGTTTTGTTTAAAGTAAACAAGTATTTTTCAACTTTTGTAACAAGTTTCTTTCTTTCGAGTTTTTATTTTTTTTTTAACTCTTCACTTTTATTGTGACCTAACCGATCAAACAACCACGTGGACCCGCTTTTTCCTCCCAAAATTCGCACAAGGCAACGTCACAGCTGTGAACGAGTTTTATCCCGGTTTTAAAGCAACAAAGAGGCCGAACTGAGTAATAAAATCTTCCCCTGTAGACCTCCCGCGTTTTTTAAAGGGGAAAGGAATTAAATGTGTTGCACTTTCGAAGGAATTCTCAAAAAAGAAGTAAACGCTTTCGGAATGATTTTTCAGGACAAGGGTGAACACTCAGAGGGTTAAACTTGTTCTTAACTTAGTATTGTTAAATTAATTACCAAATACATTGTGCAGTACTTATACATTTATAAGTGTATAATATCAGTGTAAATGTGTATTTTATTTTTTAATACGCCAGAATGTATTTTGTTTTCCTTCCTTTCAGTAAATTAATATTTTTTTTAAATAAGCTTTTGTTTTCGATTTTTCAATATGCTCGAGCCCCCATGTAGGATTATCATCCCCCCTTAGGAGGCGCGCCTCACATTTTGAGAAAAGCTGCTGTAAGGTAAGAAATGAACAAGAGTATTCAAATCATGCCACTATCCTTTCCCTACGGTTGCTAGTCCAGTATACGGCGGGTCAATAGATGGTGGATAATGGAAGGCTCCTAACAGCAAAAACAAAGAAAGTAAAAAGAGTAAGAGAATTGAGGGAAATCTCTCTCGAACTAAAACTGGCGAGGTAAGAACTGAAGAAGGGGGAGCCATGACAATAGTGAGGGGCGTAACAATTTGAAGTGCCTAACGTGCCGGGGATGTTGAAAACGGTCGGATTACACCTGAGCTTGCGTGAGTGAGTGAGTGAGTGAACATTAACGCCGCACTGTTCAGCTACATGGGGGCTTTTGGCGACGGATCACGTAATTTTGAACCGTGGGCAAGTGATGCGGATGACACCTGAGCTGGCACCTCCTCTCCTAACTACCACACCACATCAACGGGAAGAACACCTGAGCTTGGGCCTCACTTCGTAAAATTTCAACGTCAAATTGAAAACGTTAAGCTTCGACAGATTTAGTGTGAATCAGCTCCTCTACACGACGGCTTTTTAGTGACAGTAAGACTGAATTCCACTGCTCAACAAAAATAACGCCTACCACGAATAAGTGACCATGGCCATTTGGCTACCATGTTCACAAATTATCTTAGAAGGCACCCAATTAAAATTTTAATTAGTTGAATAGTTATAAATATGCTTAATTTAAGCGTTAATTAACTTAATTATTTTAATATGAATAATGAAAAGATCACAGGATAATAAATATTTAAAATAAATTACATAGTTAAAAAGCGAAGGAAACCGTGAGTGTAGCCTACCACAGTAGGAAACCATGGCATTTTATTATCTTTACAGAGTGTAATTAAAATTGTAGAAACTTACGAACTGTCCTTTTTTTATTTAAAAAATATGTTTTAAAAAAGAGAACAGATATTGTCCATAAAAATGTGTTATTGATGTGTAACATCTTTACTCTCGGTTGCTGGATATTTGTTGGAGTGATTTCGGGAAAAGGGACGGAAATGCGTAACAGGAAAGTCGGGGGAAGTGCGCGCTGTTTGATTTGATCAATTCAGCGCCTTGGGGTGTCTCTTCGCTAGCCTCGTCTCGGGGTCCAACTCTAGTAGAAATTAAGACGCCCGCCTACCGTACATACCAGCAAGTCTTATTAGACTTCATCCAGAATAAACTTGTGATTCTTACACTCAAATGTCAAAGTCTCAGGGCTCGTTGTGTGTGAAATCTGAGAATATATTTATATATGTGTAAACTACATATTAACAATATTATATTTCTTGTTAAGCGTCTGACAAAGCTCATCATTCTTAAAAAAAATAGGAGTATGTAATATGGAATTATTTGAAAATATTTAAGTGCTTATCATTTTCATACTTTGAGGTTAATTCCTGTCGCTGTCAATATAATATTTTTAATTGTGATTAAAAAAAGATTTCTCGATTAAAAAAACTAACTAACTAAGTAAACGGGTATTTTTGATTTTCTCTAATATTTCTAATTTTTAAGCATGCGCTTGACGGTGTCTCTTCGCTACCCTCGTCTGGGGGTCCAACTGTAGTAGCAATTAAGACGCCCGCCTACCGCACATACCAGAAAGTCTTGTCATTTTGGTGGTCGCATACATTTCTCCGAATCAAACGGTTCGAAAGTGGTTCTGCTCTTTTTAAAAAAAACTATCACTCGCTTCCCATGATTTTGAGTGGTGATTTTAACGTTAACTTCAGTTTGCCAGAAGCTGCGCCGCTCATAGCTTTTCTGAAAGATGAACTCAAGCTCGAAATGAACCCTAATCGAAATGTTTCGACAACTAACAGTGGTACTGTTATTGACGCCGTTTTTCAACGATTTTTAAATACTTTGAAAACACAAGTATATGTGTCATAGTTTAGTTATCATAAGTTATCATTACCGCTCTTCCCCAAATTGAACATTAATAAATATTTTTGATAAAAAACTGCATTACTCCTTGAGTCAATTAAATAAAATTTTCATTAAAGATATAATTATTTGATAGAAAATTATTTCCAGTCATAACTGATTCATTTCTTTCAGGATTAAAGCCACTATTGCGTATTTACCATGATAACAAGTCAGATGTTACACATCATATGTGACTACTGTAAGAATCGTTTTTTATACTTTGCATATAAAATACATTCATAATAAAAAAAAACAATACATGCAGTTGGATCCCGATTTAACGAACCATTGTTTTGCAAATTTTTTTCATTCCCCGATTAAAATGAAGGCAAAACCTCCTATTTAACGAATAATAAACCCCAAACTAACGAGTTATTTCAACAACTGAGAAATCTTTTTTAATAGTTTAGATAGAACAAAATTAGTTTTTTTTTTCTTTTTCCAAATGACATCCTTTTTGCGTGGAACAGAAAAAGACTTTTCTTGCAAGTAGCAAATTTCAAAAGCAAAGGGTGCAGCCCATTATTAAGCTTTACAGATGTAATTGAATAATAAGTGTAACCTACCACGTGATTTTTTAATAGTACAGGAAATTCCATTATCTCACCCCAATCCACAAAACAGGGGATATTTTAGGAGATTTTGCCATTTGTGTGTGTGTGTGTGTGTGTGTGTGTGTGTGTGTGTGTGTGTGTGTGTGTGTGTGTGTGTGCTTTCTTCATTGAGAGAAGTGAAGTTTATATTATATGTACGGTTTTGCAGAAAAAATTTAGTTTTTGAAGATTTGTTAAGCATGGTAGATTTTCGGAAACGAATACGCGCGTAGCGATTATTATGCAAGAATTGATTGTAAAACTCTTATCGAAACTGTTACAATATCTAATGATTTAAATTGTTCGGAAACTGGGAAAACATATCTCATGCAGCAGAATGCAAAGGATGTTGTATTTTCTTCTCTGTATAAATTCGAAAAAGAACTCTTTCAAATCAGGAATCAAAAAGATTGTCAAACATCTATTAGTCAATATTTTAAAACTTCCTGTTTACTGGTGAGTAATAATTCGCTAATAGTATTTTTAGCTGCTGAATAAAAAGCATATAATGTCTAACTATGAATACATTTTGTAAAGTTGCTTATTGTAAAATTTCTAAAATGTAAGTGCAAAGAATTGTTACTTTTTTAGACCCCGATATTGTGAATAACCCCAAATTAACGAACAAAATGTTGGGTTCCAATGAATTTATTCAATCGGGGTCCAAAAGCATTGAGTCTCTACCTTATGATTAGATTATCAGAAGAAACATTAAAAAAATCATAATAATATTCATAATTTTACTATTCCATTGAAAAATGTTAATTTCTCAAAAAAAATTACATTTAACAAGCTGATTTTTTTTTAATTACATGAAAATCAAATTAAACTCATATTTTTCTTAATAATGTACTAATGACTATATTTAGTTTATTACAGAGAAAATTCTGAGCATCCTTATTTTATTTGGTCAGACTTTCAGAATGAACTTCAAGCAAAAATTGCACCTTTGAAGAAAATCACATGAAGCTCGAAACATAGATTATATTAGTTCGAGACAGATAACTCTCTGAAATGTTTAAGTACAGTTTATCAAATATTAAATTATGTTTTTTAAGAAAGTATAATTTTTCAAAAGGTATAATTGCGACTATGAAATTCTTTTGTTCTGAATCACACACAATCACATAACATTTTACTTTCCAAAATGATACAAAAAATGTGAGAAAAGGCTGCTATAATAGTGATTTAAATTCAAATGTATTATAGATTAGAAAGCATAACCGTTGTCAGCACGAATGAATTGAAAAGTATAATAATCAAGAAGACAAATTAAATAATTTTAATGAAGTCCAATTTTTAATTAGCATTTTGAATTAATTTTAAGTGAATTGCAAATTAGACTCGAAGCAAATAAATATTTAGGAAATAAAATAGCTAAGTCAAATAAATAAATAACGCTGAATCATCTGGTATTTCCCGGGCTCATCTGAAAATATAGATCAGAAATAATTGATGTAATTAAAAAGAGGAAACCTCTTAAAATCCTATGAAGTTGTGGAAAAAGTTAAAACAAATCATCATAACTTAGTGAGTGAGTGAGTGAGTGATTTTGGGGTTTATTGGCGCAAGAGCCGATTTCGGCTATACTGCGTCAAACATTTGTTTTAATATCTGTGGTCTAGACGGGAAGAGAAAGAAAGAATGAATTGAATGACAAGAAAGAGGGTCGAAAATAGAGAAGGATCACTAGGGTACCCCGGGTTCGTGAAGCCCGTGTTTACCAAAGACAGTAAACCTGTGAGAAAAGGAAAAGATCACTAGGGCACCTAGGGATTGTGACACCCGTACTCACCTAAAGAAGGCGAGCCCCCTGAGGGGCATCATAACTTAGACAACAGGAATTACAAAATTGGGGAATTTCTAACTTCATGTATTAATTATTGTAGTGTAAGTTGACTATAATTAACACTGTATTAACAAGATTCAATATAATAACAGACATTGCAGTGCTTATATTTCATTTTATTCAAACTTTTGATAGTTAATATGAAAAGAAATTATAGATGTAGAGCAGTTTACTTAACCAAACCCTAATGAAATGAATATACTAAATAATTGCTTAATTTTCAATCTCTAAGCTGAAGTCTTCTAACAGCAAGTTTCGAATCCACTTTATGTATCTATTCATTTAAGTTTCACACAGGAATCTTTCACTCTCTCAGAGATTTTATTTATTTCACCATGCTTACGTGCTGTAAATATCTACTTGGCTCTATAACTCGCATCCTTTTATTATACTCTTATATTCATACATTTATTCACTATACTTGTACTAGGGCCGTGGGTAGCCTAGTGGTTAGAACATTGGACTCCAGACCAGAAGGCCTGGGTTCGATGCCACCGAATACCCTCCGAGTACACACGGAATATGGGCTCGTTAAATCAGTGGGTCCGAAAGTCTTGTGGGTGGTCGCAACAGAAATCATGGATGCAGGGGGCTGGAGAATATTTCCCTCCTCCTCCAGTTCCAGGCCTAAATTGGGGAGGTGGAGATTGGTGGTGTAGCCATCTATCGTGTAAGAACCGAGCCAAATCGTACTGTCACCTGCAGGGTGCTCAAAGCTAAAATCTAACGACAAGCGTACACCTCTCCCCTTGCTACGATGAATTTCGTGGGCATCGATCTGACACCGTCAGACAGGTGGCATTAGAAGCAACCTACTTATGTAGCAATACTCATTTGCATCCATCACGGCTACTTCACAAGGCTAGGTTCGCATTTCAAATAGCGTAATAAAGTAGCTCCAAAGGTAAGTTAAGGGAATCCTAGTGTGAACAACGCATTTAATTAACATTACATTAACTAACTTTATTTACATTGCGCCAACTGATATATTTACACCGTATCACTTGTACTGACTTCCACAACGCACTCTTTACGAAGATTACGCACATAGTATATATCCACAACGCACTCTTTACGAATTATAAGTGATGTTTGGATAATGAAGACGAGAGAGAGATATATACCCATTAGCTAATATATACACTCACTTCCAAAAGTTAAGTACGAAGAGGAAAATGTTAGTTTTCGTAAGCTAATCAAAATTAAAGAAACTTAAATTTGCAACAAAGGTAAAAGAAAGTATGCAAATACGTTAGGTGACAGCAAATCACGGTTTCGCGTCGAGAAATACGCAAATCAGGCAGTGAAGCCGGCATTGTGAAGGGTTGCAGGAGTTGCATATGTAAGTGCCGAGGAAAGGTGTTTAAAGCGTTCATACGATTTGTTACGTGTTTCTATGGCTTCCAGAAAAGGAATCGAGGACTCTGAGCACTTGCGGACTGTTAGATACATTGAAGTAGGGCTGCCTATCACAGATGTTGCTCGTTACAATGCGTAGATAACTGTGTAAGGGTCTGGAGGGAACAAGACATACGCAATTAGCCCGAGAATATCGCCGAACATCACGCATTCGGTGGTAGAAACCTCATGGTCTAGACAGGGATTTTACTGAGATATGGCACCGACCTACATATCTACAGACGCGGTTCTGTGACGGCTGTACGGTATCGAGATGAAGTCCTAGACCCTACTGTGAAACTGTACGTTGCAGCAACTGGCGTTCCGTTTATTTTAATGGGCGAAAATGCGCATCCCCGTAGAGCTGCCATCGTTGATGACTTTCTGGAGAGTGATGGGATTGCAATTATGGAGTGACCGGCTTACTCGCCGGATTTTAATCCAATTGAAAAATTTTGGGATGTCATCGGTCGTGCTGTTTGTAAACGGTTCCCACCTCCACCTACTCTATGAGATTTAGAAATTGCTTTACAGGAGGAATGACAATTACTGGACTCACCTTGATCACCTTGTAACAAGCATGATCACACGCTGTACACTTTGTACGAATGTGAGGGGTGCTCACATACCCTATTAATATCAGTTTTTGTTATTTGTTTTGCTTTTAAACGACATTTTGTTAATAAGGTTATTATAATGTCATCTCATAATGTATTAAAATTCAATATTTTTTTTTATCTTTGTCTGTAATTCCTTGTTTTGTTTCAAGAATAAACATAAAGCTATTTACTTGTAGCATTTCGTTTTAATCAAAGTAATACTTGTCCATTTTTTTCATATTTTACCACTCCGTGCTTAACTTTTGGAAGTGAGTGTATATTTATATATATTTAGCTCTTCAATATTCTTTCTTCATCAATCCCTAATGGCTTGGTCAAAACTTAATTTAACTAGAAATAACGTATTATTACATAATATGGAAATTTGAAATATGAGGTGAACATTATTAAGTCATTAATTTTTTTTAAAGTCAATTTCTACTTCGTTAGAAAAACGTACTGGTGTTGCAGCTAATTGCAACTTCAACAGAAATAACGCAGAATAAATTTAAAATTTAAAAAAAATTTAATTAATGAATTAATATTTGAAAAAACTGTATTAATATCAAGTGTCATCCACTACAAGTTTACTATATATAGGGAGAGAGTTAAACTAATGGCAGGAGTTGAAAAATGAGTCCCCTTAATTTAATTGAGTGTTTCAAAGATTTGACAATACTAAATTTTTCACTCAGCACTTTGCAAAGATGCTCGTCCTAATCGATAAATGATTATTTCTAGTTTTAAGAGTAATAAACAAATAAATTATTTAATATTTTTATTTTCAATAAGTCTTGAAACTTCTGAATCTAAGGAATCATACAATTGTCTTCAAATACTGTGTTTAACTCTAGTAATCAGAATTAGTATCAGAAACTGGTCAACTTTATGAAGTGATATACTATAGTTTATAATTTGTAACTATCAATCCACTTATCACAAAATATTTGACTAGGGAAATTTATTGTGAGTAATTAAGTCACTTTTAATAAACAATATTAATTGAAAAAAAATTTTATTGCATAGAAAATAAAATAATACAATAAAAGAAATGTTAACAAGATATCAATCGTTGGCATGGCCAAGTAATTTTAGCGCGTTTTTCACATGTTGTATTTTACAATAATGCAACTAATGAACTTTTTACTAACAAAAAGTAGTATACTATACTTAAAAAAAAAATAATTAAAAAAAAAACTTAATTTAAAAAACATTTAAATTATTAAATTTAAATATGATTCTGCTCATCTAGGGCACAAATGCGACCAAATGCCGAAAACCCGAGGTCAATCGGTTAATTATTGGCTGAGAAAAAGGTACGACAAAATATGGAACGAAGACGAGGACGAAGACTAAGTCGAAATTTGCGTCCTAATAGCGCTTTTTTTACACTACGTGAAAAACGCCCTAAAAATATTACACAACTGTGAGAAATATTAAACGTTTTTCAAATTAAAAGTTTGATAAAAGTAATGAATTCTAAGAGCTTTCTATTTATATTTCATGAATTAATGATTAGCTTAGAATGAGATTTGACATATTGGTTATTTAGACCACTGTCTACTTAATTCTAGTGGGAGTATTTTGGATTATGTGGGTAAAATTTCGTTTTTGAAGTTAAGTAACTATGCTAATTAAGTTAATTAATTAATCCATTAAGCATCATAACTGAGTTTCCTTTGAGCCACTAATTAGGATAGTACTCTTGGCTAAATGCTAAAATTACAGAAATCATTAAATGCATGGGTTTTTTACATGACCATACAATTTTTACTGTGGAACTTTAATTAAATTAAATTAAATCAAAATTAGTTAAATGATAACTGCTCGGGTACCAAATATACAATAAAAATATAATGTGTGCTTTTGACTTGGGAGTGTTTTCATTTCGTTAGCAAATTTATCGTTTTTAAGTTTTATTCTACCTTATTCAGATTATGAAACGTGAACAACACTGGAGTTTATGTACATAACATATGCCACAAAAAAGTAAAGAAAAAAAATTAACATTAAGATCTTCTGCTTTCAAAGCACTACAACCGGTTACCGGTCAAGGCTGTCTCAGTCAGCTTAGACCATCTTGATCTATCTGTTGTTATGTTCTTCCTTCGGTTAACTCCTAAGTCCTTCAACCACACTTTTCTACTTTATCTATCCACCTTACCACATTAACATTATTACACTTTATTTCCTCAGAAAAGACATTTGTTAAAATTTTATTTAAATTAAATATTTCAGACATATCGAACAAAAATAAGCGCAAATAAAGCATACACACACAAAAAAATTATTAAAAAGATGATGGTGTAACGAATATACTTCATTAAAATGTTTTGAGTGATTAGAAAGAAATCATGGAAAGATTCAAAAACTGTTTACAATTTTCTACTTTACTGAGAAGTCATAAGACATGACATTAGTCATATTATTTTGCTCTTTAAGTCTCAATGATTTTGTTCCAGAGCAATTACGTTAAACAATTAGAGAAGTATCCAGGAACACAGAATGTTGCTCTGTTATTATATGCAATCATTCAAATATTAGCATAATATTTACAAATGAATTATAAAAAATAATGAAATGTACGAAAATGTATTTCAGTTCGAATTTTTTTAAAAAAAACTCCAATGAATGCAATTTCAAAATAAAACAATTCAGAAGTAATAAATGATAGTACAGAACGAGTATTGAATACAGTCATTCGAGATCCGATATAAAAGATTAAGATAGTACAAATGACTTCGTAAGGATAAAGAGAAAGTTTTCCGCGTACAATTAACACAAAAAAATGCGAAAAACTATCCTTGTAATGAAATGAAAGAGAAAAATAAAGATATATATACATATAAAATATAACTATAAATTCAATGAATAATTTATACAAACAACATTTAAAATAAATATTCGTAAATGTTTTGGAAACCAAAATATTGATTTAAAGATGCGTAGTAAAAAGGGGTACGTAAAATCTTCCACGACTTTTCTAGCTTATCTGATATTTCTTTTTTTCAGCTTTATTTCAAACTAAATAAACTAGTTTGATGTAAAAAAAAAACCACAACAAAAAGTAAAAAATAGGAAGTGAGTAACATTTGTCACTTCCGTCAGTTTAAACAACATGTGTTTGACAGAGAGTTAAAAATAATGTATCTATTTCTGTCACTTTCGACATAAGAAATACACGAAAGCGACATCTTATTTATGTAAATTTAGATACCTTTATCCCAACGTGGTTCTTTAAATGTATATTTAAATTACCTCTTAAAAAAGAGCTTTACCTAATTTAAAATTCAAATATACATACATTTCTCTTACATACTCGAGGAATAAGACCAGATAATTTCCACATATATTTGAATATGTATAGTATACTAGCGAAACATATACGCATAGAGCATATGATTATATACATAACACACAAAACTACTATGCATATGTATACAATATATATATTTTCTGTCCTTAATTTCATACTTTGAGGATTTTTAAATTTATTGTAAATGTATCTTTTAATTCAGGGATGGCCAACCCGAGGCACGCGTGCCTCAGTGTGGCATGGCTGAGTTGTAACAGTGGCATGCCACGATTTATTGAAAATTTTGAAAAGATAACTATAAACATACCAATTTACTTACAATTTTATTAAAATGTGGTTGTCTAAGACAAAAATAAACATCAAAATTTATTTTAAATACACGTAATTGTTTTACAATATAAAATTATGATGTAGAAAATACTCTTTCATTGGTTTGTGTGCTGGCTTTCCACAGGAAGTGCACTCGTGAGATTTTGAAATTTGAGGGAGCGTGTTTTAAAATGTATGGAAAAAAACAATGAACTGCCTAGTGAGTACTTTTGTTGCCTATACTATGTGACATTTAAGTTATTTAAATTTAAGATAACAAGGAAAATATATTGTACTTTTCCTACCCTAATTGATCATATATCCTCTTTTATGAACAAATTTTTCTTTTTTTTGTCTTGATTTTGGAGAAAAAAGATTAACATATTTCACATAAATGCTACCAAAGTTAATAATGCTCCGCGCCATGACAGATTTAAAAATTTAGTATCCATTTTTCGGGATTCATTCAGTGACAGGTGAGATAATTTTCAAATTGATAAAAAAAAAAAAAACTGCTGATCTTTTTATACATCCTTTATTGTAATTTCTCTGTAAAACGTTAATTATTACCCATCTGAAAGCCAAATCAGAATTATTTACCTACAGCACCATACTACACTAAAAAGCAAATGTATATTCTTAATGAACTTATTTCAACTGCAAGGGATCCGAATTACGCTGAATTTTGGAAAGTTGTACCAATAAGCAGTCATGGATCAACATGTTGATGAACAAATGTTTTCTATTATGTAAAGAATAAAATATAAATATCGCTTAAAATTAACTGATACGCATCTAAAACAATTTAATTTTGTTAGTATCTTCGAGAACTAGTCCTAATGTAGATGACTTAATAAAAAAAAACTACAAATTCAAAAACCATATTAAGGAAGTGCTTATACTGTTTAATAAGTATTCGTATTTAGAATTAAATGTTTCAAGCTACGGCATTTTTATTTATTACGTAATCTAACTATTTTGTGAATCTGTAAAAAGTTTATCAACTATGAAACCTAAGTTTATACGTTTTTTTTTTTAATTATATTGTTTTTAAATTTTTACTACTTAGACTTGTTTGAAAATTCCATAATAAGCCTATAAGAAACATTTTTTCGCCTTTCCCTTTTCTTTTTTCTTTGTTTGAAAAGTTGACAATGCCACGCATAATTTTTTTTTAATCAGATAGTGGAACTCTTCCCAAAAAGGTTGACCACCCATGTTTTAATTTAAAACGTGAAAAAAAAAGTATTTACTTCTCTTAATTATGAGCATTAATATTTATTAGTCAATGTCTAAGGAAATCATTAACTAGTAGTAGTACAATCATACCGAATTAAGTTAAATTTTAAAAATAAAAGTCTACATCACAACACGAAAAATGGTTCAATATATTCCTGAGAGTTGATTAAAACGTAATAAAAAGAATGTTATTTCGTACAAGAGTTAGATTTCACATTAATCGTTTGATCAAACTTGACTTAAAACGTTCGAAACCCCAATTTAAATTTATATTTGAAGTGAAAAAATTTGAATGAAAATCAAGTTATATATTTATTTCAGAAAAATGTAATAAATTTTTAAGAAAACTGGATATTTGATTATTTTTAATCATACTAGACTGAGAGAGAGAGAGTGTTAACTAAATGAGACTACACACCATGATTACATATTTGATGATTTTTTTGTGAAAGGATTCGCATTTTAATCTGTAAAGATTGTTGAAAAGCAGATCAGTGAAAGTACTTCTACAAATTAATTATTTACCATGATTATTACCTGTAAGGAAAAAATTTAAATATAATACTGGTGTAACGCATATTAAATTTGAGTTTACTTGGAAATGTGTATCTGATCTCAGATGCAAATGTGCTAATACTCAAATTTTTAAATAAAATATTTTAAATAATTAATTTATAGCGTTTTTTTTTGTGGAAATTTTCTAAAGTAAAAAAATACCAATAAAAATTCAATGAGATTTCTAAATTTTATTAAAGCAGAATAGTAAGGAGTCATATACACTTTAGTTTGTTCGCGGAAAACATTTTTATTGTTAAAAGTGTAAGATAAACGGGGAGGAAGCAAAGCCTTTACATCAAAAATAATCTTGAAGTTTCTTGTTGAAAGAATTGGAACAATTGCATTTAATATAATTTATTAATGCTTCTCTTGTTAAAATATACTTAACTAAAATAAGAATTATGAAATGATATGAACATGGGGTGACAAAACAAAAAAGGAAGAAAAATAAATAATAAAACCTAAGCATTGAATTCATTTTGATATATACTGCCTTGTATCAAGACTGGAGTTCTATAAAGGGGAAATGTTCTAAGTACAGAATTTTTTTTAATTACATCATATATTTTTATATAGCTATAAACATAAATGACGATGTAGGATCAAAACAGGGAAATTATACAACCAAAGCAAGCATTAGTTTAACGGTATAAAATTAAAAGGATGAAGAATTTGATTATGAATAACCACGCGCATGAAGGACATATAGACGTTGAGTTAAGGTTACGATAAAGATGAACCAGCTGTATATTTCATTCTGAGTCTCTTGAGATCGGAAACTTACCAAATCAATTAAACAAATGAAGGAGAAAAGGATAAAATTCAAAATGCATTTGCAGTTTTGAAGATAAGTTCATTTTTTAATATGTGTGCATTCCACAGTCTCAATAAAGTCTTGCTAAAATCATGTAGCAATTAAGGAAGCCCTATAATTTATGTTGGGATTAATGAGTGATACTTTCTTAATCCAGGAGCCGGCGCGCGGGGCACAGAGTCTCCCCAGGCTCACCAAATCATTAATTCTGGGAAAACTGTTTATTTGTTACCAACTACCTTGACAGAATCATTCTGTATGACAGTTTTCATGGGAACTAGAATGTATTCATCACATATCTTCTTCTTTTTTGGGAGTGGCAAACGTTTCTTTTTACAATCTTAAGGTACTTGTTTTGATTGAGTTCCCCGCTTGACCACTTTATTTACAGAATATTTTCTATGAACATGGTACATTTTTTCCCTGTGAACAACTTAGTGGTTTTGATTGCTGTTTGTATGCTTTATTATGGTTTATAAATGCAAATGAGCAGAATATAAAAAAAGAGGAATGGGCATCTCTATTGAAGGAATTTGAAAATGATTAAGCAAGGGAAGAACCTGCTGAAATAATGCATATTTCAGCAGGTAAGAACGAAACGAACCATGATAACGAAAATAAATTTCAAAAAAGCGACGAACATGAAACGCTTGAGTTGAAAGGAAAGTTTTCTAATGCTACCTAAAGAACTACATCAAGAAAAATATGAAGCCATAAGTGTAGAACACTTCGCCCTGCCAAAAAGACACAATCAAGAAAAAGTTCAAAATGCTATTTGTCGATCATCAAAGGACCATAAAACCACAACAACTTGAACATAATATGACAGTTTCGCTTGAAAATAACATTCTTGTAACGTTAGAGAAAAGTGTCCGTGGTCTGCGTTCATTATTAAAGTCACGCACATTTGAAACTTCTTGGTTCAGTTTAATTGATATTTTTTTCTCAAATTATCAAAGAAAAATTAAAAAGCCCTTAAAAGTAGGTAAGTATAGTTTTTCTTGATTAAATTATTCACTGGAATTGCGATTTTTATCATGTACAAAAAAAATAACTATAAAAAAAGGGATTGGGGTAATCAGTGCCCCGCGCGACCATTAAAATTAGTATGGAGTGCGCGCCTGCTTCCGGGTTATTACAAATATAGTAACGATACTCCAGTAGTCTACATAACACATTCCAAGGATTTTATACGTGGACTTGACTTGTAAATAGGTGTAAAAGTCATTTACCCGATCACAGGCCCAAATATGTATACTGGCAAAGATGTTCATTGATCAAGTAGCATACCTTTATGGGGGGGGGGATATCACAATCGGAACAGTTACCAAGGAATTAAACTTCACTTATTAGATGCAATCAGAAGAGATGCAGGGGACTGTCACAATCCTTATAAATATCCACTGGATCTCGGATTAATAAAAAAATGTCTGAAAATTTCACGTTTCCTCAGTAAGCTTTTGTGGCAGTTAAAAATTTCAATAATATTAAAAGAAAACACCATTAGTTTTAAGAGGGAAGCATCGCAAAATAGCCCGTTACAGTTTTTTTTAAATATTGTTTTGAATTAAAGTACTTACTCCTACTAGAGAAATCCAAATACTGAACACCGAAATTGCAAAATGAAATGGAGTAATTCATTTATAATACTCGTTTTTTTTTCTAGAGTAGAGCAATTTAAAATTACGGATTATTTTATTTTAAAAGAAAGCGTTGGAAATAAACACAAGGTCATCGATAGCTGTCTAATGTCTTTTAAATTTGAAAGAGAAGAGGAAAACGGATGTTAAAAAGGTAACGGATATTATTCTGATGTCTCTCGATTTTATTATATTCAGGTATAAATAAAAATATACCTGCAATCCTTAAATTTTATTACTTGAATTTCATGAATGAAATGGTTTTTAGAGAAAATTATGAAATTAATTTGTGAAATTTTTGGTAAAAAAAGTAAATCACTAAAATGTCAACTTAGTTTGAACTATTTGTAAATCTCAGCAATTGATTGTTAGATTTCTATATCTATATTAGGGTGAATGGATGTATTTTTGTTACCGTTTTTGCAAATAATACTTTTTCGATTGCCTATAAATTTCGATTAAAAAAATAGTTTGAAAACCCGCAAGTAGTATAATTGAATACTATTTACTCCTATCCTAGTTAAAGCTTTAATTTTTTAAAAATAAAATGAATATTTTCTTATTATCTATCACAATAAATTATGAAGCATTATGGAAAAAGGAATGAAGACTCTCAAAACGGTAAGGCATTGAAAATGATTATTTCAAAAAATCTGTAAAGAATTCTTCTTTTTTAATAAAATGACATTTTTGTGATCAGTTACCAAATGTATGGAAAGAAAATTTACTAAACAAACATAATAACGGTATAAACATATAGTACATTTTTTCCTTCTTTTTAATCACTCTCTCTCTCTCTCTCTTTCCCGGGAATTCAAAACATTTTTTTTTCCTTATACTGAGCAAAATTCTATAAAATATAGAAAAAGGATAGAATTCTGAATCCATTATTAAGGAAAAGGTTACAGACCTAAAGAATTATTCGAAAATGCTTAGATTAGGCTTCAATCAATGAACAATAAAGGATCAATAATTCAATCAATTCAGTGATCCAAATACAAATTCAAAGCATGAAGAATAAAGATGAATTAGTAATATTACCAATAAAAATATAAAAACAGTTTAATAAATTATTTATAAAATAAATATGAAGAAAAAACTAAAAGTATGCGAATATATATAATATGAGTGACATTTTGAAGTTTGCTAAAATAATATGTTAGTTAAAAAATGATTTATTTTGGAATGTATTATATTTATAAGATGCAGAATAGTTATATCTGTGACTTGAGAAGGTGACTTGAGAAGATGTTTAAATGTAGAGAAAAAACATACAAACTTGGAGAGTGGAACTATATGAGTTTTTATATTATATTTATCATTGAAATATCCTACTAATCTAAAAATAACAATTTATCCAATACAATTTAGAATTTCTTCATACAGATAACAAAAAATAAAATTAACTGGGCACTTTTTATTAAACAATATTTAGTAAGATTATTACTTTTTTTAAAAAATTTTTTCTAAATTATTTTTGAAACTAGAAATCTTAAGTTGTAAGTAATTTATAAAATTGTTTCTGTAATTTTGTAAAGTTATGTATAATATATATATATATATGAAACTCTTTCACGTTTTTTAAAAATTATTTTTTAAGAAATGTATGTGAATTCAATTGAAATAACAAGCGATAGCCTTCAGTTTAAAGCGATAGAAAGGAAAGTAGCTGTACATTTTTAAAAATAAATAGCATATGAGATATTTTAAAATGTTGCGATTGAATTTTTTAAATAAATCAGTAATTCTCCCTTTTTTTCGAGTGATAATAATTTAAAGAATCTTCAGCCCCAAGGAAGTTTATTTTTTAAAAAAAACTGTATCTACATTTGAAGTGTACTTTCATAAGTATACCTGTTTGCGCATGGGGGGGGGGGCTCGTTTTGGAACTGGTCAATCTAATATCTAATTAGAGTCAATATTGTAAACGTATAAAAGCGCTCAATTATCTTGTTATGCAAGTGATAAATATATTTAAGGATTTATGAAATCCAGCAAAAAAAATTTTCATCGAAACAAACTGAAAACCAACTTAAAAATCAATAAATAACCAAAAGATTATATGAATTTGATTCCTTTTTGCCCATGAAATCAACTATTTTTCTCTCTACGAATGGAGTAGAATAATTTTCTGGTTCAAAATTTTTGATAAGTAATATAAAGTATAATTTGATATTAAAGATAAAGGGAATTGTTTTATTATATACTTTACGTGTTTCTAAGTGAATAACAGAATTTAGAGAAAAACAAGAGCACACACACACACACATTAATCATAATATATTAAAATTTAAAAAAACTAAGCAATGAATGATAGGAAATATCATATAATATATAATTCAGAGATATAAAATTACTTTAATATCTTATCCATTGACAAGTTTATTATTTCACCACGAAATATAATATTATGAAAATATATATTTTTAAATATTTAAAAAAAATTCAAAGCAAAGTTACTTATAATTAATTCAAGCACTCATATTAATATGATATAAATTGTATCCCCCTAAATCATATAGAAAAATTTTATTTGTGACAATAATTTAAAAAGTCGAAATGATGACTTTTATTTCAATACTGGGCATTCTGTTTTTCATAAAATAGCACAAGTTTGCATAAATTAATAATGTGTTCCTCTTCAAGGAATTTGAAGAGGAACGAGATACTTATTTGATTTGTATCGTGGCAGACATAGTTTCGTCCATACTTTGGCAAGCTTAGGACTAACAAATATTTCGTCACACTTTTCATGCGAATGCCATTCTCTACTTGCCAAAAACGTTTGCCTTATTTTTAACACCTTTAGGATTATTGCCATGGAGTTGACACTATCGCTTCATTTGGCGTCTATTGAAGTGCGATAAACTGTATAAAATGATAATGGTAATTTCTCAAGAGCAGCGGTTCTTAAACTTTCGATCACCGCGGACCCCCAAGATTTTGAACACCACTCCCTGAATTAATATTTTTGAGCGAAATACATGTTCTATAAGAGTTCTTTCATTGGTAGCAATTTTGAGATTTAGCCATCGTTCAATTTTTCTGCAAGGCCTTTCAGAGTCTGAATAAAGAGGGAAGTCTGAACTATAAATGAGAGATCTAAGCAAACCTAGAAAGGCTCTAGGAGCTCTCGGGGGTTCACAGACCAGAGCTTAAAAACCACTGTTCTAGAGTATTTCGAATAATTAGTATTAACAAATTATTTTCAACTTTAAAAAAACTGTAGAAACAAAAAAAATTTTTTTAATTTTAAGTACCAATTTTTTGTATCAATAATCATTCTTTGCCACCCATCCGGTATAGTGGCTAGTGACGCTGACTGCTGTCCCGTAGGGCCTGGGTTCGAATACCGAAGAAGGCATGAACGTTTGTGTTGTAAGCCCCCGTGCGATGCATTGTGCGGTGCACGAGGCTTATAAATGTTCTCAATAAAAAAATAATCATTCTTTCCTAAGCTTTTCATAGAGATTTAAGTTGAGAGTGAAGTTAAAATTTTAAATCTAATTTCCAATGTTTTCAAATACTGAACGTTTTACAAATTCAATCAATATAAGATCAGGGTTTGAAAAAAATAGCCTCTTCCCTTAAAAATAAAAAAAATATGTATCAGTGTGTACGAATAATTAAATTCTACATTAGATATTAAAGGTTTTGTACAGTTTACTTATTGCATTTTGCACCCAGCTTTTCAAAGAAATTTTAGTTTAAAACAGGGTCATGAATTTTTACCAATTAAGTTGAACAGTTTATTCTTATTTAACTGTTTACTCTCATTTTATATGTCTACTTATACTCTACTTTTATTTGAATATCTTTATAACACTGCATGACATTTGAACTTATTATTTTGATAATGTAATGCTAGACTCACTGAGAGACACAGAAGTTTTTCATTTCACATTCGTATTGATCAGAAATAAATATCAATTTGACATTAATTTTTCAAAACGCTAATTTTCCACGGGTTAATGTTTTTTACGATACGTATAACCATGAAAGTAATTTTTACTTATTAGATAAAAATTTTCCGAAATTAAGAAGAGCTGAAAAAAAGTATTAAAATACATAAACAGCTACATAAATGTTTTCGGAAACTTTGTATTGTATTCAGTTCAAAGACCTATTTTTAGGTAACTTAAAAACATGATTTTTCAGAACAAAGAATGTTCTACAAATCTTGATACATGAAAATTATATACATCTTCATTCGTTGCTTTTATATGCTACTTTGTCTTTATAATTAGTATTAGAAACTTTAAATATAAAAACGGATAATGATTAATATCAAAATGCAATTAATCAAGGCTTGGGATTTACACCACTAATTGCAATATTTAAGATTACCAGCTTCTACAAGGTATTAATATTTTTAAATATTATGATATATCTCTATAGTCTCAACAAGAATTATTGCATCCAAAGATGGAAAGAGTTACTGATATATATCTAAAAATAATGTAACATAAATAGGCAAGCTACGTCAATTAGTTAAGATAAATCTAATTTTTTTGTAACTTAATGCATCAAAACAGATAATACTAATTATACAGGGCGTTACCGAATTCGACAAACAAATTCAGAGGATGAGATAGTAGGCAACATGGGGACGACAAACCACCATATAATATGGGGTCATAAACCACGTTTAATCGGAGTATTTCGTAAAAACAATTATGAAAAATGTGATGTCGAGTGGAATGAAAAAAGGCAACAAGAGGTAAGAAATATATTTATTAGACGAAAAGCTTGTTTACAATACCAACAATGTATCCCAGTTTGCAGAAATGCAACGACAAGCCATTGTCAGAGGAATTGTTCGAAGTTGCAGCCGCGTAGTTCATAGCACAGTTGACATTGATTGACGAAGGATTGTCGTTTCTGCTAACAAATCCAGTGTACTGGAGATGTGTTAGCAGAAACTACGACGATCCGTGCCGTGGGATTTCCCACTGTAGCCATAGGCTTCTCATACACAAGCAATTTCAGGTGGCTCTAGAAGAAGAAACTCAACCGATTGAGGTCCAGGGAGCGAGGAGGCCAAGTAACAGATCTACCACGTCCAATCCACCTCCTGAGTTATGTAGTACGGAGATGATATGCATCGCAATCGAAAAATGTGCTGGTGCACCATCATGGATTAACCACACATTCTGGTGCATGGTGGCCGGTACTCCATGCATCAACTCCGGGAGAAAGAGAAAAATTGTATATGTCCAGGTTTCTTCAACCCTACCACGGGGCTCCAAATCTCTGCATTTGTTTGATCATTCCCCTCGTCTGGCTCATGATCCTTAAGACGGCTACTATTATCGAGATATTCAGCAACTAAACGTGGTTTGCGACCCCATATTCTATGATGATTTGTCGTCTCCATGCTGCCTACTATCACTCCTCTGAGTTTGTCTGTCGAATTTGGCAACACCCTGTATAAATATTTTCTATAATGTTATAAGCTTAACTACTTATTTTTACACTTGAGCTTGAAAAATTTGCTAATTTATATCACATTTTATAAGATTGGTCCTAGATACTGTCTGACCATTTTTTAATGATCGGATCCAAACTAAATGCTTAAAAATCTATGACTTTACGAAACATAATGCATTTTTTTTTCAAAAAGATGACAAATTTAAATACTTTTGTCGGGATTCAATAGTTAAGAAAAAATTCTTGATTACAAATTAATAATTTATCTTAAAATTTTCAATGCACTTACCATATTAACTTCGGATATAGAATCAAAACTTGCGATGTTTAGATCCATTCCAATGTACAAAGGTTTACCTTCACATAATAAAATAACGCTCCATATTAATAGATGTATGCAATTATCATAATATTATCATGTTTTATTTGTAGCAAGATAAATTAGTTTTTACAATAGATTATTATTTACCTCCAAAATTTGGACGAAGACGAATGTCATAATCTACAAGAACTTGTTTAATGACATCTGTGATATTCTCTAATTCTAATGGTTTTGGAAAATGGCTGGAGCTGAAAAGTAATACAATTATTATTATACGGAAAGTAATTTATTTATATAGGAGCATTATATTGATATTTATGTGAAATTGTGAAATAATTTTGATTTATTGTTAACTTCAATAAAGATGAAGGCATTATGTTTTATTGTTTTCATTATAAACACACACATATACCCAAGAAAATTATATACTTTCAATAGAGAAAATAAAAAATGCATTTTACAAAAATTAAAATTTATTTAAAACTTTATTTGTCGGGATTTATTCTGGCCTGCTATTGATCAGCCATCAGTCAGATAAAAAAAAATTTCAACTAAAAAAAGCTAAATATTTTAAATATTCTGTAACATTGGAAGTCAATGAAATGATTAACTCATTACATTTGTATCTGTAAACGATGTAAATAATCTTATTCAGGTCGATATAAAAAAATAATAAGATACTTTCCAACATGTTTATGCTGTTCTAAATACGCATTATTATTTAAAATATGTGAAAAGCAACAGTAATGGTGAAAACTGTTTGCTTTTAAAAAATAAGAAAATAACCATTAATGTGTGGAAAAAGCCACCTATTATCATAGCTCTGAAACAAAAAATAAGGAAAAGACAATTTTTGATGCAAAAATTGAAAAGGATATTTGAATTTGTGTAAATGAATATGTAGGAATTGCAGTTAAAAATAAAATTAAATAACCAATGAAATAGGATTTAGAAAAATATATCCTTTTCATCGAGATATTCCGTGAAGGTTGCGTTCCATAAATATAATCAACATCATTAATAAAGTTATGAAAATCATTAGTATAGTTTTTAAAGGAATTTTAGTTTTTTTCTGATATTCTGACAACATGGTTAATTCAATTCTCTAATTCCAAATGTAATAGTTTTTATATAAGTTAAAAAAAAATTTTTTTAAACCTTCATTAAACAATTTATTAGGAGCCAATCAAATAAACACAGATATTTTTCTAAACCAAATCAATATTAATTTCTTTAATTGCAAAAAAATATTGCAAATGAGATAACAGAAATATTATTGAATTGGCTAGCAAATAATAATAAAACTGCATGAAATAAAATAAAAAGCAAGGCTTATACAAATATAACTGCATTACTTTTATGAAAATAAACAACTGTCTGGAAACCACACTTCCTGATTTCAGACATAAATACTTTTAGAAGCAAACTCTAACGATTCAGCTCTCTTATGAAAGATGTTACCTTTTCGTCTTCCGTTTGGAGAAGAATAATATGCAAACCGACTACGCCATACATTTTGAAGTAAAGTGGCTTAAGAAGACAACGATAGCTTTTGTTTCCTCGCAAAGAGGCAAAAAAGTACCTCCTTAATCCTTAAAATAAGACGTCTTAAAAAAGAGACTCAAGTTAAGCTTCTGAATGCAGGAGCATTCCAAGCGGCATGGTTTTGTGTCAGGACCAATTAAATGAAAACTGTAACATTTTTTCAAACTAAACAAGGCAGATTAATGAACATTGGAATAAATATTTCTTTGAATTTTTTTCATGTATATGAAATCAATTATTCCTGTCGAAAATCGGTAAACTTATAAAAGACGAATAATTGGAGTAAGTATTGTTTTTCCTTCACTGATTAAAAAATTTGATTGATATGAAAATTAGTTTAATTGCACTGAGCAATTTAAAAATTGTTTTTATCTGTGAAATTTGATAGGGAATCTATTAAAATGCATTAAATATTGAAAAGTAAAAACTATACTTCAGTTTTATTAAGGCTATTTTCGCTTAATATTGAAGAATAGAACCCATATTTAAAATATTTTTCAGGTGTAAAAATACTCTAACATAAATATAATATTCTGGCTTTGATATCTTATAGAGAGCATAATATACTTTTATTACTAGTTTTTATACAAGAGTTGACCCATTTTTTCATAATATATGTTTCGCATTTTTTCTACTATGCTTTATTGCCAAATGATATATTTTTTTACATATTAGAAGGAAAAATTAATTAATTTCAATGAATATTTTGAGATTCAAAAAACGCTTTATTATAAACAGTGTATGAATTACAACGTTGCAGATTTTCATAAAGAAAGAATTTTCTTTCTAAAAATGTGTTTCGCGTTTAGTTCAGGCTCTCATACATTTAGCGAAGACAGCCTCAAATGAATAAGAAAGTGAAATTCATACAAAATAAAAACAAATAAATAATGTTGAATATACATAAAAAGGAAATAATAGCTGGAGTAAAACTAAGATATAATTAAATACTACTAATGTAAAGAATCTGAGCAACCCACTTCATTCATTAGATTATCATAATAAACTAAATCATTTGCTAGCACTATTTATGTAAGACAGTTATATTAGGGGGACCGGAAAATTATGTCGTTTTTTACAGTAAATTCGAATAAATAAATTGCTTACGAGTTTTTCTTTTTAGTCAATGATGTAATCACCCTCGTTGGCAACAAGCTTTTGCCATCTAGTGTGCAAATTTTCAATGCCGGATCGATAAAAATCAATTGGTTTTTCAGTAAAATATCTGGAGATGGCATTTTTCATATCATACAAATTCTGAAATTTTTTGTTTGTTAAGAAGTGTTGCATTGAACGGAATAAATGGAAATCCTTTGGCACAATGTCATTCGAGTATGGTGGGTGAGGCAATACCTCCCACCCCAATCCATTAATTTTTTTCCAGCGTTTTTCTTGCGCTGTGCAGTCTTGCATTATCGTGTTGCAAAATAACGCCTTTTCTATTGATAATTGCTGGATACTTTTCAATTAATGATTGATTTAGTCCAGCTAATTGTTCACAATAAAGTTCTGCATTAACAGTTTCTCCAGATTTAAGAAGCACTTCAAAATGAAAGATTCCACGAATACCCCACCAAACACGCAAAAGCGCCCTTTTTTGGATGTAAACCTGGCTTAGCAGTCCTTCGTGGCAGTTCATTCGGAGAGAGCCCCTGTCTTTTGCGTTTTGGATTATCATATAGGAGCCATTTTTCATCAGCAGTCAAAAAGCGATCAAAAAACGGTTCTGTATTGTACCGTTGAAGCAATAAGTTGCATGTCGTAGATCGGTTAGCTCTGTTTTCTTCAGACAGATTATGCGGAACCCAAACACCTGCTCTGTTTGTTTTACCAATCTGCTGCAAATGTTCTTGGATGATCGACCAAGGTTGGTTAAGAGAATTTGACAGTTTCTTGATTGTCTGACATGAATTTGATTCCACTTGTGCCCTTAATAACGTCATTGTCAAAAGTTGTTGGTCTTCCTGATCGATGTGAGTCGGAAAGATCGAAATTACCGGATCTGAACTTAAAAAAACCACCTTTGGCATTTACGAACATCTAAGGCACTTGGGTAAGCATTGAAATTTTTTTGGTAGCAACTGTTGCATTACTACCCTTGTGAAACTCCGAAAGCATGCAATGGCGGATATGAATCTCTTCTGGTATTTGGCTAGCCATTTCACTCAAAATGGGGAAAGAATATTTAAGGTTTAGGTTTTCACAATTAAACAAGTCACTTTAACTTTGAAATGTCTCTGGCACGACTTTCAACTACGCAATGAACTCATAAACAATAAAGCAGCATTGACATGCGCAAAAACGACATTACTTTTCGGTCCCCCCTTAATAGAAAAGTTAAAATATTAACAGAATACTAATTTATAACTACCGTAAAATTAGGCCTATAACACGCACTTTTGACACAAAAACTGAAATCAAAATTTACAGGTGAATAGAAAATTATTACATAGAAAAAAATTATACTTCGACATAGATCGAAATTCTGTTTATTTAAAAGAAATGACGTACCTTAAACATAAAAAGTGTTTTAGTTCCAGAAGTATGCTATTTTTTTCTTTAAAGCTTGGAATAATGCATCGAAAATTTACTTCAAAACAGAGCATTGCGTACTTGCATTTCAAGTTCGTAAAAAAGAGGTGCGCGTTATAAGGCGAATATACACAAATATTAAAAATTTCAGGTTGAAAGTACAGGTGCGCGCTATATGGCAGATTTTACAATAGATATAAAATTTACAAATTTGTAAACTTTTTTTTTTTGCTTATAACATTCGTAAGAACTTGATTTCAAAGAAAAATAATAAAACTTTGGAAAGAAAGATTAGAATTTTTAAAATTAAGACTTGGAAAAAAATACATGCTCAGTTTATCCGAGTTCTTCAATTGCATAAAACTATTCCCCCCAACTATCTGTTAAATATTAAAAATTTTACTATGAAAATTGTTAAGATTTTTAAAAAATCAGGATTTTATAGGAAGAAGGACTGATCTGCTCTTTATACTATCAGATGATTTTAATTGAAAGTAATCATTATCAGCTAGTTATTTTCATTAATACAATAAAAAGAATTGTTTCAAAGATGTTCATGTAAAAATTGGACATTTTAAAGAATACGCAGAATGGAAATTCGTTAGTTTTACACATTATGATTTTATATTAGTAAAAATTATTCCTCTGCTTCCTCTGCCATGTGTTGAAAAAATAAATTAGTCTTTTTATTTAAATCATCTGATACCTAATTATAAATTACATTCTTTATTTAGCATCAATAAATTGAAGAAGCCTTTGCAAAGATCACATAACCAGAAGATTCGGGTTCTAAAGAGTAATACAATATTAACTTCATATACCAATAAATTCTCGTGATTCGGATTGGGCTTGGAATTAAGATGTTTTATTAAAGTTTGAAATAATAGACCACAGAGATACAAAAAGTAGCCTTTTCTGTAGTTACAATTTGCTTAAAACCGTGAACTTTGTATGGTTTAGAGTCACTCTTTGCATGTTTCTTAGATAAAATACCTTAAATGACATTTTTGAGAATAAAATTTTTATAAAATAAAATATCTTCAAATTAAACATTAAATTTCAGAAAACCTTTTTCAGATAATAAAAAATTTATTAAGTATTTTTAAATGATTAGATAAACAGAATTTTGTACGAGTTTCAACAAATGGGTTGTAAGAACATCGAAAAATACTTGTTTAAATAAATTAGATATTCTTAAATAATCTCTTTTGCGATTAATATTATCCGACTTTTCGCAGTTCATTTCACATCATTTGATGCAAGTTGAATTTAGATTAGATCCTTCTCATCATGAAACCGTGCTGTGTATTTTTAATATTACAAATTACTTTTCCTTTTGTATATTAATCTAATATACTTTTATAAAAAGGATTTTCGATAAATATTATTAAGGAATATTTTGCCCGATTTGTTTCAGATTCCCTCCTTTGAAGAATAATAAAATTGTTTCTGGAAATGACATAAATTATAACATAATTTTTTTAATATTTCAAGCTAAATTTTAAAGAAATTATAGAGGTTCAACTCTATGCAATGACTTATGAAATACAAAACCAATTATGAAATCTAGCCTTATTTTGAATAATTTTAATTGCACTAGAGATTTTAAAAACCAGACTCGCACAACAAAGTCGCTGAACTATAAAACATTTCTTTTATTTTCGTACATATTCACAAGAATATCGTTTTGAGAACTGAAGCAAAAGTAAAAAATTCACCTAGAAGTAAACTGAATAATTTAACAAAGCAGTAGAAAGCATTAAGATTGCACAAAAGAAACAACTAAGCAATTTTAAAAAATTAGAGAGAAAATTGAAAAAAAATGAGAAATTATTCTCAGTTTTAATGTCTTCCTACAAAATTAATCCAAGTGAAAGAAACAATGGTAAATTCCTCTTTAAAAATTAGTCGAGTTCAAATTATTAATGTTTCCTTTTATCTGCTTTTCTTTTAAACTTTTAAGCAATAAACTAAAAAATATCACTTCATTTCAGCTGTACACATAGTATATAGCTTCAGGAAAGGAGCAGGGGCTTGCAGGAAGAAGTTGAATCAGTTAAACGGAACAAAATCATTCACACCAAATGAAGTAAATAAAAATAAGAAAGAGCTTTTTTTAACACTGAAAAAACTATCTACGTATAATTTATCTATTCCAGTTTTGAAAGGAATTAGATCCCTTCAACAATTTCAAAATAATTCCATTATTTTTATTCGTAGCCCTCACAATGCTTAGATATAACGTAACCTTTTCTACGAAGGAAAATTTTCTTAACTTCTGAATAAACTGGTGTTCAAAATTAGAATTTTCATTTTTGGTTGATTATTTCCAGAAATAGTGGACAGATTTTAATGAAATTAGGTAAGTACAAAGGTTGATATACATACCAGAAGAAAATTACCTTGCAAAAATTATAATATTACTTTGTAACAATTATCTTGTGCATATGGCTCTTCAGCCCAAGAGACGATTCTAAAAGAAAGCTCATAACCCAGGACAAAAATGGGTTATGAGCTGTCACAACATGGATTCAGTTTCTGGGGCAATGTGACAGTCAGGCCCATACCTTCATCAACGTTGTGTTCTGGTCTTGAGTGGTTCCAGGAGGAAGAAGGCTAATTGCAATTGACCTATCAAGAACATTTTAGAAAATCTCAACAAAGTTAAGATCTGGAGATCTGGTTAGTCATTTCCTCCAGAAAAATTCTAAATTTCCAGAAATTCGTTGATTAGATAAGCTCTAAATGGATAAATGTTGCCTGTGCATAAAAATGAAATCAGGGGCAACTGCATCCCTGAAAAGGCCATCATAGTACTCCAAAAATTTTTCTGAATATCTCATAGTAGTTACAGAGCCTTCAACATGAAATCTGTCCAGCCACTATATCTCTTCAATACAAGTCTCTTTCTTGAATCTTAGAAGACATGTAGTTAGATCTTAGTTCAAACCAGATATGTATAAGTCACTTTAGGCTGACTTATACATATCTGGCTTAGTCAAATTAAGTGATTAGGCTGAATCTAGAGTCATCGGTTCCCAGAATGGTCTCTCACTGCTACAATTTCGATTCTTTCTGCACCATGTTAAAGGGACGAATCTGAGCAGAAATAGACAGGATACAAAGACTTTCACGTAGCGTTTTGAAAACTAACCTACGAAATTTTGATTCTTGTGGCTAGAGCTCAAGAGACAATTGAAAAATTGCTACATTCCGGTTACACTTTGATGCAATGGATAAATATTGTGATTTGTAGTGATTGGTGTTTAATTAAAGTCCATCTATTTGCACTTGAGACTATCCTTCACCCATCAAGGGTCACGACGCATGCACATTTTTTCATCTATGATATTTTTTTTTCTCTCTCACGTGATCGCTTCTAAAGAAATTTCCTCTCTGTTTGAAAGCTTTAGTTATACTTTTCGTTTACAAAAAACATTTTTACAGAAATTTAACTAAATAGTCAAATTATCTTAACTTTAAAAACCAAAAGTAGTAGATGATTTTGGTTTTGAAGAAATTAACAATAATTTTACTTTATTTTTGAAGGACTCTTGAATTCAATTTGATTACAGCTATTAGCAAAAACTTTCAAAAAAGTTTTACAACAGTTAGAGAGTTTTAAAAAAAAGAATTCTTGCAACAAATATTTTAAAAATAAGATCTTGAAATGTTCTACTTTTCAACATGTTTTTTAAAATGTAGAACAGTCAATTGACTTATTACAAATGCCTTATTCTGATCTTTAAAAAAAATTAATATAAAAGGAATCCCCCCGTTTAGAATCAATAAAATAAAGACATGAAATTCATGATAAAAAAAAGACAAAAAAATGAAAGATTTGATAAACAAATGTTTGTCTTTTATTTTAATTAAGTTTCATCTTTTTTAATACTTTCATTAATTATAGATATCTAACTCGTAAATGAATTCATAAATGAACATGCTTTGCCTCTTAAAACTGAATTCTAAATGATGAACATATTTTATTTCGATAAGGTTATAAATACCTGAATAAAAAATTATGCATAGATTATTTTTAAAACAGTGAGCAGTTATTAGTAGTAAGTAAAATATGAGGATATCTAGATGAAATTCAAAAGATTTATCGGGAATTAGTCTAAATATTATGCAAATCTAATCAATAATTAATCATGAATTCAGCGAGCTT
Source organism: Trichonephila clavata (assembly GCA_019973975.1). Taxonomy (NCBI): domain Eukaryota; kingdom Metazoa; phylum Arthropoda; class Arachnida; order Araneae; family Nephilidae; genus Trichonephila; species Trichonephila clavata. Next base: position 95,151 of record BMAO01008266.1, on the reverse strand, counting down.
TTTCTACTAAAATTTTAATAGAAGATACATTCATTTCTTTATTAATTTCATAATAGCCATTTTGTTACAAGAAACATATTTTAACATTGTTTCGTTATCAATTATCAAAAAGTATAGTTGATGCATTTTACTTTTGTGGCACATTTTATTTTAAAAAAGGATGAATTGTTAAAAAAATTTTAATGTTGCTAAAGAGAACGTATTTGAGTATTTCCAAAAAACCAAGGCGTGGCCCACTTTATTTGTAACAATGTTTCCATAAAATGATTTTAGTAAAAAGCTGAGCATTCATTTCTATACGTACACATCCTAAAAATTGGAATTCAATAAATTTGAATTTGATATCTCAACCTCGTTTTGTTGGATGCCCTGAATAATTCGAAAGAAAGGTGGAATTTTTGTCGATATCTTTCTAACATTCAAATTTCTTTTCCTAACGTTAATTGGTACATTTCTTTCTTATTACTTCATATATTTACTTATGAAATTTTTGCATCAAATATTTTCTTATCATTTTTTCAAATTGAACAAAAAACAAGGACTATATAAATATACTACTACAAAAAATTCTCAAATACTTTTATTATTTTCTACATATTTAGAATTTTTCAAATACTCTACCTCTGTACCTAAAATAGGTACCAAGGCAATTTCTTGCTCTTATATTTCACTGGTTAAGATGTCATAAAAAATTACAGTCATTATAAATAGCTTTTTAGAGATAATTGAATATTTTTAGTAAGAAAAATTTCAAATTCTTTCAGGATGCTCATTAAATTAAAAAAAAAACTCTCTATTTACAATACAGAATGTTTTAAAGCTTAGATCAAGGGTCGGCAACCTATATCACGCGTGCCACATGTTACACGCGGTGCAGTTTTCAGTGGCACTCTGCACCACTCTACAAATTTGTCTATTTTTGAGTGGATGGAAGTTAATAAATTTGTAATGGACCTTATTTGAAAAACATCTTCCGAATTATGAACATTTACGGAATTATGAAAAAATCTGAAAGATAACTCTAAATAAAAATTTACAGCTATCTTGTAAATTACTGAATGTCATTACTGAAGAGATTTAACTGTGCATTTATTATGCTTCTCGTTTTTGGTTCTACATACAAGTAAAAAAAATCTCAAGTAAAAAAAGTAAATAAGTTCAAGCAAAAAAAATTTTTCCTCATATGGAAAATATTTCGACAACGCAATGAAATTGTTTAACAACTGAATGCTCAGAATCGTGTTGAGTTGAGTCAGAAATTACACCCCTAATTTTTCGATATAAAAGTATAGTGGTGTAAAAAAAAATCTAGGTTCTCATTCAAAATTTTTATTTAACTATAATGAAGAGAAATACTTTATTCTATGTTGTCTATTTCTTATTTTAACAAATATTTTTAAAGATGCATAATATATGTACAATTTTAATTTTCAAAAATTTTTGTTGAAGAAATAATTATATTTTATGTTTAGAAATATCTTCAAATGACGAAAAATTAATTTATTCTAAAACTGCAAATTTATATAACTGACCTCAATTCTCTAACTCTGTATGCATTATCGCGGGAATCGAATTGTTTCAAAAATGTCCTACTATATGACACGCTGAATCATATTGGTAGATTGGCTTGGCACCCCACAGCTAAAAGGTTGCCGACCCCTGGCTGAGATCAGACCCCTCACTTTTTTAATAAAAATATTTCTTTAAAAAATTGTTAGAAACTCTACTACAAAAGTCAAATTTTATTAAATAGCTTATGCTCTTTTCTTACTTTTCTTACTGCTATCTTTTCTAACTTTTTCATTCTTTTTTACAAATTTATAAAATACTATTTCGAAGGAATAAAGAGGTTTACCTAGTAAGATGTAATTGCATTTAATCAAAATCCTTCAAATCTAAAAACACTGCATTCGAGTTTGATTTTGTACTTTATTTAAAAGCTATGATTTTATAATGCATTTTCTAATCCCCAGTAATATTCAGTAATCATTGGGTAGTTAGAGTTTCATTATTATGATTATAAAGTAAAATTAGAAGAGAGGTTGAAATCATTTATATCAACTAAAACGGTCAGTTTATATCTGGTATATATTAATATTAGAAAAATTGATTTTCTCCTTTCGGTAGTACAAAAAGCTGACTCCTCGTATGCCTAGCTATTATTAGAATTTTAAAAATGTCAGCAAAATCACAGGCGGAGAAAAGGAGAATGATTACAGAAACACCATTAGCAAAGAGAGTATAGGTAATACTTTTTTACTTATTCTTTTTCTGGTCATTTTCTTAACATCGTTGTAACTGATTAGGCACTCAAATATGATATTTTTAATTCATGTTATTTTTAATAGAATGTGCTTTTTTACTACAGTAATAATGCACCGTTTATATCGCATTTACAACTCTATTTTGTATAAAATACAGCACAGCTGTAAGAAAGTTAAATTTTGTAATTTACAATTTTCTCGAGAATTTATTACCTAATCAACAATTTTTTTAGGTATAAAATCATTAAAATAAGCTGTACATACGTGCATAAATATACACATAAAAATAATGCGCATTTATAACCATCAAAAACTTTAGTATCTGTCCGAGTGTGTGTTCCAATTAAATTTATATTATATTATAATAAAATATATATATATATTATGTTATATATATAATTATTATATTATATATAATATATTATATCATATTATAATAAAATATATATTATGTTATGTATATAAATATTATATTATATATAAAATTACTACAAAGTAAAATACTCATCATTTATATACATTGCTGGCCATTGAAATTGCAACACCATGAAGGAAAGCAAATACAAAAAAAGAAGAAGAAGATATTTATTGTACTTAAACAAAGAGCATGAAGACAAAATGATTAAATTTGTAAGCATTTTAGGAGTTTACAGGGTTGCGAAATTAGTAAAATCAGCTGCTACTCCTGATTAGACATGCCACCTTACTCGGTTAGGCATGGAGTCAAACTAGGTTTAGATGACAGAAATGAGCTACTCATACTATGTTGCTTCAAGTCTGTGCCACACTTCATCAGTCGGTAGCGGGTCAGTCTCTAAGCAACCCAAGACCAGATGTCTTTAATGTGTGACAAATTAGGAAGCCGTACAGGCCAGGGCAACAATCGAATACCCTGTGTATCGAGGAAGTCAGAATACGGAGTATAACACACAGTCTTATATTATCTTGTTATGCCACTCCTGTATTCAGCTTTATCATACGCCGCACCAGATTTGCTGTCTCTCTCTGTGCTGGATTGTCAATGGAAGCCGATGGTCATCGTACTGATAGTTCACACTTCTGCAAACTTCGTCACACCGTACTGCGAATGCTGAGCGTGCTGCAAACATCCCCGTTTACATCCCCGTTTCTTTACTGACGGTCTATGATGTGGTTGTACGGTTTTGCAGGGCCGACTTCACATTATGTCTGTCTTCTCGGGCGGTAGTCATAGGAGAGCTAGAAGATCCTACATGCCGTTCAGTATGACCGTCAACTACCCATTGATTCTATATTCGCATAATAGTGGATTTCGAACAGTGCGACGGGCAGTATCAAGGAACGATAACCCACACTTTAGATAGGCACAACGCGCGCGATCCTACCTGTATCAAACCCCAACACTTGCTGGGGATCATTTATTCGTATTATTCGAGACATAACATAATATTCTGAGTAAACTTTGATCTTATAAAGTGCTCTCTCAATGAGAAATTCCCTAAGCAACTTTTCTTTTATGCAGTGCTTCAGATGACGTTTCTCCCTTCTACATCATCTGAATGCGCTGAAATACTAATCATTTGTAAATCCCGACCTATTTTCCCTTTCATGTGACTTTGATGTTCGTCAGATCATTCTTTCTTGGTGTTGTAATTTTAATGGCCAGCAATGTATTTTTTACATATATAAAAGAAAGATTAAAAGAAATATCTTTCAGTTTTCAAAAAAAAAACTAATTTAATTTTGCAAGTATATTAAGTATATTAATAATTCTAAGAGCACAGAAATATTAACAGAAGCAATATTTTATAATATTATTTTTAAGTCAAAATACGCTATATTTAGTAACTGAATTATTTAATTTTGATGTACGATAATTTACTAACAACCAAATAACTCATAAATTGCACTGTGGCTGGTCTTCGTGTTTGGTGCCATATGTTTAACGTCATCGGTTACTATTAATTTTTTGATTAATAACATATTAATTGATATTAAAGATTATTAGCAGCAGTTCGAGTTGAAGAGAACTGAAGAATGGGCTTTTTATAATTTTGTGGTGCATGAAGAAAAGAATTCTAATTCATTGAATTGACTATATATATGTCGAAACGAATTTGTATCTTAAATTAATTCACTATTTTAATGCATGCTAATATTAGAATTCTGAGAAGTAAATCGTTAATTTTCTTTTTTCTATAAGTAATATCCTTTACGCCATAACTTTATTACATATGTCCGTGTAAAAACAATATAAATTCCATCTTTTCAAATACTTTGAAAAGTATCTACGGCTGATTGTAAAAATACTACTATTTTATATTCAATATACTCATAGTACATATAGAAATTTTATTTGTTTATTTTTTATTGAAATTTTCTTTTAAATTACACTTGAAATAAAAGGAAAAATAATGAAAAAGATTTAACTATAAAAGCCTTTAAATATTTTAGTAGGTGTAAGGGGGATTCAATTAATATATTTTTTGAAGACCATGAAATTACTTTTATGAATTCTATCCACGAAATAAAATATTCTATAAACTTATAGAGTCTAGAAAAAGACTTTGAAAAGCTATTTTTTAAAAAGTATCTTGTGATGTGTTTAAGGAGAAATTCTGTTTTAAAATTCAGGTATCGATCACAGAAGAACAAAGTATACGCAATTCTAAAAAAAGTCATATCAAATAATCTACAAAGTATTCTTAAAGCAATAGAAATAAGAACTTTTTTAAGTATAGGTAAGTTAAAAGTTTAAGTGAAAGTCCTAAATTATTAAAATATAACAAACAATCAAATAAATTTTTAGTTTTTTAAAAAATTAAGAAAGTCTAAAGTAAAATTTTTCAAAAATTATACTTATATAATAAAAATGATTATATATAAGGATTATTTTTAAAAAAACTAACGATCATAATGTTTTTTCCCCTTATGGATAGAATTTAAATACAACTCTTAGAATTTATTTTACTTACAGATAATAATTTAGCAAGTATTTTCGCCGTACAGAAATAAAAAAATTCCGTTATAATTAACATTCGAGAGAATCATACTATAATTTAAAAAAATAATAATTAGATTTTAAATAAAACTGATTGCATATCATTTCAATGTTTATTTATTTCATCTTTGTTCAATTTATTTCATCTTTCATCAATGTTTATTTATACATATTTTGATACTATTCATTTTTTTTTAACATAGCATTATTGACACTTATTCTAAGAACTGAGAGGAATTAAATTTGACAGAATGTAATTCCCAATGTCATAAATTTACAATAGCCAATCGGTTTTATAGATTTAAGCCAAAAAAAGATGTTCATATAAATTGAAAATCGAGAAGAAATACTTAAAATTTAGGAATAAAACATTCCAAGAAGAGTTTGTGCAATTTTGCAACGGATACTTTTTTTTACAAGTTCAAGAACCAAAGAAGTTTTAAAAATAATGATCTAATGTAAATAAAAACACTGAAAACGTTTTAAGCTGATAGAACCTTATACTAAAATGAACAGAAACTTAAAAAATGGGAAATGGGCAAAAGGGGAATCCCATGGAATCAGGCAAAACAATAAATAATTAATAAGACTCATCTGCATTAAAAGACTATGAAGAAGTATTAATACATTTTGCAGCAAATTTTTAAAAATGCATAATACCTAGAGAACTAAGCTAAATAGTTAATAAGCTGTTGCTTGTTCTCATGAAAACTAGATGGCAGGTAATCAGATTAGATTAAATTAATGATTATGTTGATTATTTTAAAAAGCTATTTCCTCTTTGCACTGCACGATAAAATAAAGTAGCACTCTCCTTTTAATTATTTCCATTAATTTGTATGCCGCGTTTCCATTAATTTGTATGCCGATAGTTGTATTATTCACTTAAATAAAGCCCTTTCATTGTAATTTGCGTTACATATTTTTACTGTTTTGCTTATTTTAAAAGCAAACTCCTTCTGATTCCAAAGAAAAGAAAGAGAGCCTACTTTGACAAGTGGGAGCAGAGAAAGTGACATCTCCTTTTGCTACGCAATCTGACATAACACAGGCTTTGAGTCAAAAAGAGCTACACTAAAGCCAATAAAAATACTGACACAAAACAAGATAAATCTGATGTAGCACCGTTTGATCAAATGACTTCTTACACTATGAATCTTCGTAACTAATGGGGAAATTTTCATGTCCAATTATTTTAAAGAATTGGGCTGTTGAATACATTTTCACGGGTATCTTATTTTACTACTTGAATTATTTTATTAAAAGAAGCCTTTACTCTTAGTTTTATTGCTTCATGATGTAAATTATGCTTGTGCTTTTATGCAATGTTTTTCTTTTTTGTGCTGTATTGCTTGCGATTTTATGACATGCTTTGCTTTTTTTTATGATGCATTGCTTGTGATTTTGAGTACCATTTATTCTACCCCATGTGTGTATTCTTTTTACTCCCATCATGTTCACACTTATTTCAAGAAATTTATTTACGCAAATAGATTAAGAAATAAAAAGAACTCCATCTTCTAGTTTTACACTCTTTTCAAATATAGATGGGAGGAGAGATTAAAAAAAGGAGGAAATTATGTCTTGAGATAGAGACCTTACCGAATTTCTTTTATAATTGAGGTTTGAGGAAGAAAATTTAAAATTGGATACATCTTGCCTGGATCAGATTTTAGTCATAAGTTCGCATATCTATTTGGTTGAAATCTTTATTTCTCTTATTCGACTTAGTTTTTTATTTGTTCTCTCAAAGAGAGACTAATTTTTGATGAATTTCTCAAACTGAAATGTTGCAATAAAAAAAGCTGTTTAAATAAATAAAATACTTAATTTTTTAAATCTGTTTTGCAAAAAAATTAGTAATTAGATATTTTGTAGTACAAAGGAAAAGCCAGACTCTACAATCTCCTCAAACCTTTTAGATAATGATAAGGAAAATTCCTATATATTCGATAATTCCATCGAATATATAGGATTCCATCGCTTAAGCACCTTACTGAAATAAACCTTGAGTAATTAAATAACGTTTTATTTGTGTGAAAGAATGGGAAAAAATTACAAATTCCAAATTTAAAGGAATATGCACAGTTTTTTCACAGATTTGAATAAAATTGATAATATTTCAAATCAAGAGCCTTTGTCCCAAATAACATTGCAAATATATTAACCTTTAATCTTTCTTAAGCAACCTTTATATATCTCTTTCATTGAAATTTGTTGAAATATTTTAAAAGAAATGTGAAAAAGTGAAAAGGGAAAAAAGGAGAAAGAAAGCAAAGAAACACATGAAACACAGTTAAGATGACTTATGATTTGTGAATGTTAGTTGTATGCGTGTTCAATGTCATACTAACACAAGTTAAAAATGGTTCATTGAATAATCACTGATTCTAAAATTATTTTCAATGTTTTTTAAATGAATAAATTTCAAATTTAAGCGCTTCAAAAATAATTATTAATAAATTGAATGACAATTTGTGAAGATTTAGTCAAATAATTATTATTAAAGATAGTGCAGACTTTTATTAGACACTTAAAAATCTACTTAACTAAACACACACATACATATATACATACACATACATATATGCCAATATTGTTAAAAATATCGAACTGACAAAAATAAACACTTATAGAAATAAGGACGATGAATTAATACTGTTATATGTTTCATATAAATAAAACATATTTAAAAAATTAACAGATTAATTAAATTGGATTAAGCAAATATAATTTTAAAAACAATGAGAACGTTTTTATTATTAATGTTACTTATCATTTTTTACTAAATGTGATTTAATAGTGCTAGTTTTGAAGGTTTCGGGTATATTTCCATTAAGTTCCTTAAATTTATTTCGATACTTCTAACCAGCTTACAAAAATAGAATAAATGAGCATTATATATAATTTAATACTAAAAAATTTATTTATTTATGTGTCTTATGTTTCATCAATTTCTAAAATATCTATTAAAAGAAAAAGAAATTTTAAAACTTTGTCATCCACCCATAGCTTTCAAAATCAATCCGTAACAATTTATATTTTTCATTTCAAGATAAGAATCACAAATAAAGAATGAAAGGAACATAAATATTACGCAATTTTATTAACACTTACCCTCCTGAGAAAAGATAGAAAAGAAAAACTATCCCTATAAGAAAACTCTTCAACATCTTCCTCTTCTTCTAAACAAAGAGGGCATACTCTTAAGTTGAGCCGAAGATAGAAAATAACCCCACTTCGCCAAGAGTCAGAAACGCATGCGCTCTAAAAAACGTGACGTAAAGATGCGTGATACTACTCGCCTAATTGCTATGGCAATAGAGAGTTTTACTTCCAACTGTGTATTCCTCAGTGGTCACAGAGGTAGTAATATTCTGATATTAATTATTAGATGAACAATAAAAATGTGGGCGAGGTCAAAATATGCGTTAATTTTTATTCAGTACAACACATAACTGGTGTAGCACAACCTTTATTTTTCTAATATTACTAGTTCCAACTAGATAATAACGCCAACACGTAGCTTACTTTATCTGATATTCAAAATTTAAATGATGGGTCTGAAGTCATGCAATGAAAATTATGGTTTGAAATAATTATGTTAAGCTCATTATCATTTATTACATTTATTTAATATTTATTTTTTCAACTTTTATTTATTTAAATATATTAAACTTGATAATAATTTAAAGAGAAGAGCTTAAGAATAATTTAAAATATACAACAAATTTTGTATTTCTATGAGAAAAAAAATTAAACTACTTTTTCAAAATAATTTCTTCTTAGCAATATAACTTATTTAGCAAAACTTAAAAAGCAAGAAAGGAATTAAAGCAGTGAACTTAAAGATGTAACAAATAAAATTTACCGACATACAAAATTAGCATATCTTACTTTTGCCTGAAGAAATATGGAGATTCTTTTTGACAGAAAATTGCATGCTTTAGTACTTGGCAACACAATTATTTATTTTTAATAAGAAATTTAAAATGTCGAAATGTCTTTCTTTATTATTTCGAAACTGAGATTTCGATTTCTGTAAGAATACAATGTGTAGCTTAGAATTAAATATTAGTTAGTTTATTTTTAAACATGTAGGATTTTTCTGAAAAAACTTTGTGCTCATTCTTTTCGAATAACTTGCAAGCAATGAAAATCGAGTTCACTTGTGGGATAATCATATTTCCACCACGATGTACAGTGCGGAAGAATGAATGTTGCTACATGTTAAATCAAACTGGGTTGCTTATTCCTCTTGTGTAGAAATAAAAAAGTATGGCGAGAGAAGTAATAAACTCAGGTCCTTTTCCACATTCTGTAGCAGTAGGTAAATATTGTGAGGTATATAGCCAACAGATTATGGCTGATGTATCATGATGCTAATCTAAAAATGAATACATAAACAAAAACAAAAATAAAAACTCCAAGCACACAAATTATGATCCACATTTTTAAAATACCTTGGAAACAATGCGTAGGAAAAATTGCAACACGAAATGCGACTGTGTTTTTAGTATTTTAAGAATGTTGTTCTAAAATTATAAACTAAGTTAAAAAAATTCAAAATGTTGTGTATGTTATAATATATATACATATATATATATACAGGGTGTTTCATAAATGATGGGAGTAACTTTAAGGGTTGATAGTACACATCAAGACGAGTAATAGTAAATAGGAAACCAAGTGTCCCAAACGTCTTCCGAAGGAGAAAGGCGCCATCAAAGTTTAGGGTCCTAAATTTCAAATGATGATAAAAAACGGGAAAATGGATCGATTCATTTGCGGTTTTCACTAAAATCATTCTTTAAATTAGTATTTTCATTAAAAAAAGTTTTAAAGACAAAGTTAAAAAAATGCCGTTAGAGGGCGCTCTAGACTTTGGAGTACCGAACAACTACCTTTTACCAGTATTTTTTTTATTTTGTTAAATGTTTACAAAAGCTTAGATTTTAACTTGAATTTTGAGCGCAAAATTGAAACCATCGGGAGCGGTTAAGTGGCGCAAATGTAACCGCGTTTAGGGAGGAAAAATTGAAATGCTCGTATGTAATGATCAAAATAAAAAACGATAAAGCAAACTTTAAGAGGCGATAGTACAACACCAAAACAAGCAACATTCATCAAAGAAATCATACTCGTAATTTTAACCCGCAGGTGATAGAGGGCGCTGAAACAGATTTCGTTTTAAGAGACAAAAAGGAAACAAAGAACATTTACGTTATAAAAAAAAGTTTAATTAGAAATGATTACAATAGCTGTTCGAAACACTGACCATTAGAGGCGATGCATGCGGTACAACGGCGAAGAAGGGGTTCACGAACCCTCTGAAGCACGCCAGGAGTATCGCGCACCTCTCCTGCAGCTGCCGAAAGTCTGGCGACGAGTGCTTCTGCGGATTCGATAGGAGTCTCATACATAAGACTCTTCAGGTGTCCCCACAAAAAGAAATCCAGGCATGAAAGATCGGGCGATCGCGCTGGCCAAGGGACAGGACCACCTCGCCCAATCCATTGATTTGGAAAGGTTGCGTTTAGATAATTTCGCACCTCCGGCGCAAAATGAACTGGTGCTCCATCCTGCTGGAACCACATTACTCGCCGGATATGAGGGGAACAACTGTAATCATTTCCGGCAGCACCTGTTGCAGAAAGGTAAGATATTTTTTTCCATCCAGGCGTTCTGGCAGAAGATAAGGTCCAAGTAGATGGTCACCAATTATTCCTGCCCAAACATTTATGGAAAATCGTTGCTGATATGCATGTGAAGAAGACGCATGTGGATTTACATCTGCCCATTGGTGGGAATTGTGGGTGTTTAATGTACCGTCACGTGTAAATGTACATTCATCTGTAAAAAGCACAGTTGCAACAAAATCGGGATTTAGGGTGTTCTTCTGCAGATACCAGCGAGAAAATCCATTCGACGAGGAAATCCCTTTGAGTCAGTTCCTGGACTCGTTGGACATGAAAAGGATGCATACTTTCATCCTTTAGTACTCGCCATGTCGTGGAGGGTGATACTTCAATTTGACTAGCCACTGCTCGCGTGCTTGTATTTGGATGATCAGCCACCATATCCAGAATTTTTTCTTCCATAGCTACCGTTCTGTTAGACTTCGCACGGCCTGCATTTGAACGTGCACCAAAAAAGGATCCTGTCTCACACAACTGTCTGAGCAAGCGCACAAATGTTTTATCATTGGGCAACCACCTGTTGAGAAACTTTTTTCCGTACAATCGTCGCGCCTCTGCACCATTCCCATTTGCAGTTCCGTAGATGAAGTGCATATCAGCCTTTTCTTGATTAGTGAAGGGCAACATTTTTCGTTACGTTTGTACCGTGATTTACACTTGCACACTCGGGTCAGTGGCTTTTATCTTAATAACAATTTGCATATGCGTACTTCTTCCCCATATCACAATTTCATGTTCTTCTTCCAGAAACTTGCAGCTATAACGCTTGCATGGATAAAATTTGAAGATTCTCTAACACGTTTGCGTTTGAAATCAAATCATGCATTTTCTAATCAAAGTTGATTGTTTTTATGTTGTACTATCGCCTCTTAAAGTTTGCTTTATCGTTTTTTATTTTGATCATTACATACGAGCATTTCAATTTTTCCTCCCTAAACGCGGTTACAGTTGCGCCACTTAACCGCTCCCGATGGTTTCAATTTTGCGCTCAAAATTCAAGTTAAAATCTAAGCTTTTGTAAACATTTAACAAAATAAAAAAAATACTGGTAAAAGGTAGTTGTTCGGTACGCCAAAGTCTAGAGCGCCTCCAACGGCATTTTTTAACTTTGTCTTTAAAACTTTTTTTAATGAAAATACTAATTTAAAGAATGATTTTAGTGAAAACCGCAAATGAATCGATCCATTTTCCCGTTTTTTATCATCATTTGAAATTTAGGACCCTAAACTTTGATGGCGCCTTTCTCCTTCGGAAGACGTTTGGGACACTTGGTTTCCTATTTACTATTACTCGTCTTGATGTGTACTATCACCCCTTAAAGTTACTCCCATCATTTATGAAACACCCTGTATATAAAGGAGAAAAGCGACTCACTCACTGACTGACTGACTAATCACGATATATCCGGAACTATTCAACCTACAGATTTGAAATTTGGTAGACATGTTCCTTTTATAGAGTAGAGATCAGCTAAGAACGGATTTTGTGAAATTCGAATCGTAAGAGGCGTTACGGGGGGTTAAGGGGCGTAATAAATAATTGTTTCCATTTTTAAACTACTCGATGTACAATCTTGAAATTAGGTAAACAGATTCCTTTCATAGAGTAGATATCCCCTAAAAAATGAGTTAGGTGAAAATTGACCCCCAAGTGGCGTTGCGGGGGCTTAGAGGCCGTTATAGATAATTATTAACATTTTTAAGCTATGAGACCCACAGTCTTTAAATTTGATAAATAGATTCCTTTCATAGAGTAGATATCAGCTACATGATGGGTTTTGGGAAAATAGCCCCCGAAGTGGCGTTGCGGAGGATTCAGGGGCGTGATAGATAAATATTTTCGTTTTTAAACTACTTGACCTACCAGCTTGAAAATTGATAGGCATGTTTCTTTCATAGAGTAAATATCCGTTACAAAATGGGTTTTGGGAAAATTGACCCCCAAGGGGTGTTGCGGGGGGGGGCTTAAGGGGAGATATAAATAATTATCTATATATATAAAGGAGAAAAGCGGCTCACTCACTGACTGACTGACTAATCACGATATCTCCGGAACTGTTCAACTTACAGACTTGAAATTTGGTAGACATGTTCCTTTCATGAAGTAGAGATTAGCTAAGAACGGATTTTACGAAATTCGAAACGGAAGGGGCGTTACAGGGGGTTGAGGGGCGTTATAAGTAATTGTTTCCATTTTTAAACTACTCAACGTACAATCTTGAAATTGGGTAAGCAGATTCCTTTCATAGAGTAGAGATCCGCTACAAAATGAGTTTGGTGAAAATCGACCCCCAAGTGACATTGCGGGGGCTTAGGGGACGTTATAGATAATTATTTCCATTTTTAAACAATTAGACGCACAGTCTTTAAATTTGATAAATAGATTCCTTTCATAGACTAGAGATCAGATACAAGATGGTTTTTGGGAAAGTAACCCCCCAAGTGGCGTTGCGAGGGGAGGGGGATTAAGGACGTAATAGATAAATATTTTCGTTTTTTAACTACTTGACCAACCTGCTTGAAAATTGGTAGACATGTTTCTTTCATGCAGTAAATATCCGCTACAAAATGGGTTTTGGAAAAAATGACCCCCAAGGGGTGTTGCAGGGGGTTAAGGGGAGATATAAATAATTATTCCGATTTTTAAACTATTAGACGCACAGTGTTGAAATTTGGTAAGCAGATTCCTCTCATAGAATACAGATACGCCACAAAATGCGTTTCGTGAAAATCGACTCCCAAGTGGCGTTGAGGAACGTAAGGGGAGCATATTTTTCAGTACAATCGAATTCTTAATGCTAGGACTTAAATATCAAAAATTTATACATATATATAAACAACAAAAATTTATAAAACATCATGAAATACCCAGCGAAGCGGGCGGGTAACAGCTAGTATACATATATAAGCTAATTAACATTTCATAAAAGTTTGACTATTCAATGATTATATCATGCTATTCATGGAATGAAAACTTCAAACTGATATTTCTCCATGTTGAATTTTGATCATATGCAATCATTCAAAACGGTAAGTCTTTTTTGATAATTGAAGTAGGGATGTCAAATTTTTTATAAATGCTCTAAAATGTATGTTTTGTAAAACTCTGCGTGGAATTAGCTGCAAGGTAAGTAATATTTTTTTAAAAAGATTTCAAAATCAAAATTAATGCTTTTTTCGACAATTTTTGCACGTTTCACAATGTAAAAATTAATATAAAATTAATGAGCAGAGCATAAAAACCCATACATAGTTTTATGCAGCATATTACAAAGTACTTCGAAAAACATTTTTGAAAAGAAATACACATATTTAAAAGAAAGCTTTAGAAATTTAAATAATGTTAAAAACTTTAATTTTAGAAACATTTTGCAATAAATTTGAAATTGTGTATACAATTACTTACTAAAGACCTTTATTAAAAACAATTAAAACCAGATTTCAAAAATTAAAAATAAAAAAAATTGTAAAGATGATACTCTCAGTTTCTTTAAGCCATCAGAAATGCATTTCATTTTGTATAATTTCGAACAAATCAAGAAAAATACTTCGGATGTGAGTAGAGAAACTAAAAGCATTAACATATTTCACTCATTGTCATTGATATACTCACCTTTCCTCATTGGCTCGTTTACAAGTAAAGCACCACGCTGTAGCTTGTGGGCTGATTCCATATTGAAATTTTAATCCTATCCTTAAATGCCAAAGAATATTTTATAGATGTATTATTATCGCTATTGAATTTCTACTAAGCGCTTTTTATTCCGGATCGTTTGCCCATATTTTTTTATTAACATCGTGATTTGAACTTGATAATAAGTTGCCAAATCTGGAAGTGATATATTTAATTGTCGCCAAATCTGATTATCGTGATTCCTGACGATCCTGATGAGGACAATGGAACAAAATTATGAAATTATTGTATTGTCATCGAGCCTTGACAAGTGTGCAAAATTTCGAATTAATCTGATCTTTTTAAGTGGGTGAAAATAGAGTTCCAAGATTCCGTTACATGCAAGTGAAACTTATAAAAGCGTGTTAAAAAGATTTTTGCGCGACGGGGACTCCATAGTTTAGAGCAGGGGTCGGCAACTTGTGTCACAAAGGTAGAATTGTCAGTAGCGTCTGCCCTACTCTACAAATCTGTCAATTTTTTAGAGGATTGTTAAAATTTTAATCGACCTTATTTGACAAAAATGTTCAGAATTTCGGACATTTATGGAACTGCGAAAAAATCTGAAAGATAACTCTAAAGAAAAATGTTCAATAATTTACAAACAGCTATATGTCATTCCTGGAGATATTGAATTGTTTGAAGAGAGAAAATTGCATGTATTCTGCTTCCCACTTTTGGTTCTACATATCAAAAAGTAAATAATCCTTCCTCATATGAAAAGTATTTCGAAACCACAAAGTAATCGTTTGACAACTGAATGCTCTGACTTATGTTAAACTGAAAGTCACACATTCCTCCGATTTGGCGATATGACAGTAGAGCGGTGCGACACTGGGTTCACCTTAAAATTTTTGTTTATATTTTTATTTAACTGTAATGAAGTGAAGCATTGATATTTTACATTTATATATTTATTTTAATGTAAAAATATGTTTAAAAATACGTAATGTATGTACAATTTTAATTTTTAATTTTATTTTTATTGAACAAATTTTATGCTGTTTATTTTTTGTTAATATCTTTATATGATTCAAAACTAATATATAGTAAAAAGCTATTAATGTAAATTATTAACGCATATTCTTTAATTCTGCGTGCATTATCATGAAAATATAACTTTTTCAAAAATATCCTACTGTGTGGCACGCTGAATGGATAGGTTCGGCAGCTACAGCTAAAAGGATGCCGACCCTTGGCTTAGAGACAGAATCAAGCTTCAGAGACTCTACACGCCAACGTGAGGGCTTAGACCCTCAAAGGATTTCACGTGCACAGACTGAGTGAGTTTTAACGTCACACTGTTCAGCTACACGAGGGCTTTTGGCGACGGACCTCGTAATTTTGAACCATGGTCAAGGGATCTCCCGAAAGATTTAAACGTGCATCTCTCCCCTACACGGCGGGTCTTCAGCGGCACTGGGCTAGAACTCATGACACGCCAGACACGAGTCCGTTGCCTTGGCCATTAGGTTAGCGCGGCCACAGTTTCACGAGCACATCAGGACTCGAAGGCTATAGAAGCAAGGCCGACAATGAGTTCATGATTACTAGGCTACCGCGGTCATTTTACGCGTTGAGGTATCCGACTACTTACGACAACTTTTTGAAAAAGTGGAGATATGGGGAGTTTTTGTTGTTGTTTTTTTCAGATTTCTTTAGTACATTTTTAGAAAAATATGCTAATACTCAGAAGAGAAAGAAATTATTATAACTAAAATGGAAAAAAAAAATGGGTCAAAATTTACAAAATATACATAAACGCGGCCCATTCTGTACCAAAAGTTTATGAACAAATTTTCAATTATGATGGGTTGCTATTGTGATGACTTGAATCAGCTTATCAAAACAATTTATTACAGTGAAAATTAACTTGAATATTTTTACAATCGTTCCGAGATTGGGATCACAGTCTCTTTTACAGTAAAGTTCAGCTCATCTCAAACGTCCACCTTATCATGAGAATCACGTGAAGTCGACACCTTTTTATCGGTAATAGGGGACACAGTCCTTCGGCTTCTCTGTTCGACTTAATCGTGGGTGCAAACGCAGTTGGTTTATCGCTGTATATCGCTAGAGAGGCCTCTGAACGGTTCTCTCTTGCAAATTCCCACGCCTTGCCTTTTCAAGTCCAGCTCCCTCATCTTATTCCTTTTCGGCTTTTTTTTACGTCTCTTGTCCGTCGGCTCCTCAAAGCGTGGGACACTTTACGGCGCATCATGTGGTGGTCTCATCCCAGACACGCTGTCGTCCAGGATGCGGGAGAAACGGAAATTCCACACAGGCCGGGGAATATGTCCACTCTCGGATTCTAAGGAATGGTCGTGGGAACAGAGGTCAGAATTCTTGACCACCCATTTAGGCCACTTTTCCCAGCAATTAGGGAAACGAAAGCGGGCACATCACACTATGTTATTCATTTTGAAATGACCTTCAGGATAAGAGATATTTTCCTTTTTACAAAAACTAGAGCACTTTATATCTCGGTTACTATATGAAAATGCTTACAAAGACAGTGATTATACTCACATAAGGGACTGAAAATTTTGTTATAAAACAGTGATTGATAAAGCTGATGGTTAACACACTTCTATTATACCGAACATACACAAAATATTTCACAGTTAATTATTTTCAAAACTTTTTTATCAATCGCTCTAGCCACGTTTGAGCATTAAAAAAAACCACATTTCGAGTAAAACGCGTTTTAAAGTATGACATCTTGCTTAAAGTAATGGTATCTGCTTTTACTAAAAAAAACTTGAGATGTTTTTGTTCCAGTAAACGGAAAATAACAAACTTGGTATTTTTATAAAGCTAATAAGATGGCCTTTTAAATCATACAAATTTTTTGGGTTTTGGCAAAATTCATAATTTTAGGGTTGTCGGATACCATAAGGCATTCTCCAAATGTTTAAAAATATAGAAGAGAACTGGTACGCCCACGCGTCTTCCAATCTTGTAAAATAACCTATTTATATTACTTTGGCTTGCCCTCCCCTATAGAAGAAAGGGACATTTTATTGATCCCTCGTTTGTTTTAATTATTTCTTTTCTGGTGTAAAATGAGTTTTTAAGCTGCATGTCTATTCTAGTCAAAAAGAATCAGACATTTTTCAAAAAAAAAGACATTGCAGCTACTTTGCGGGGTTAGGATCTAATTTAAATTCAAAGTAGACTCCTTGCGCCTTCACACGTTCACCCAAACATTCCATCCACAGCCGTGTGACAACTGTTTTCATGAGAAGGTTTATTACACATTTTTCCTTCCTTATTCATTTCAGTTCGTTTCCGATTCTAAGTTAGATTTTATATTTTTAAAGTTTCCTGTTAAAGATAATTTTTCGTAAATAATTAGCAGCAGTGGACCATTGGTCATTCTCAAGACCTCACAACCAATGTATCAAGAATTCGAGTCCAAGCGCAACTTAAGACTCGCCATGTAGAGGTTTTGATGCATATTAAATTTGTTGAGGATCAAATTCCTCCCGTCAACTTGGTGTGGTAGTTAGGAAAAGTGGTGCCAGGTTTTTGCGAAGGGTTTGTTGGTTAGTTGTTTGTAAATGTCATGGTAACCAAATATGCATGATAGAAGCTTTTTTTGTGTGAAATTTCATACTCCTTTCGCGCGGAATTGGTATCTGTTTTAAGAAATTGCTTTTCCAATTATTGGAAAGCTGTATCCCTGCATATATTTTATCCGCTCAGAAAAAAATCTGGTTCTTCTTGTCTATTTTCATAATCTATCAAATTATTGATGCTGTCACTGCCATCACTTCAATCAAGCGCGGGCTGTTGGTGCTTTGAGTGAAAGCAACTGAACGTGCATTGTTGGGAGACTGTTTATAACAAATCAACAGAGCGTTTTGAAATGTATTTATGTACATTGCATTGGCGTAATGTACACTCCGCATAAAAACAAGTTCTACTGTACTCTCTCACACCTACAATGACTCACATCAAGGCTCTAAATAACGAGCATCACAACGTCGTCCTATGACGCAGCCTCAAATCAGTAATCCTGCCTTTCCGTGACCTTAACATGGCTGTGCCTTAACAGATATCTTAATATTTAGTGGGAATCGGACTACCATAAACTTTGACTTTCAACATTACAAAAAAAAAAAAAAAATGGAACGTATTTTTTGCCATGATAGAAATAAAGCTTTAAAATATTCGAATTTTCACTGAAAACAATTTAGTATAAATTATCATTACAGTCGATTTATGTTTATGTTCCCCAAAAGTCAACTTACACAGCAATTAGTTTATTTTATCTTCACACTTTATTTTTAAATTCCGTCCTTTTTATGCAGAGGGTTTGTTCGATGTTGGCATTTGTAATACGAACACCGAAAATTTGAGAATTTTTGATTGTTCGCTATAATTAATATCATTGTCAAGCCATGGGATACACAGATTATCAAAGAATGTATTTTGTAATATTCCATTTCACAATGAAATAAGAAAATCAACATCAAAACAATTACTTTTATTTCTGCAACATGTTAATGCTGTAAGGTTTTAGTGTTGTTGTTTTTTTTTCTTGAAAAATTTCTCCACAAAACAGCTTTTGATGGATATAATCCGTGACTGAATTTACAAACCAATCTGCCGAAATGCTTAGCAAATTTAACAAAAAGTAGTATCCTTTATTGTGCGAGAGTGAGATCCAGTGGTGAGTGGTAGTGCATCGCGCTTCCATCCGACAAGTCCGGGGTTCGAATTCGGGCTGGGAAAAGTTGACTCAGCCTTTTATCCATTCAGTGGGTTGATAAATGAGTACCAAGCTTGCATGAGAACTGAACACTGGGGCGTTTCACGTCAGACTGACCGCTTGACTGAAACATCTGCACATGCACCCCAGCGCCTTAAGTCACGTAAACTGAAACAGGCACGGTAGGTCTTGGCCCTCATAGGCTATTGCGCCACTGAGTTCAATAATGTACAAGAGTGTAAAAATACAGGTTCAGTTTAAACAAATAATGAATTTCTGACGAATAATTTTGAGAGTACTTTTAAATCTAAATTGTTCCATCGCGATATTCCTCTAGTTTAGTGGTCTTCAAACTTTATCGATTCTCGGAACCCTTGATCGATTCCGTGGAACCCCATCCAAGCTTTAGAAGAATCTATCTTTAAAAAATTTTTAAGTGTATCAATGTGTTGTAGGTATGTTTTGTAAAGACAATTTGAAAAATAACTGTTGTGCCTTTTTTTATTAAAAATATTTTAGCATAATATTAATGTAATTAACTCAACAACAAAATTAATTCGTTTTTCAGGTATCCTCTACCATTGCATTATATCTACTAACTCGAAAATGTGCTTGCGTTTTTCCAATTCCCGCTATTAGATCACACTCTTTCTATTTATATACACTGGTGTCTAAAAGTTAAGCATAAATCGTAAAATGCGAAAAACATGGAGTAAATACTCGTAAAATTGTTCCAAATTTCTTGCGGATATTAATTCGGTGAAGAAAAACATTGGGTTTATGCAAAACTTTCAGTCGACTACGTCCTGCGCGAAACACCGGTGCATGTCGGATTGCGGAGAAGCCGATTCACGTAGCATAGGCAGTTCAGACAAGTTTCGTGCAACTGCTGTGCGAAGGAACGTTGTTAACCATCAAACAAGGGGAATGATGGCACAAAGACGCCAATTGGACATGCTTACGAAAGGAAGAATCGTTGGAATGCTGGAATCCTCACGATCACAAACCGAAGTGTCTCGAATTCTGAATGTGGACCAGTCTGTGATCTCAAGACTGTGGCAGAGGTTTCAAAGAACGGGAGATGTTACCCGACAACCAGTATCAGGTCCACCAAGAGTCACAACCCCTCGCCAAGACCGATATCTGGTAATAAGTGCGCGACGTCAGACGGGCAGTACTGCCAGAGCACTGGGTTCGGCGCTCACAGTCGCCACAGGAATACGAATTTCGGGACAAACTGTTTACAGGAGACTCACTCATGCTGGCCTATATGCCAGAAGACCAGCGGTTTGCATTCACCTCACGTCTGCGCATAAACGCGCTCGTTTGAACTGAAGTTTGAAACATTAACATTGGAGTGTGGGAGAGTGAGCCAATGTGATTCTCGGCGGGTAACGATATGGAGAGAACGTGGAACACGTTTTGAACCAAGAAACATAACGGAAAGACATCATTTTCCATCAAGGGGAGTAATGGTATGGGCAGACATCATGATGGACGGCCGCACAGACCTCCATTTCTTTGACACGGGGTCTGTGACTGCTCATACAGAGACGAAGTTCTTGAGCCTTATGTTCGCTTGTTTCGAGATGCTGTCGGTCCTGACTTCATATTCATGGATGATTAATGCTCCATGTCACCGAGCGGTGCTGATTGATGACTTCCTTGAAACGGAAAACATCCAGCGCATGTCGTGGCCTACGAACTCCCCTGATTTAAATCCTATCGAACATGTATGGAATATGCTCGGGAGACAAATTGCAGCCCTTTCGCACCCACCAAGCTCCATTACAGAACTTAAGAGAGCTCTCCAAGAAGCTTGGAACCGTTTGAGACCACATCTCATTCATCATCTCATAGTAAGTATGGTAAATCGCTGTGCGGCGTGCTTGGCTGACAGAGAGGTGACCACACGCCTTATTAAACTGCAGCATCAGGATTTTATTTAATGTTTTCTTTCATTTTTTCTTTAAAGTGTGAATCCTTGCTATGCTCAGTTTTCTTTCAAACTGCTGCTTTGGATAATAAATTTAATTATTATCATTCTTTTGATTTGCTTCCTTATTTTATAACCATTTTACACTCGCATATCACGTTTCCCGCCATTCTGATTTACAGTTCCTTCTTTATTCACATAATTATCAATTATGCTGAACTTTTGGACACCAGTGTATCTCGTTCAGATTTTTATTCGTTAATAAAATATTTTTCATTCATCCACTCATGTTAAAATACATTTTTAAACAGGAAGTGTCATCCACTACAAGTTTAATACAATTTTTTCAAACATTATTTCTTTAATTAAACTTAATTAATTAATTTTTTTTGTATGGGAGAAAAAAAATACCACTTAATATTATAGTTCTGTCATGTGTACATAAATGTTTCTATTAATTGTAATTATTTAATAAAAAGTATCTAAAATAAAAAAATTTCTAAACCTAAGTAGGAATTGACTTTAAAAAAATTCTTATATTACTTGTTTTTATACAAACTGTCGAAGTATTTTTAAATTGAAGCTACCTGCAGTCGCATTTCAAATTCCACTTTTAATTTGTTTTTATATTTCTGTTTTTGAAGCCACTTAATACTGAGAGAGATAGTTATATTATTAATAGAGAAATATTTTTCAAATACATTGTCCTGAATGACATTAAAATGTTTATAGCTTTTGGAGAAATCCTATGTATTTTATATGAATTTGTAACCTAAAATTTAGGAGCTGTCCTTGCTTCAATTTAGATTTTAACGTCAAATCTGTTGACATGCCCATAAATTGTTCCCACTCCAACACTACTGTTTTCTTCCACTAATAAAAAAGGTGCATTTTCCATTCGAAAACTATTTGATTTTTCAAAACGTTGTACTTTTGTAATCAAAGGCTTGTAGGTGGCATCACGACCATAGAAACCAAGCAAATGTGCTTCCATACGGATGATATTTATCAAAACAACAGTTCAAGATGCTTGTTCGACTTCTGGAGTATGTGGGACACCGATTTGGGACGGTTTTTCCGAATTTTTTTTGGACAGCACTTGTTGGTCTCTATCTCTTAGTTTCATGGGTTTGCCGTCTTTAAACACATACAGACAATCCCCACTAACCTTCCACTTTTTATTCACAAAAGCCGATGTTGATTTTGGGGACTATTTTTGTTAGCCTAGGTCTGCGCGCCAAACGATAGCTTGGCGCGATAAAGAATCACGCCAAGCAACGCATGTCTTTGGAATGGAATCCAAGATGGCGGCGTAGCGGTAAGCGATCGTCAGGAAAAGAGTTTCACAAAGAACTTTTGAAATACAGTGAAATCTATTTCGAATGAAGAATGTAGGAAGAGATTGGGAATAACCAGGATTTTAAAAAAAAGTGAATATCAATATAATTTTAAAAAATATTTACTAATAGTAATATTATGCAATACATAATAAATATTCTTATTATGTAATTTTATGGTAAAATTATTTATACATCTATATATATAAAGGAGAAAAGCGACTCACTGACTGACTGACTAATCACGAAATCTCTGGAACTATTCAACCTACAGACTTGACATTTAGTAGACATGTTCCTTTCATAGAGTAGACATCAGCTAAGAACGGATTTTCCAAAATTCGAAACGCAAGTGGCGTTACGGGGGTTAACGGGTGTTATAAATAATTGTTTCCATGTTTAAACTACTCAATGTACAATTTTGAAATTGGGTTAGCAGATTCCTTTCATACAGTAGAGATCCGCTACAAAATGAGTTTGGGGAAAATCGACCCCCAAGTGGCGTTGCAGAGGCTTAGGGGGCGTTATAGATAATTATTTCCATTTTTAAACTATTTGACGCACTGTCTTTAAGTTTGATAAATAGATTCCTTTCGTTGAATAATGATCAGTTACAAAACGGGTTTTGTGGAAACAGACTTCTATGTGGCGTTGCGGGGGATTAAGGGGCGTAATAGATAAATATATCCATTTTTAAACTACTTCACCTATACCTGCTTGAAAATTGGTAGGTAAGTTTCTTTCCTGGAGTAAATATCCGCTACAAAATAGGTTTTGGGAAAATTGACCCCCCAAGGGGTAATGCGGGGGCGGGGGGTTTAAGGGGCGTTATAAATTCCGATTTTTAAGTTATTAGACGTACAGCCTTGAAACTTAGTAAGCAGATTCCTCACATAGGGTAGAGATACGCTACAAAATGGGTTTCGTGAAAAATGCCCAAAAGGGGCATTATAGATAATTATTTCCATTTTTAAACTATTAGACGCACATTCTTTATATTTGATAAATAGATTTCTTTCATTGAGTAGAGATCAACAATAAGAAGGTTTTGTGAAAACAGACCTCTAAGTGGCGTTGCGGGGGTTTAAGGGGCGTAATAGATAAATATTCCCGTTTTTAAATTACTTCACCTACCTGCTTGAAAATTAGTAGGTAAGTCTCTTTCATTAAGTAAATATCCGCTACCAAACGGGTTTGGGGAAAATTGACCATCAAGGGGTGTTGCGGGGGGTTAAGGGCAGATATAAATAGTTATTTCTATTTTTAAACTATTAAACGCACAGTCTTGAAATTTGGTAAGCAGGTTCCTCTCATAGGATAGAGATACACTACAAAATGTGTTTTGTGAAAATCGACCCCTAGGTGGCGTTGCAGGGGTTCAAGGGGCGTTATTGATAATTTTTTTTTGCATTTTTAATTTATTGGACTCACAGTTTTCAAATTTTGCTAAGCATATTCCTTTCATAGAGTGCGATTCCCCTACAAAATGAGTTTTGTGGAAACAGACCCTGAAGTGGCGTTGCGGGGGCTCAAGTGGTGTTATATATAACTATCCCCATTTTTAAATTATTAGACGTACAGTCCTGAAATTTGATAAGCAGATTCCTTTCGTAAAGTAGAGAACCGCTACAAAATGGGTTTCGCGAATAACAACTACTAAGTTTAATTTCGGGAGATTAAGAGGCGTAATCGATAAATATTTCCATTTTTAAACTATTTGATCATCCTGCATGAAAATTGGTAGGCATGTTCCTTTCATGGAATAGAGTTCCTCTAACAAAGAGTAAAACGAAAATTGATGCCTAAGGATGGTTGCGAGGGGTCAAGAGGAGTTACAGAAAAAAATTCCTGTTTTTAGTTGTTAGACCCAAATACTTGAAATTTGTTAAGCATGTTTCTTTTGTTGAATAGGGATCCACTAAGAATGCATTTTAAGCAAATCATGTTCTGGGGAGGTGCAGGGGGTTACTAGGACGTATTGACAAAAATATTCCTTTTTTCTAGCTACAAGAACTATAACAATGAAATTTGGTTTGCATTTTTCTTTTGTTGAATTGAAATCTGCTAAGAGCGATTATTTTGGAAAACGGCTCTCAACGGGATTACGGGGATATTGATAGTAAAACTTTTGTTTTTTTCTCTTAGATTTAGACTTGAAACTTGGCTTGCATGTTCAATTGACGGAGTAGAGATCCACCGAAAATTGGTTTTGCGGGAATCCACTTGGTTTTTGGGTTACGAAAGAGCAAACATCATTCTATACTTCAATTTTAGAGATTTTTAAAAAATACAAATTAGATGAGTTCTGCCCTTTTTTTTTTTTTTTTTTTTTTTTTTTTTGGTCAACAGACGACAGTTAAAGGTATAAGTATATTTTTCAATACAATTGAATTCTTAATGCTAGGATTTAGATATCAATAATTTATACATATATATAATCAGTAAAAATTTATAAAACATCATGAAATACCCAGCGAAGCGGGCGGGTAACGGCTAGTTATTAATATAATAGAATGAAGCAATAAAAAGTATGATTTAACAATTATTTAGTATAATAAAAACCATAAAATATAATTTTAAAGTAATTATAAAAAAAGAGTAACCACATCGTATTATAATAAGAACAATACATACGAATACTCATTTAAAATAATAATTATAAATAAATAACAAAAAATAATTATGAACAAACAACATCATAATAAATAAATAACATAATACTTATTAAATAACAATTATAAATAACATATTTAATAATTATAAGAAATATAATTAAAAAAGAATTACAAATAACAAATATAAAATGATCATAAAAATAACTGTATTTTTATATTTTTTTGCAAAAAAAAAATTACATAATGTTTATTAAAAATCATAATGAATATCAAATAAAAGTACTGCAAACGTGCAATGTTCCAAAAACTGCAAATTCCTTCAACGAATTTCATCGAACAAGGAACGTAAAAAAACATTTTTTTAAAGTAAAATAAAGTGAAAATAGACGATATATATTTATAGCAATAATTAAAAATACAACACTCATTCTTTAAAAAATAAAATACCCAAGAACTCACTAAATATATTAGAAATATCCATATTCGAAAATAGCACAAAATAAAAAAGAATACGGAAATTATAGGTTGCAATAGAGCAAATACAATTAAAATGGTTGAACTATTAAAGAAATCGAATTAAAATCGTCTGAAATTAATAGGGTTACCACGAGAAAAAGCCAATAAAAATTATTTCTAATATATGTTATTCCCATGGCAACCACATTGCCAGATGTTAAAAATAACAAGGTAAACATATTGTAATGTTATCGCCCATCTTGGCGAACATAAACAACAATTTAGCGAGTATAGACCCAGGATATCAAACTTAGAACCCGATATTGGTATGTTTAACTCACTAGATATGCCCCTTAAGGAGATCAGCCATTTTTATGATATCCAGCAACTGCGCCCTTCTCGAAGTCAGCCATCTCTGAATTTAGTGGCATCTTGCATGCGTTTAATGTGCCAATGCTGTTTCAAACACGATATTTAAGTACAGAATATGTGATGTAAATGAGAACCGCATATATACTCATTTGCATGGGTGACCAAATACTTATTGATAGACAGTGTAGCTTAAGTGTCATCCTCCTCACGCGGGCGAAGCTAAAAATTACGTTGTCCGTCGCCAATAGCTCTCATGTTTCATTTTCAGTACGGCGTTAATAAACACTCAATAACTCGTTAACATCGAAAAAGGTAAAGGTATCAAAATCAGCATACGAAATCTAAGTTCTCTTTGTTTTTTCTTTGACGGCATCATTAGTATTTGTTTTTGTTCTCATGTTCTAAACTAAGGATCTCCTAGATTTTAAGTGCGAGAGCTGCATTAGCTATAAAACAGAATTATGAGGGCCGACTACAAACTCGGGGTACGAATAAAACGGAAGCAAAACAAACTTTTTTTTTTTAATTCCAACTATAAAATTCACACTTTCTCTCTATATATATTTATTTGTATATCTGGTTAAATTTTCGATAATTTATAAAATACACTTGATGATATATAAAATACAGGGGTTTTTTTTTCCCAAATATTAATCCAATAAATAAATTTAACTATAGATAAAGGATATATTTCATTCGATATTATTCCTCTAGATGGCAGCACCATTGGATAAAATAGCTTTGTTAAACTTGTGATGTGAAGATTCAACTTATCCTGAAGAATCATATGCTAGTTCGACGCCTTTGATGGAATAAAACTGTTGGAAATTGTAATCACTTGCACGTTTTATTCTGTGCTCAAATTATCCTTCCGTAATAAGTTGAAACCGCGCTATATTTTTCGCTAACTTTTCCAAACATCTGATTGAAATGCCAACTCTTTGTCTCCGGGTGACATTACATTAGATCACGCCCTGCATCACATAACCCAGTGCAGTGGCGCACACTAGCGGTTCGGACACCCCCCAAGGCCCTTGAGTTTATTTCGATTGATGATAATCCTATATTTATATATATATATAACGTAAAATTTAGTTAAGTACTTGTAATTAACAATTTATTTTATTAATTAATGCTAATTATTAACTCAATTTATTTTTTACTGGTTTTTGTTAACAAAATCAACAAAATGAGAAGAATCAATTGGTGTTGTCATGAGGTATGATACGAGTGGGGGACTTTCGACCATTGACACCCCCCCCCCTCTTTGAAAAAGTTTTGTGGGCGCTACTTACCCAGTGGTCTTCAAACTGTGTTCCACGGAACCTTGGGGTTCCACGAGTCAGTACAAAAAAAAAATCGAAAATAAACTTATAAATATGTATTCAAAATGGATTCACGTTCTCTGAAACTTGTACAGTTAGAAATATCTATATCTCATCCTATTCATCAAAACCGGAAATTTTAGCAATGAGTGAGTGAGTGAATAATAACGTCCCACTGTTCAGCTACACGAGGGCTTTTGGGAATGGTCCGCGTAATTTTGAACCATGGTCAAGTGACGCGGACGACACCTGAACTGGCACCCCTCTCCTAACTACCACACCACACCAACGGGAGGACTTTTGAGCTCTCGACAGATTTAACATGCATCGCTCCCCTACACGGCGGGTCTTCAGTGGTACTGGGATCGAACTCATGACACGCTAGCCACGATCCGATGCCTAGACCACTTGGCTACCGTGGCCACCGGTTCGTCGCCAAAAGCCCTCGTGTAGCTGAACAATGCGACGTTAATATTCACTCACTCCCCCGAATGAAGCTGATTGTTTTCTTTATAAAAGGTTCAACTCACCCAAAATAAAAGTTATGCTCTATTTTGTTTATTGAGACCATTTATAACCCTGTAAACAACAAATATCACACGGGGGCTTACATAGAAGCAAGCGTGAAGCACATATCACAACGGAAAGAAGGATTACAACACATACATCCATGCCATCTCCGGGATTCGATCCCAAGCGCTACGGCACCGCAGCCAGCGTCACTAACCACTATACCGGATGGAACGGCAGTTATACTCTATGGCGGTGATTTTCAACCACTGTGGGGACCGCGGTAGCCTAGTGGTCAAGGTAACGGACTAGTGACCGGTGTATCACGAGTTCGAGCTCAGTACCACTGAAGACCCGCCGTGTAGGAGAGCGATGCACGTTACATCTGTCGAGAGCTCAAACGTTGGTGTTGTGGGGTAGTTACGAGAGGGGTACAAGCTCGGGTGTCGTCCTCATCTCTTGACCTAGGTAAAAAATTACGAGGTCCGTTGCCAAAAGCCCTCGAGTAGCTAGCTACACATGCATCGCTAATATATTCACTCACTCAATCTCTCTGTGCCGCCAAATTCTTTTAAAATTCTAAAATTCTCCCACTAAATATTATTCCTCAAATTTAGATATAAAAAAAATTGTTGGGTCTAATCCATTTGTGATAACGGATACATATACGCATGAATTAAGTTCGAAGAGAAGGAACTAATTTCGCTCTGTTAAGAGATTTTATTTCAAAACATTCCAAGGAGTCAATTCGTCCATTTTGGATTGAAATTAGAGGTGATTATCTCATAATAGCCAAAAAAAAGCTTACAAATATTGTTACAATTTTCGACATTTTATTTGCGTGAATTTGGATTTTCAGCATTAACAAATATAAAGATGTAAAAAAGATACTTTTTAAATGTAGATGATGAAACGATACTAGATTTATCATTTTTTTTTTTACAACCAAATATGAATGAGCTTATAATAAAAATAAACGAGTCTTACAGTAGTCGTATATGATGTTTAACATCTGACATGTTATCGTGGTAAACACGCAATAGTAACTTAAATCCTGGGGAAAAAATCGGATATGATTGGAAATGATTTTCTATCAAACAGTTATACCTTTAATGAAAATTTTGTTTAATTAACACAAGGAGTAATGCAATTTTCTATCAAAAATAATTCTTGTTCAATTTGGGGAAGAGCGGAAACAACAGACTTATGATAATTAAAATATGACACATATACTTGTGATTTCAAATTATTTAAAAACCATTGAAAAACAGCGTCAATAACAGTACCACTGTTAGTTGTCGAAAGATTTCGATTTGTGTTCATTTCGAGCTTGAGAGAGTTCATTCAAAAAAGCTATTAGCGGCTCAGCTTCTGGCAAACTGAAGAGAGAAAGAGAGGGTTAACGTTAAAATCCCCACTCAAAATCATGGGAAGAGTGAGTTTTTTTTTTAAAGAGAAGAACCACCTTCGGTATATAGAAAAGTACAAAATGCAGGAAAACTTTAATTTTTTTGAACCGTTTGATTCGGAGAAATGTATACGACCACCGAAATCATTGTTTGTCCATTTCAAATAAGCATTCTGCCGCATATATGTCCCCAATATCTTGACTAACAATACCCAGTCCACTTGTTTGACGATCAATAATGTTCATGTATTACTTACTCGTATTTTTTTAAGAATGATGATCTTTGTCAGACGCTTAACAGTAAACATAGTTAATAATATAGTTTTCGACTAAATTTTTGAGTGAATACAATTACGTATAAAAGCTTTAATAAAACTACCACAACCTTTCAACATAAAATACATTTTATTGAGTTTTATATTATTCATTTTTATAATATAACTCTACAGATTGTGACAACAAGAAAAGGTAAAATTCTAAAATCTTGTTCAGAGTCTGAGATAATTATAAATGTCTTGCTGTACAATGCTGGCAAATGTTTCCTTTTTCCTATGAGGAATTATGGGACCAATCAGTAAAACATACAGTAAACAGTATCAGATCTTCATAAATTTTGTCCCTTCTCAAACTGCTTTTATACGGAAAAGGAGAGCACTCCCAAAGTTCTTTAGCAAGTTGTGCATAGTTAATATCATACCAACTCTTTTGAACTCGTTCGTGGAAAATGATATGCAACAAATTTCGTAAACTGTGTTTAGGTATAAAAATCCATGATTGATGTACTACCTCCACAAATATAGATTGTAGCGGAAAATTTAAAAATAATTCCATTACCCTAACGCGTTTAGATGCACTCAAGCGGTGAAGTAAGTCTCTAACTTCATTGATGGTCAGTTCCGCAAAGCACAAATACAAGTCGAAGTGATGTATCTCTCCTTCTTTCAAGCCGTACGAAAGACACTGATATCTGGCACGCGGCTCCAATTTCTTAAAATAGTACCGAAGTCCTAGGTAATTTTCAGAAAAACTCTCGGTATCTGTAGTGTTATGAAACATCTCTATAGAGTCTTTCATATCCCTATTGTATAATTTAGTCATCCAAAACTTCATGCATGCAAGTGAACAATATTGTCCTGCCATATGTATTTTATCCTCATCGGATATGTTTACCCACAGTGCGTGTGCATGGTCTTCGAAAAAGTATTTGCAAGCAAGGACAAAGCGTCGTTTGATTTCTATATTTTCATCCTGAACCAGTATTTTTGCGGTTTCCAATTTGTTTATGACCCCGTAGGAATGCCAACATAACACTTTGGAATAATCAAGATCGGCACCGACCAATACCTCAGCATGGGCCTGCAGCCAGCGCGCAAATTCCAAATCCAGTGCTCGAACGATTCCCGATATTTGTTTTTTCACAGCAGGCGAAAATCTAGAACTGGGCAGAAGAGTTTGTATTGCAGAAGATACTTTTGAGTAATATCCGGAACTTTTTTTTATTTCTTCGAAAATGTCCAGAAAAGTACGTTTTCTAAAAGAGTGTAAAATCTTCAGTGCAACTTTTACCATTGCGATAAGTTTAAAGGATGGCCAGAATTTCGCATTCATGATTCGAGAAATCTACACGAGTCTGTCAATTATTTTTAAAGTTTTATCTTGGATGCTATATGAATTATATTGAAGACAGGGCTTTGTGATTCTTTGCTTCTAAAATTCTGAAAAGGGGAAAAAATGCATTTAAATCTCACGCATTTAAATTTTGATATTTAAAAAAGTTGTAGGAAGCCAGAATTGCATTAAAAGCAGCAAGACCACTTGTTTCACATAAAGGTGCAAGTTTGATATCCTGGATCTACGCGCTTAGTTGTTTATGTTCCCCAAGATGGGCGATAACATTACAATATGGTTACCTTGATATTTTTAACATCTGGCAATGTGGTTGCCATGGGAATAACGTATATTACAGTTAATTTTTATTGGTTTATTTTTCCGTGGTAACCCTATTAATTTCAGACGATTTTAATTCGATTTCTATAACAATTTTTAACTATTTTAATTGTATTTGCTCTATTGCAACCTATAATTTCAGTCTTCTGTTTTATTTTGTGCTATTTTCGAATATGGAAATTTCTAATATATTTAGTGAGTGCTAGGGTATTCTGTTTTTTAAAGAATGAGTGTTGTACTTTTAATTATAGCTACAAATATATATATATCCCATTTTCACTTTATTTTACTTTTTTAAAAAAAATGTTTTTTTTACGTTCCTTGTTCGATGAAATTCGTTGAAGGAATTTGCAGTTTTTGGAACATTGCACGTTTGCAGTACTTTTTATTTAATATACATTATGATTTTTAATATATAATGTAATTTTTTTTATAATATAATATAAAAATACAATTATTATTTTAGTGATAATCATAATATTCGATAGTTGTAATTGTTTTTTCATTCTATTTCTTATTAAATATGTTATTTAAAATTGTTATTTATTTATAAGTATTATGTTTATTAATTATGATGTTTATTCATAATTATTTTTTTGTTATTTATACATAATTTTTTTGTTAAATGAGTATTATGTACGCTTCTTATAACAATACGATGTGGTTACTCTTTTTATAATTACTATTATAAATTATATTATGATTATTATGTAAAATAATTATTAATTATTACTATAATATTTTTTAATATATTAGTATATATAGTAACTATAAAATTATATTATAAGATTATTTATATAACATATTGTATAATATTACTATAAGTAAATATTTTTTTAGATTATATTGATATTCACTTTTTTATAAATCTTGGTGATTCTCAATCTCTTCCCACATTCTTCATTCGAAATAGATTTTAACTGTATTTCAAAAGTTCTTTAAAATTATCTTCCCGATGATCGCTTACTGCTACGCCGCCATCTTGGATTCCATTCCTAACACATGCGCTGCTTGGCGTGATTCTTTATCGCGCCAAGCAGCGTTTGGCGCGTAGACCCAGAATAACAAACTAGTTCCCACAAAATTTCAGAAATTTTCAGGTAAATAATGTAGAAAATGTTACTCGTATAAGATGTTATATTAATGGATTTGCTAGAAGCCAAGAATTTACAGCTGGCACAGCATAAAATCTTTTGCAAAACTTTAAGGACATCCGTAGAAAAATCAGATTTAATAGAATTCTGCAATAAAAGCATGTTTTATGAATGGGGGGGGGGGTAGGTTTATAAAGTTATTTAAATAAAGTCATTATTTTGCAACTCTTTTGTAATAATTACTGCAGTGCTGTTTGGAATACAACAAATAAGAGATTGATAGCTATCTCATAACGAGTACTAATCCAATACTTTAAGTGTTTCAGTTTAAAACCCATTTTCCGTAGAGATGACTCTTTATGCAAATGTAACTACTATATAGCCCCCGACATTGGGTATGCGAGGTGTTAACGGCTAATCCGTGAGATCATTAATTGTGAGGTCTATGAATAAGAGAAGGTGAATTACGACAGACATCTGCCAGAAGGAAATATCTACTTCACCATGAAACCTAATAAACAGCGCCAACTCCACAATAAACACCCTGACCTAAACTCCAGCCTCTGAAAACAATAGTTTGTCTACTTAAAGGGTCTGAGGGGTGCTAAAAAATTTTTTTTTCGAATTTTCGAAAAAAATATATCTTGTTCTTCATTTTTTTCTGAACATTTTGATACTAACCACGTGACAATACTCTAAAAACTTCGAAAGTTATTCAAAAAATTGCAAACAGCAATTTAGTCATAACAACTTTTAAATGGACACATGCCACGCCCATTTATTTTTAAATTTATGCATACCTTTCATTTTTCTGTTTTTAATAAGCCTCATGAAATATTTTAAGCGCTTGAGTTGATCAGAAGGAAGCCTGCAACTTAACACATTCATTCTGCTGTGTTTTGGTTCTGTTGTGTTTACATTAGCACACGTTTTTTTAAAACGCTTATCTAAAGCGAATATATTTGTTGTTTTATTCTGAAAAGGTCGTTGGGCAATGCCCCAAGAAAAGTTTTAGAGGAAATAAATATTTAAAGGCAAGTGACTCACATGTTACAGATATGAAAGATACGAGGAAGTGTGTAGAAATGAAAAGTACAAGTAAGTGTGCCGAAATGAAAAATGCTTCTAGTAAAAAACTTTCAGGAATTCAGACTTCATTAAAGTCAAATCTTGTTAAGGTAAGTGAAAACTTCAAAGAATATCGTATTTTTGATTTTATTTAAACCTTTAGCTCTATTTTGTCAGTATCATGCTATTTAAAATGTCATAAACCATTAACAATTAATGAAAAATCCACTCGTGGTTTAGGTTCGAATTTTGAAATACATTGTAAAAAATGTGGGAGTATTTGTACTTTTTCAAGCTGTGAAAACATTGGGAATAAAAATAATGCTTCAGAAATTAACAGAAGATCTATTTTAGCATTGGGATGCATAGGTCAAGGTTTAGAGTCATTAAAAACCTTTTGTTCTGAAATGAGTCTTCCTAATCCTGTTGAACAAAAATCATATGATGTTATTAATAATAAACTTTCACTTGTTATGAAGGAAGTCGCCGAAGAAAGCATGAACAGGGCAGCTGTCGAAGAAAATTCTTCGTTACCTGATAACATTTTAACGGTAAGTGGTGATGGGACCTGGAAGACGAGAGGACATTCATCGTTGATTGGAGTATGTACTCTAATGGGGTCGAAACAGGTAAGGTTTTGGATAGGGAAGTGTTGTCCTCATTTTGCAAATGAAGCGACAGTTATAAAGGGGTAAAGTTTGGTATCAAGTACAATAAATGGCAAAGAGCGCATAAGATTTCCCGTAGAAAAAATTATTCTGGCTCTGGTGGTAAGATGGAGGTTGACGGGATGTTGAGGATTTTTAATCGATCAGAAAAGCTTCACAACCTGAAATATTCTAACTACATAGGAGATGGAGACACAAAAACATTCAATGCCCTTTCTGAAAACAATCCATACGGCGATGACCATCTTATTCAGAAAATAGAATGTGTAGGCCATGTGCAAAAGAGAATGGGTACAAGACTTAGGAAGCTTAAATTAGTATATGGTAAGAAGAAATTATCTGATGGTAAAACTATAGGCGGTAAAGGTAGGTTAACTGATAGTTTAATTGATAAGCTTACGCATTACTATGGTAATGCTATTCGATGCAATTCTACTAGTGTAAAGGAAATGCGGAAAGCCATTTGGGCTGTTTGGGGTCATTCTTGCAGCACCGATGAGGAACCGATGCACTGATTTTGTCCTACAAATCCAAATACATAGTGTAAGTATAATGCCGCAATTAATAATAATTTACAAAATTATAAATACAAACCCTCAGTTGCGAAAGCTGTTCGAGATGTAATTAAGCCTGTATTTGCAGACTTATCTCATCTGGCACTCCTGAAGAAATGCTTAGGAGGTAAGACACAGAATCCTAATGAAAGTTTAAATTCATTAATCTGGAAGTTTTGTCCGAAGACGATTGATTCTAGCCTTCAGATTGCAGAGATTGCTGCAAATCTAGCAACCAGCATTTTTAATGATGGAAATCAAATACTTATTACTATTTTAGAGAAATTTGGCTTAAAAATTAACAAAAATGTTTGTGTGTCCCTGGCTGAACGTGACAATCGTCGAATCTTTACGTCAAGAAAGAGGAGCTCAACGTCATCGTTTGAAGCTCGCAGAGAAAAAAATTAAAAAGAGTACAGAAATTGAGCTGTTTGAGCAACAGGAAGGCATATCCTATGATCCTGGAGCATTTTAGCATGTAAGTTTTAAAATTTATTTTCTGAAATTCAATTTAAAACTTTAAAGCCTCAGTTTGTGTTTTTTTCACTTACGCGCATTGCGTTTCAAAAACTATCATACTTTGATGCATAAAACTTTACAGAATTATAAACTCTATCATAATCTTTAAATCCTAGCTATTTATAGTATTACATATTTGTAATTTTTTGAAAAAATTTTTTAAAAATATTATTTTTTATTCTTTTTATATCTAATCGCTACCATCTAATAAGGATATATTTGACTTTATAAATCAACTTATTGCTAGTAATTAGAATTATTATTTCAGAAAATATCATGCACGTCGTAAAACTTACTATTTGTTTCTTACAAAAATTTTTCTTATATTTATGTGCTTATTATTTTTAAAATTATGATTATATTTTAGACATTTTATTCTTTTTTGAAACTTTATTCCTTTATAAAAAATTTGTAAAAGAATCAAATTATTTCATTTTAACCTCAAGGAATTATTTCTAGTCGAAAATTGTTCATATTTTGTGCTCTCGAAACATTTTTAACACCCCTGAGACCCCTTAAGAAATACGATACTGAATCCTATCGCAACCCCATTGCAGACGAAAATAAAACCTGACGTATTCTATAAACGGATCGAAATATGATGCATATAGAAAAATTCTGCGTGAAAAATAAGAAATTATAAATTAATATAATCAATAAAAGATTTTAAAAATATCTTTTCTATTTTTATTATAAATTTTATTATCTAACAATTCAGTAAATTCCAAATTCGCCATTTAGCATTCGAGCTTGCAATATCCATATCAACGAGCAGCTAAGCTTAGAATGGCGGCAAGCAAAGATATATGAAAGGAAGAATATTGGTTGCCTATTCAGCGTCTGCGACACCCCCGTGCGACATCGGGGTTACCAATTTGGTGAGTTATCAAGAAAGTAGGCATGGTTGCGATGGTACGCAAGTACCAAAAATATTTTTCAAAGCTTATTATAGGTGAATTCACAATACACAAGATTGGTTTGTCAAAAAATTATGACCTTATATAAACATGCACGAAACCACCGGATGTTGTAACCGACACCTATATTATCATTGTCAACTAAACATTTGAAAATTATAGAAAATTCAACTTACATTATTTCAACTTTAGTTGTAAAAATGCGAGTTGTAGCGTCATATGATGAAAGAAAATTTTTATACAGGGATTTGTTTACTAATTGCTTTCCGCGGTTTGCCTAATTCTGAGCAACTCAAAAATTCTGCTACCCGCAGCTAATATATTACACGTCATACAGAGATTTAACTTCTTAATTTCAAACATAAACACAATATGTTGCTCTTCATTTCAGTTGAAATTTGTTGCAAAATTTAGTGCGACGTTTTAATAGGCCGCGGTAACCTAGTGGCCAAGGTCACGGACTCAAAACCGTTGTGTCATGATTTCGAGTGAGTGAATATTTACATCGCACTGTTCAGCTACACGAGGGCTTTTGGCAACGGAACACGTAATTTTGAACCATGGTCAAGTGACGTGGACGACACCTGAGCTGGCACCAATCTCTCCTAACCACCACACCACACCAACGGGAGGACGTTTGAGCTCTCAACATATTTACCGTGCATCGCTCCCCTACACGGAGGGTCTTCAGTGGTGCTGGGACTCGAACTCTTGACACGCTAGCCATGATCCGATACCTAGACCACTTGGCTACCACGGCCACGTCATGATTTCGAGCCAAATTCCACTGATGTATGTTAAATAAGTCGAGGCTCAAATATCCTCCAATTGGTGCGGCGTGGAAGTTGGGAGAGGAGGTGCCAGCTGAGGTGTTGTCCTTGTCATTTGACCATGGTTCAAAATTACGAGGTCCATCCCCGAAAGTCCTCAAGTAGTAGAACAATGCGACGTTTTTTTGTGGCCTTGGTAGCCAAGTGGTCAAGGTATCGGACTCGTGGCTGGCGTGTCATGAGTTCTAGCGCGTCCTCCCGTTGGTTTGGTAGTTAGAAAAAGTGGTGCCAGTCCAGGTGTCGTTCTCGTCATTTGACCATGGTTCAAAATTACGAGGTCCGTCGCCCAAAGCTCTCGTGTAGCTGAACAGTGCGACGTAAATATTTTCTCGTTCTTGCGACTTTTTTTTTCTATAAGTGAAACAAAATTCTTTAATAGTTTCAAAATATTATTAGTTGATACGCAAATTAAAAGAGAAATACACGTGAATAAATTAATTTTGAAATAGAAAATCTTCATCAAAATTGAATATACGTAAAAAAGTGTAAAATAATACATTTCATTAGAATCTCGTTAAAGTTAATTCTTCTTTCAGTTTGTTTGTTAGTTTGATTCATCTCTCTTGACCCACAGAAGGCCAAGGTGTCTAGTCGTGAACTCGTGGACGGAGTTGTTGAGTCATGAGTTCGTGTCCAAATGCCACTGAAAACTCGGCTTGTAGAAGGGCTGATGCACGTTAAATCTATCGAAGCTCAAAGTCCTCGAGTTGACATGGAGAAAAAGTTCGTAAGGAGTGGTGCCAATTCAGGTGTCATCCTTGTTACTTGACCGTAGTTTCGAATTACGATTCACATCGCAAGTAGTCCATGTATTGCTTCAGACTGCAATGAAAATTGAAACAATTCAATTTTAGGCCACACACAAGTGTTGTTGAGGAAACTCGCAAATCTGAACTGCGATCAAAAAAAAGGTAACACAAACATAACTTCCACAACATGCCAAGGACTTTGAGAATCTGTTACAGTTAACGTGCAATAATGCACTCATTTAATTTATACGACTGGGTTAGGGTGATTGAGTGAATATTAACGTCGCACTTCAGCTACTCGAGGGCTTTGGCGACGGACCTCGTAATTTTGAGCCACGGTCAAGTGACCAGGACAACACCTGAGCTCTGGCACCCCTTTTTCCTAACTACCGCACCACACCACCGGGAGGACGTTTGAGCTCTCGGCAGATTTAACGAGCATGAGCCACGCTACACGGCGGGTCTTCAACGGTACTAGGCTCGAACTCATGACACGCCGGCCATGATCCGATACCTTCACCACTAGGCTACCGCGACCCACAAATAATAATTTCAAAAAATACTTTAAAAATACTTTTTTTTTGGAGTCGAAATTGAACTGAAACGAATAAGGAGAGAAAAATGTAGCATAAAATTCCACATGAAATCTGTTGAGGTGAACTCTTCTTTGGTTCTTTCGGCAAATACTCAGTGATTTCACGTAAGTGGTTCTTTTGTTATTTATTTTTTTTAAAAATGAAAAAAAAACAATAGTTTTTGATAAGGTCTTTGATTAATTTTGAACCCTGGTCAAGTGACGAGGACGACACCTGAGCTGGCACCCCTCTCCTAACTACCACACCACACCAACGGGAAGACGCTTGAGCTCTCGACAGATTTAGCGTCCATCGCTCCCCTAGATGGTGGGTCTTCAGTGGTACTGGGCTCGAACTCATGACACGTCAGCCATGTTCCGATACCTTGACCACTTGGCCACCGCGGCCCCTTATGAATTGAACCCATGGAAAGAAATCAGTCAATTTCACGCCCTCCTTGTGGAGGGGGCTTCAGCGCGTTAACTCGGCCAAGACTCAATGTCCTCCCGTTGGTGTGGTTCTGTAGCTAGGAGAGGGGTCTGCCAGCTCAGCAGACGTCTTCGTCACCTGACTAAGGGTCAAAATTACAAGATCCGTCTCCAGTAGCCATTGACATACTCTGGAATGGTTTTTTGTATCAGTTTTGAATATATAATTCACTGGACAAACCCTGAAAACGCAATTTTCTCTCTGGAACTTCTAATAGTTTCAGAATTTAATAAAACAATTTACTCTTTGAAGTCAGAGAGTAGGTGAATATTAAAGTTTCCTTTTTCAGATACACACGAGGGATTCTGGCGAAGGACCTCGTAATTTAGAGCCATGGTCAAATGACGAGGACGACCTCTGAGTTGGTACCACTCTCCTAACTTCCACACCACACCAACCGGAGACCCCTCTGTACAGCGGATCTTCATCAGCACCAGGCTAAAACTCATGAGACGCCGGCTTTATGCTTTGGAAAATAAAGTGTTATTTGCAAGAGTTTCCGTTCTAAAAATATCATATATCACAATTCCAATTTGAAATAGTTATTTTTTTTTCGCTAATCAAATAAAAAATATCCCTTGTTTGTCATTATTATGTGATATCACTAGTTTTATACAAACAGAGATCCTCAATTAATTTTATAAATAATTGAAGAAAGTAATTTAATGCAGCATTTAAAGTTTAGAGACTAACGGAACATTATATTTCAAGTTATTAGTTTCCTGATTAGCAGTGTTAGATACCTAATTCGTACGATAGTAATATTGAATATGGAAAGTGAGTGTGATATTTCCGACGCACTATAAAGCTGCAAGAGGGCTTGGGCCACAAACCTGGTAATTTTGAATCATGGTCAAGTGACAAGGGTGACACCTGAGTTGGCACCCTTTTCCTAACTTCCACACCCCCACCAACTGGAAAACTTTTGAGCCGTGACAAATAAAACAAGCATTGGCTCCTCTGCATGGTGGGTCTTCAGTTCTACTGGGCTCGAACTCATGATATGATGGCCAAAAATCCGTTAGCTTGATTACTAAGCCATCTTGGACACTTGAATATAGAGAAGATGCAAATCAGGTGTCATTCTCGTCATTTGTCTAAGAGTCAAGAAGTCTGTCTCTAATAATCCGTTATGTAGCGCTAGTGCAGAGGTCGGGCAATTCACGGCATTTTGCCTGGACGGTTGCTGCCCTTCAGGTTTCTAACACTATGTATTATTTAAAAAATAATTATGTATTTTATGTATGCTAAAATTGTATTCTTACTCCTTTTTCCTTTATAATTATCCATTGATAACTTTTAACCTTATTCAGGACCACTTTTCCACTTAGGCACATTAGGCACGTGCCTAAGGCCGAAAAGATTTGGGGGCGCAAAAAATTGGAGGGCGGAAAAAGAGAAAAAATTCAAATTACAGTGAACATAACACCGCTTAGCAAGTCGCGAAAAAAGTATTTCTGCCCTTAAGGTATCCAACGACCCTAAAATTGTTAATTTTGCCAAATATTGACTAATTTTTTTATGATTTTATTTTATAGGCCATCTTATTAGCTTTATAAAAATACCAAGTGTATTATTTTCCGTTCACTAGAGCAAACACTGCAAGTGTTTTAGTAAAAGCAGATGCCAATACTTTAAGCGAGATGTCGTACTTTAAAACGCGTTTGACTCGAAATTGTTTTTTTCTCTTTTCTTTCGAAAATAATCAAACGGGGACAGCGATTGCTCAAAAAGTTTTAAAAATAATTAGTTGAAATTTTTTTTGTGTGTACGTTCTGTATAATAGTAGAAGTGTTTTATATATAACCTACAGATTTATCAATCACTGTTTTAACACAAAATTTACAGTCCCTCCTGTGAATATAATCATTGTTTCTTAAAGCAATTTCGTATAATAACTAGGCTAGAGTGATCTAGTTTTTGCAAAAATTAAAATATCTCTTATCCTGAAGGTCATTTTAAAAATGAATAACATAGCAACAGATCAAAATTGGAAAAATGAAAATTGGTTCATAAACTTTTGGTACAAAATGGGCCGCATTTATGTTATTTTTTGCAAATTTTTACCGATTTTAGTAATAATGATTTTTTTTTCTGTTCTTCATTTTGCTACGTTTTTCTTAAAATTTACTAAACAAATTTAAAAACCATAAAAAAAAAATTCAAATACCTTTCTTTTTTTTAAAAAAAAAAGTTTTAGCAAGTAGTCGGATACCTTAAGAGAATAAAGACTGAAATGAGATATAACATGGAAAGTGACAAGCTTAACAGTTTCATTTTGCTACGCTCTCAAAATGATATTACCATGAGAATTGATAACAATGATGTTATTAATGATTTTGCAATGGTCAAAACTCGAAAAAATCCTTTGTTGTACCAATACAATGACAGTGACTGAACAAAGAATAAAGATGTCTAAAAGTAAAAGATAGCAGAGCAATTAGCAATGAAAAGATGATAATGAACACACACAAGTTGAAAACAATTCATACAATAATGTGTATTCTATACTATATTTGCAAACGATTCCATTAATTTATTGCAATAATTTTAAAAGGGTAGGTGAGTGGTCCGTGAACAATGATGGTCAAACCATGCCATTATCCTTCCCTCGCGGTTACCTGTCCGGGACACGGTGGGTCCATTGGTGGCGGATAGTGGAAAGACTCCCCAAACAGCAAAAACGAAGGAGAAAAGAGTTAAGAGAAAATTCCTTCTGAGCGAAAACCGACAAGGTAAGAACTGAAGAAGGGGGGGGGGGTCTGAAAACAGCGGGGGAGAGGGCGTAACAATTTGAAACGCCTAGGCTACCCAGGAGGTTAAAAAATGCCCTGACTCAGTCCGACCTATCACGTAAGCTCGGGATATTACTGTATTTACTTTCCTTACCGTATTTGGATTAATATTTATTTATTTATTTTGTAAAAAATGCTTCAATAATTTGTTAAATTTTTTTTTTTACACTATAAACAAGATTATAACGATTTTCACAGAAATTAAAACTTGTCTTTAAAGACAGGGACGTCTTAAGGCACGGGCCAACTGGGCCCAGGCCCAGGACCTCGGTCGCAAGGGGCCCTCGTCTCGTTCTCGACTCAGCATTAATAAGATCATAATTCGAATAATTTCAATGGTCGAATGGTTTTTCCAGATGTATTATCAGAAAAACTGGGAATTTCGGACCATATGTCAAATGGCTACAAGTGATGACCATTGTCCACATACAGGCTTATCCCTACCACCATACACCATTATTACTCATTCAGTCAAAAGGCGGCAGTCGGTCGAGCCGGTTTGTAATCCATGCATACTTATTTGTTTCGGGCTGTTGTTTGTACTAGTATTTGACAACGTATACTATGTACTGTCTACTTTTAAGGTCATAGGTGGAGCCCATTTTTGAGTAGGGCCCAGGGTCTATTTTTGAGTAGGGGCCCAGGGCCTCAAGGAGTCATAAGACGTCCCTAGTTAAAGACCTCGTAGATTAAAAAAGTGTGTGTGCTCATAACCAAACGATAGAAGTGAAAATTTCAAATTTTGTAATGTTATTTCAGGCATTAGTTTGGTGAATAAAAAACAAGGAGATTTTATATATTGTCATATAAAATTATTTATTCAGATGTCCGTACTCATAAAGTAATATTTTTTGCGAAATATACAATCATATTTTTGAATTAATTGTATTCTAAGAAGGAAACAATAGGTTTATGATAGCTGAAATAGGCTGTAAATACTTTATATATATATATATATATATATATATATATATATATTTAATATTATTTAAATATCTAAAAAAAACTCCGTCAAGCGTTGTTACATACTTCGTCGTGCTTTCACTTCGATCATCTGACATAATTAAATTGAATTTTGATTTTGAAAAATAAACTAAAGTTTTCGATTTGTCTTTTGAAAAATCTACATTAAAACTCCCACTTAAAATCATAGATAATTTGTTCAGAAAAGCCGATTCGGCTTCAGTGAAAGGCAACTACATTTTTGTAAATGAATACGATAATTTTCTCTACACTTTGATTTAGTGATTGTAACCATTAGAATTATTTGTCCACATTTTCTCTTCTACATTTCGCTGCATAAATTTTTCCGATACATGACTGATTAAAACCAAATGAATCTATAGTATTTGTTGCTACATCCATTCTCTATATAGTATTAAAAAAATGAATAATAAAGAAGTACATGCACATTGAATAAAATACGCATCGATAATTGAATATTTAAATAAAAAAACGGGGAAATACAAAAAGCAAACATTAATTAAATTGGCCTTAAATTTCTTCATTTTTCGATTATCCTTCGCCGTTAAAATTTCTTCACTGCGCTTTTTTGAATAATTATTTAAGATTACATTCCCGAAATATAATGAATACTTTTTTTAAAAAAATATGAAATTGCAGGTGTGTTATACAGTTTACGGAAGATGAATGAAACGAATGCAAGACTTTCACAATTCATGTAATCCCAAATATGCTTCTGTTATGCTGGTAAAGTAAGATAATTGGCAATCAACTTTAAGATATTTTGACTCGAATCTTTTCGATATTAACAAATTAAAAATAAAATGTTGCATTGAAATGATTTTCATAAGAATATCTGTGAGCATTTTTAAACCTCCTCTATCTAGAAGACTCAAATGTTTTGTCCCTTCGACATTTTCTGAATCGAAATTGATTTTTTTATCTACAACAAATTTATATTTGCAATCGGATCATTCGAATTTTATATTATGCCCGCAATAACCCGCTATGTACATTAAAACTTGATATTATGCTATATAAATATATCACATGATTTATTTTTAAATTCCCTTGGGATTGTCTCTTTCGAAGTTTGTACCAACTGTTCGTCTTTTGGAAAACAAAAAGTTAATTATATAAGCACACAAGTGGGAAGGCTGAGATTACTCAAAACCCGGGGTAAGCATCTCTTTTTCGTCACGTGATTTCTTTAGGAGTGTGTATCTCGCGGACTATTGAATTTTGACCGACCCAGTCCAAACACGATTTCCGATGAAAGACAAAACAAGATATCAATCATTGGCATGGCTAAGTAAATTTAGCGCGTTTTTCACACGTTGTATTTTGTTTACAACAATGCAACTAAGGAACTTTTTACTAACAGAAAGTAGTGTGTACTATACTTAAAATTTTTTTTTTAATTTTTTTAAAAAAATTAAAATTTAAATATGATTTGGCTTATCTAGGGCACAAATGCGACCAAATGCCAAAAACCCGAGGTCAATTGGTTGTTTATTGGCTGAGAAAAATGTACGACAAAATATGGAACGAAGACGAAGACGAAATTTGCGTCCTAATAGCGCTTTTTTTACAGTACGTGAAAAACGCGCTAAAAAGCCGAATGAGCGTGACGCCGTCATTCAAGTTCACTCTTCGGTAAAACGCGACTAAAGAAGTTATCATTTCAAAAACTGTTCTGAGTAACGATTCCTAGGAACATATAAATACTATGGGGTGATGTGGGAATCTAGTATATGTTT
The DNA here is from genome assembly GCA_019973975.1 of Trichonephila clavata. Taxonomy (NCBI): domain Eukaryota; kingdom Metazoa; phylum Arthropoda; class Arachnida; order Araneae; family Nephilidae; genus Trichonephila; species Trichonephila clavata. Next base: position 50,932 of record BMAO01008266.1, on the reverse strand, counting down.
AATCTACGCCATAAAAATAGTAATAATTCATGATAAAAAAAAGTTTAATCACATATTTTTAATTACATTTTTCATTATAGAACATTATAAAAATTACTAAAGACTACATCAGCTAATGCCTGAAAATTAAATAAATGGAAGAGCGGGTGTTGTTTTGTGCGAGTCAGATAGAGTAGTCGGAGTCATTGTCCGAGGAGAAGACAGGTTTTCGAGTCTTTGTTCACCTCAGTTCACTTCTGTCTGCTCGCAGGCTGATTCCAGTTAAGGGAAGTTTAGTTGGATGGAGACACGCCACAAATATGAGAGGATCGTAAATGGGGTGAATAAGTACTATAAAAAACTACAACAAAGAACCTCGCATTTATGGCAAATTGCGACCATATGGTCCTAAAGTAACTGAAGAGTGCAAAGGGAGGGATCTATTGTTACCCTACTTCGAGGGATAGAAGGTCAGGGAAGAAGAGTAGTGAATAATCTTGGAAAGCAGGAGCAACTTTGTGCGGTCTTGTCCACAATTGAATTTTCTGAAGGAACGTCATTTTGTATATTATCTGTATGTTCAGTGATGTGCACTTTCTTTCACGGAGGATTTTTTTGAAAAACATGTACACGAAACCACCCAGACGTATTTTCTATGTTAAAAATCAAAGATCTGTTTGGCCTATATGGGAGGAGGGGGAAGGGAGTGAATATTCCAGCTCCCCCCCCCCTCCCATTTTGTACGTTATTGTGTGTATATTAGGGTAAATACCGGTAATATGGAGGGAAAAAGTTATTATTAACTGGAACAAGGGCCGATCCTAGCAGGTGTGCAGCGCGCGCATCGCACACGGGGGGCCAAAACAAGGTGCATATAGTTCTACCAATCAAGCATATTTTTTCTTAGGAATTTCTCAAAATAAAACGAAAACATGTTGAACAAATACGCTGGATTTTAAATAGTTATTGAAAAATCAAAATATGCTCCGATTTCCTGGTATCGAGTTTAGTAAAATAGAGTCTCAGTGTGCTCAGTGTGGATTCATAATCCATTACCAGGGCCGCTTTTCCGCTTAGGCACGCTAGGCACATGCCTAGGGCAGTGCTTCTCAAACTTTCAATGTTTGCGACCCAATTTTTAATCATAATTTTCTTCGCGCCTCCCTAAATACAATAACAATGTATTGAATACAATAATAATGTAATTAGATGTTCTAAAGCTGCGATACTACTTTTATTATAAACCGTACAAATTATCAAGAAAAGAATAAAGCTGTGTATACAATTTTGTTAATGACAAGCCCATGTGGTCTCTAATATGTATTAAACTTGTTCTTAACTTAGTATTGATGAAATGTGCAGTACTGATACACTTAGGAGTATATTATATCAGTGTAAATAAGTATTTTATTTTTTAATATGCCGGAATGTATTTTCTTTTCCTTCCTTTTAGTAAAATAATATATTTTCGACTTTTCGATATGTTCGCCTCCCCCCTGGTAGAATTATCACGCGCCCCTAGGGAGACGCGCCCCAAAGTTTGAGAAACGCTGGTCTAGGGCGCAAAAAATTGGAGGGGGAAATTGGCAGTTATAGAGATTGCCGATAGAAGTGTAAACTTGGAGCTTTTAGTATTAAAATTTGAAATTTCTTAATGTTCGAATTAAAATAATCAACATCAATCTGGTTTTCACATCTATTGACACTCCAAGCAACAACTAAATGCATGTTTATATGGTTTTTTATTATTCAAATATATTACGGGCTGTACAAGATCATGACAAAATATAAATACAATTCAATTGAAATAACAATTAATTTACAATCATATTATTTATGGATAGTATTTGTATTTATTTAAATTTCAATGTACTTGATTTTTAACATTATTTTAATTGTTTGCATCATTGTCATCATTAATTTCAACAATACTTAGACTTTTTTGCTTTCAATTATTTCATTTTGTTCTAAAAAAGATACAATAGGCTTATGGTAACTAAAGTTAGAAAGGAAAATGTTTGGTTAAACTTTATCCAAGTATCACGTGTAAAAATCGCATTGATCGTCGTTTTATATTTTGTAGTACTGAGTTTTCGATCATTGGACATATTTAAATGAAGTGTTTCATTTAGAAATTCAATTAGTGGTAGATTTTTATCATCTTCAAAGTTAATATTGAAGTCTCCACTTAAAATCATCGGTACATTATCATATATATTTTCCGTCAAATCTTTTTTCGAGTATTTCAGAACCTTCTTTTGAAAAATCATCGAATTTTCGAATAAAAATTGTTGTATCTGTCTCATAGATTTTCCAGGCGAAATATAAACAACAACCATTAATATGTATTGCCCATTCTCGGAATCGCAACGAGCAATGCACAGAAAATACACGTTGAACTTTTCACTAAATCCATTCAATTTCACTTATAAGATATACACAGCACTATACGTCAGCTGTATAGCTACAGATATACTGCTATAAGCATGTCGGTGACGCGAGCGTACTAGATTTTCCCCTACCAAAAAGTGCCCAACGCCACTAAAGAAGTTTTCACTTCAAAAATTAAAAATTACAATGAACATACCACCGCCTAGCGAATCGTGAGAGAAGCATTTCTACACTCAAGAGAGTCAAGGCTAAAATAAGATCTGTTATGGAAAATGAAAAGTTTTACCGTCTGATGTTGCTATGCACTCTAAAAGGTATTGCAGTGGAAACTCATTACAATGATGTTATTAATGATTTTCTCGAAAAATCATTCGTTTTTCTAAGAAAACCTTCGTTATGCAAATACAATGACAGTGACCAAACAAAGAATAAAGATATCTGAAAGTAAAAGATAGTAAAGCAAAAAACGATGGAAAAAAATGATAATTAGGAATTTGAAAATTGTTCATTCAATAATGTATACTCTATACTGTACTCTGAAAACGATCTCATTAACTTACTGTACTAATTAAGAAAAAGTTGTGGGGGGGGGGGTAATTGATGCCATAAATTAAGAAATGGACAAGAGTAGCCAAATCTTACCACTATTCTTTCCTTACGACTGTCAGTCCATAACTTGCTGGGTCCAAAGGTGGTGGATAATGGAAAGACTATCCAAACAGCAAAAACAAAGAACGGAAAAATAGTAAGAGAGTTAGGAGAAGATCCCTTCCGAAACAATACAGGAAAAGTAAGTGCTGAAGGAGAAAGAGGGTGCTCGGAAAATAGGGGGACGTAGCTATTTAAGTGCCTAGAGCGCCGGGGAGATTAAAAATAGCGCTCCCCGTATTTGCGCATAAATTAAAACATTTAACTACTTAAGATATTTATTTCAGTATTAAACTCATTTCCATTAACAATGTTTATTGAGAACCAATTAAAACATTAGAAAAAGTTCCAAGGCAAAAAAGTCAAATTTATTAATAAAATACCATCATTGGAAAAACACTTCTCAAAGCGACTTCTAGCAAGGTTTACTTATTCGATACATTCGGGATTTCTCATGAAGGGGCAAGAGATACATTTAAGCCTCCAACAGAAATAAAAATTAAGCGCACACACATTAAGCATTGTATGACATCATTGAGTCCACGAGTGCGAACTCCCCTCCCCATCGCCCTTGATTTTTTTCTTCGATTGATTTTTATTGTATGTATATATTTAGCAAAATTTAATTGTTTGTTATTAGTTATTTATTGAATAATTTATTTTTTTACTGTTTTTTGTTACCTGCAATCGACAAAATCAAAAGAATATGTTTGATGGAATATTGTGGTATGATACAAACATGATAGAAATTCTACCCTCGACCTTCCCGTTCCTTCCCTGAAAAATTACTGTATTCGCCCCTGAATGTCATGCTTAAATGTTGATGAAAAGAGTATTGAAATGACTTTATTAAGGTAATAAATGGCGCTGTTTCAGCAGCGGTGTTGTGCAAGTGTATCCGTGCAGGGCCGTTTTAAACCTCCCTGGCACTCTAGGCACTTCAAATTGTTACCCCCCCCCCTTATATTCATAGCACCCCTCTTTCTGATTTTTCTACTATTAGTTCTCCTCTCCCTACATATAAATCTTGTTCAAATTTTCAATCGTTAATAAAATACTTTCTATCCATTCATTCAAGTTCAAATACATTTTTTAAACTTGTAGTGGATGACACTTAATACATTTTTTTTTAACTTTAAATTTATTCTGCGTTATTTTTGTTGAAGTTACAACTGGCTGTGACGGATGGTGCCAGTACGCTTGCTATCGAAATAGGAATTGACTTTAAAAAAAATTATATTACTTGTACCTAGCCAGTTTTACTTCGAGAGATTTTCTCTTAACTCTAAATCTAACATTTTTTTGAGTAAAACGTCATTTAAATATTACAAGAAATATCGATTGGAGCATGACAAAGACTTAACAGTCATTGATATCAATGTCTCTCCCCTTCATACGCATGCGCAAGCAAATAATGGCTCTTTGATATCTTGTTTCACTTGCAATTTGTCTCTTCCCTCTCAAAAGTTTACCGATCAATGCGCTAGTCTATGTTTATACGAAGGGAAAATCTAAACTTGAAATCTAAAAAGTCTGTACTTCAATGAAGAAGTAAAAAAAGAAAGTATAATTGGTTAATTACTCTTAAAAACTTTATCTGGAAACAGAGTTGCCAGATACTTATGCAAAAAAGTAGCACAAAGAGTAGCGAATCCTTTTTCACTTGCAATTCATAAATATAATTTTTTTAATGTTGGCAATTTTGTAAAACTGTTTTAAAAAATACGTTAATATGCTTTAATTATTTAAAATACATTTAAACCCTTTTTGCTCAATATCGTGATCTACTGTGTCTTTTTACAAATTTCTGAATTATATTGAATTAGTCAAACCAGTTGTGGTGGTGAAATAAAATCAACGCAGCAAGTCCCTCGTTCTTCCAAAGTCATTTTGATTCTGAGAATTGAAACCAACAGTTCAAGGCACATTCGATTCCTTAGTTTTGTCTTTGTTGACGTCGCTCTCGAAAATACCTTTTCCACAGTGGCATTACTTATGAGTAGGCTGTAAAGTTTTAAAGCAAATATAGCTAAAACTCTTAAAAACGAATTTCCAACTGCGTCTTTTATATTAAAAATGTGACAACAAAATAATGCTCCATCATTTGAAAGCTCATATTCTGAATGAAAAACATCTTTTAACTGTGTGTTAAAAATTTAACTCTATTGATTCTCCCGAACATCTCATTTAGATTGGTCTGCTAATTCTAAAGGCAGATCATAAAAAGGACGATTTGAATTTTAGAGAAAACATCAAAGGAAAAATTATTTATCTTTTTCAAAGTTACATAATTTGAAGCGATTCGGTTTAAAATTGCTCACGTGAAATCGAGAAAATTATAACATTTTTTATAGATTTCTTTTATAGAGTCTGGAGAAATTATTTTACTTTTTCTTTTCAGTTTATTCAAAAAGCATATCCAAAATAAACTTCCTACAGAGTTCCGTGTCGTTTTGGAGTTTCTTCTTTTTTTCTCAGGCGACTAAAGTCACAATTTTTTTTTTTTTTTTTTTGGTGATTTTTTCCCCAAATAACTCATTTTTTCGATCTTGTTCCAATACTTTTTTGTGTGGTTGAAAGTAGCAAAAAGTAGCGGGACCATCAAGTGAATTAGCATAAAATTCGCGAAGTAGCAATAGGATAAAAAAAAGTAGCGGAGACTTTCCAAAAGCTGCAAAATTCGCGAAAAATAGCACGATCTGGCAACACTGTCTAGAAGAAATATTCCCAGATGTTTTTCATCTTTTATACCTAAAGGTGCACTACGCATTATAAACGGCGCACAACATCATGGGAGATGTTGCTATGACAACCTGAGGATCGAAATCCAGGGATCCATCGATTTTTACTCACCCACGTGTCTCTTCCAGGAATTTGGAATTGCGAAATAATACGGAGAAAAGATTCCGGAAATGTTCCACTAAAGAACCGAAATAGAAAGCGCTCTTAGCAACAGGTTCGCACATATAATCGATTCAAATTTTGACAAAAATGCTTCTTAAAATGTCTTTGAAATTAAAAACTGAACGAAAATGCTTTGAATTACTTAAATACATCCTTTTTTTTCTTTCTGAAGAGTTAATAAGTTAATAGGAGCAGTTCTAGATTAAGTTATCGATTTTCTGTCGCATAGCAACAGGTTCAAAATATCCTCGGTATTATTTTTGAAATGCCGAAAATCGATCAATACGAAGAAAGCTGGATTAGATATGATTTTGAAGTTCGCGAATATGAAATACACTTTAAAAACACTAAAACAAACAGAAAAAAGGACGCATTTTTTTTAAATTCAAAAATAATTTTCAAAGATGTCATAAATTTTAGAAAAAATAATTTAAATATAAAATTTACTCAAAATGGCAAAAAATATTAGTTTTAAGTTTTTTTGAAACCAAAAAAAATTTTTCTTTTTGGTTTTGAAGCCATGTTTTAGTGATGATATATTATCATGTTAGTGAGGGAGATTGAGTGAGTGAGTGAATATTAACGTCGCAATGTTCAGCTGCACGAGGGCTTTTGGCGACGGACCTCGTAATTTCAAACCATGGTCAAATGACCAAGACGACACCTCAGCTTGCACCCTCCTCTCCTAACTACCACACCAACGGGAGGACAATTATGCTATCGACAGATTTAACATGCATCGCCTTCCTACACGGTGGGTCTTCAGTGGAACAAGGGCTCGAACTCATGACACGCAAGCCACGATCTGATACCTTGACCACTTAGCTACCACGGCCACTTGCGAGTGAGATATTACGTCACACTATTATGCTGCACGGGGGCCGTGGTAGCCAAGTGGTCAAGGTAACGGACTCGTTTCTGGCATGCCATGAGTTCGAGCCCAGTACCACTGAAGACCCGCCATGTAAGGAAGCGATGCACGTTAAATCTGTAAAGAGCTCAAACATCCTCCCGATGGAATGGTAATTTGGAGAAGGAGTACCAACTCAGGTGTCGTCCTCGTCATTTGACAATGGTTCAAAATTACGAGGTCCGTCGCCAAAAGCCCTCGTATAGCTAAACAGTGCGACGTTAATATTCACTCACTCATTAAGCTGCACGAGAGCTATTGGAAACAGACCTTTTTAATTTTGAGTCATGGCCTAGAAAAGAGGGCGATACTTGAGCTGGCACATCCACACAACACCAATAAAAGAACGTTAGAGCTTCCACAGATTTAACGCACATTTAACTCTACACTGCGGGTCTTTAGCGGTACTGGTTGAAGTCATAAAAAATTAAAATATCTGTATGAAAATTAGTATGATATCTGCAATATATCACTCAAAACACAATAGATATACAGGGTATCCAGCCTTAATGTGACCCAATAGCTAATTCCCGAACCGTTCGATTTAGATATGCGCTTCCAATTTGAAAAATGTTTTAAAACAGGCAAAAAATGTTTTTACGTGCCTTTCGAACCAAAAAACCCATTTGGAAAAAAACTGCACAAAATAATTTTTATACGGTCCCCAGGTCCTATCACTCATATCTAGGAAAAGATGCAGTACACAAAAACAAAGTAAACACAAAAAGTTTCATTTTATTACGATAAAAACTGGCCGAGTTATGGAACTTTGAAAATCGTATATTTTATCCATTTTCTGGACCATTTTCAAGAAGCTAGTAAGGGGCCGTCTCCAAAGTGAAATTAGGTGGAACTCTACCAGGAAACTTTCGTTCTTGCTCGGCATTTTTATGTAAATTGTTTTTAAATTTAAAAGCATACGTTAATAATACAATAATTGAGTACTTAAGAAATAAAATTTATTCTGTGTACGCGTAAAACATAGAAAAAATAAAATATTTTGGACGAAGAAAACATTTTAAAAGTAGTTAAAAAAAAGACTTATATGCTGCGGCTTCAGTCTGATTTGCAGCGTTTTTGCTGATCATGATGAACGTTAAAAATCTTTTGTTTAGTCGCTTACAATGCATACAGTCGTATTCTAATACGACTGTATGCAATTACGAAATGGTAGTGTTTTATGGGCAGAGTAATCGAAATAAGAGAGAGGTGGCAAGACTTTATGCCATTAAATTTATCACTCAACGACATACAAACTTTGCTTATACAAATGCCCGTGCTGTTCAACGCTTGTATAAAACTGGGAGTTGTCATAGACGTATTCTCTTGTCTCGTGCCACACTTCGTGCCTTCACCATTATTTAAGTTAATTTGGCCATTCTTATATAATAAAGCCCCTGATTTATGATTGGCGCATTATTCCACATTATGCTATAATTTGAACGGCAAATCCTGTATTTTTTTGCTGCTGTTTGTTAAAACAAGCTGTTTTAATCTTTTCGGTACAAGTTGTATTTCTTTAATATAATTTTTATTGTTTTCCATACAGCAATACAAATTGTCAATCTATGATGTTTACTACGATGTTTTAATATCACTATGATGTTTTTCTTTTGCTCTTTCTGTAGATAGTGAATTACTGTTATCTAAACTCAATTTATATACGACCCCCTTTTCTGAGCAACTCGGATGTTTCAAATTTATGTAGGCATAACTCGGTCAGTTTTTATCGTAATAAAATGAAACTTTTTGTGTTTACTTTGTTTTTGTGTGCTGCATCTTTTCCTAAATATGAATGATAGGACCTAGGGACCGTATAAAAATTAATTTTAGCAATTTTTTTCTAAATGGGTTTTTTGGTTCGAAAAGCACGTAAAAACATGCTATACCTTTTTTAAAACATTTTTCAAACTTGAAGTGCATATCTAAACCTAACGGTTCGGGAATTAACTATTGGGTCACTTTAAGGCTGGACACCCTGTATAAAAAAAAATATTGATTTTAGTTTAAAATATAAAAATTAGCTTTATAACATTGAAAAGTACTTAAAAAATAGTTTAACACAAAATTAACTTTTTGGCGTATGTATTATTTCTCTTTCAGCACAATACTAATTAATATGTAATTGTAGAAATTATTGTATTCTATGTTTAATTCTTAGCCACTTAAAATTTATGAATTTAAGTGCAATAAAATTTCCATAATATACTCTCCGTTTTAAAGCTGAAAAATCTAAAATATAAGAAAGAGCATAATCAAGATTAGAGACAATTTCCTTTAACGTTGGTGTAAGAATATAATGCGATTTAATGATCTGTAAGCAAACATTTAAATAGATATCATCTTTCTGAGGTTCAATTGGCCTCTGAATACATATATGTTACCATTAAAGTGTGTATAATTCAGTTATTTCATAGAATAACTAGGTATTTCATGACAAGTCAGATAAGTATATAATAGATGAAAAATTTCATACTTTACCTAGCTTTTCTATGAAATAAGTAGGTATTCTATATGAAATAACTAAGGATAAACCATTAAAGTGAAAATTAAACATATTTAAAGATATTTTATAAATTAATTGATCATAATAGCTAAAATCTCTCAAAAAACACATTTTTTCCCTTTTGCGGATGAGAAATTGATAAATAATAAGAAAAAGCAGATTACATTGTTTATTATCGCTCATATTGTTAACATTGGTTAAACAGAAAGGGGGAAAAGAATATATTCCAAAAATAGATTATATTTAAATATTATCAACAAAAATACATGCTGGGAAGAAAAACTGTTGCTTCATAAAAGCATTGTGTAAACTTTTTAAAACAAAAATGTAAGAGAATATGAATTTAAATTTCATGAGATACCTTTATTTTACTTTTCCTGAAGCAAGAATTTCTGTGATGACACTTTGGATTGCACTGCTTATTATTTTTGATGCAAACATACTTTTTACTCTTACACATTTTTTTTTTTTTTTGCACGAGCACTTTTTAAATCCTTGTCCAGTACCGCAACTTTGAGCTGTTGCAGCAGATCAAAACGTTGTGTCAATATTTGGAACTTCTTCAATGGAAATTAATTCTCGCTGACATACACTGAACTGATATCTAGAGTACATTTGTTTTATTCGGTCACTTGACCATGGTTCAAAATTACGATGTCCATCGCCAAAAACCCTCGTGTAGCTGAACATTGCGACGTTAATATATTCCATCTCTCTCTCTCTCTCTTTATTCGGCCATCTCTACTTCCGAATTGGAAAAATCTTTCCTAAAGCAGCCAGAACAAGTTCAAAGAATTTTCTAGTTCCGTATTTCATACTTAACCGGTCAAGTAATCGTTATTCTATAGAATACCTAGTTAAATCATAGAAATCAATAATTTTATGTATAACTGAAGTCTAGTTTCTTTCACGAAATATACCTAGATATTCTATGAAATAACAGTTTCCACACTTTAACGGTAACACATATACATTGTGTTCAAAATCAGGAGAATTTGCACATTTTGTCAAATTTTCATGAAAAGAATTGAACGAAATGTGAAAATACTGCCATAAAACAAAGATGCAGATTTTGTACGGTGAATTCGTTAAAGTATACGTGTGTGGGGAAGAGAGCTAGTCAAGGAACAGGATTTATAAGCGAGTGTGTCCAATTTCGTTCACTAGCACTCCTATCCAAATTTCTTCGTGTTTTTTTAAGCAATTGGTTAAGTTAAAATTCAAACAGTAAAAATGAGTAACCACCAACTTCGGAATGGGTCATGGGTGATGGAATGAGATGCAAATTTCAGGTAGGTAAGAAGCAAGTCAGTCTCAAATCCAGACATGTAGAAAATTCAATTTAACGTCCAGTGTCGTATTCAACTTGTGGAAATCATTCAAAATACTGGATCCGTCGAGAGAAACCCAGGACAATATCGGTCAAGAGCCATGATGACCAGAGCAGATCACCATTTGTCCATTATAACAAGGCGTAGCAAGGAATGTTACAGCTTCATAGCTCTCTCGGAAGCTGTATGCGGCCACAGGAACCCTAGATTCAAGGGTAGCTTTTTCCAAAATACCTCAAGAGAGAGGGCTGTTTGTAATAAGATCTGTTGTTTGCTCCCCGCTCAGTTCCGGTGAGCAGAAGAGCTTGGTTAAAATGGCGCAGAAATCATAGTGGTTTCAAACCCCCTTGGAGCAAGAAACCCAATATCAAGTCCATTTGACCTTTTCACATAAGAATGTCCCAAGCCAGGTTTTGATCTCCAAACAACTGTCCGAGTGAACTGCCCCAGCAGTCCAGAAGATAAGCAGAGGAAGCAGGGGGAGAGCAGGGATAGGTAAAGAAGGACTTTACCCCCTGCACAAAGGTCATGCCACGCAGGTGACCGCTTTTAAAGCACGCCAAGGTTGTCTGAAGAGCCCTAGATCTCCTGCACTGTAGAAAGAGGCAAGGACTCTTAGCTGCGTACCAGTGTCAAATAGGAGAGTTTCGCCAAATCAGATTCATTTTAACTCTGTGAAGAGAATGAATTCCAGAATGGAGATATCATAATTATTGGAGCATGAATATATTGGCGACTTTTTCCTTCACTGGTATTGGTTCAGCCTAACTAGTAATTCTCGCCCTTCTTTCATATAAAGAGAACCAAGAACCTGTAACTACTTTATAATTCCGAGATAAGGACCAATATGGCAGTGGAGACTTTATCCCGTTGGATGGCCGCACACACCAACATGTCTTTTAAAGAGGCTCTCTCTCTGTGGTTGCTCTGAGATATAAGGAAGATATCTTGTGTGTGGTATTCGCCTTTTAAGCGATGCATTTGGTCCTGATTTCATCTTAATGGATGACAAAATGATGTCAAAGAGAGCTCATCTGGTCAACGAATTTCTGGAAAGTGAGGATAATTGCCGGAGGGATTGACCAGTTAGATCTCCAGACTTCAACATCATCGAGAATGCTTGGGATGCAACGGAGAGGACAATTGCAACTCGCAACGCCCTCTAAGAACCATCCAAGACTTAAAAACAGTGTTTCTGAATGAGTGGAACAAATTACACAGGAAATCTTAAACTCCATTATTCAGAGTGTAAAATCACGGTACGAGTACTGTATAACTGTAAGTAAGAACCACACCTCTATTTACATATTTTTTGCTCCATTCCACAACCGCCGTTTCATGCCTTCTGACACCCATAAGTGTGACGCAAGGCTATGCGTGTGTATTTTAACTGTTGAATGGTTATTTCTTTGTATTATATCAACCCTGTGTGCCAACTAAATTTCATTAAAATCTATCCAGTAGTTTTGGAAATAATCGAACCAATCGATAATTTTCTTAATTTTAATTTTCTCTCGGGGATTGTTTTTCAATTCCTACTATTAGTTCACACTCTCTCTATATTTATCTTGTTCGAATTTTTAATCGTTAATAAAATGCATTTTAAAGCATTCAATTGAGCTGAAATTTTATATGCACGATTATTTTGAATGATAATACAGTAGTTTAATTATAATTAATATAAATTTATTAAACAAATTATTCAAAGAATTACAAATACAGGCACGTTGGTAACATTTTTGGCGACTTAGCGACCATTTTGGCGACGTGTCAAAACTTGAAAAGGTTTTTTTTCTCACATTTTAAAGCGCTCATTTGAGCTGAAATTTTCTATACACTGTTGTTTTGCGTGACAATAAGATAATTTAATTATAATTAATTGAATGAAATTAATTATTTAAAGAATTACAGATACAGTTACGTTGGCTTCATTTTTAGTGACTTGGATCAAAACTTTAAAAGATTTTTTCTCTCACGTTTCAAAGCATTCATTTCAACTGAAATTTTAAATACATGATTGTTTTGGATGACAATACGATACTTTAATTCTAATGAATAAAAATTAATGGCCACTTAATGTTGTGATTCTGATATGAACAATAATTGTATAATAGTACAGTATGTATGACATATACGCCTGCCTATCGGCGTGAGAAACTTAACCCACTACCTTATCTATAAAAAACTAAAAAGATTAGCGTTTATTCATTCAGGATGATGCAATATTGCATCACCCACGTAGACGAAACAATCTGAAAAGCTTTTACCTGAATAAAAATGATTTTAATAATTTCCATTTGGCTATGACAGCGCCATTTTTTGAATTGCTTGTTCAACTTATTGTTCGTGTCGTCCCTTTGTGTTTGTGAGCGCCAAAAAGGGGATAATAAAGTAGCAACATGTTTCCTTCTAAAAATCCATTCAACAACTGCAACAATGACATTAACGGATTCTTTCCTAAAATGTCATATTACTATTAAAAAGTGCATTAAGTGATGTCATTATTTCGTATACAAGGTGTGATAAAAAAAACGAGACTAAGTGTGTAGCTTGAAAAAAAGAGTGGAGTTGGAAACAACTGTTTTGGTGACGTCATCCCATGCACCTCCTCTATCCATGTGGCCAGTTTCGCTTTAATCGATTAGGCCAGTTGAAGTACCTCGTCATTGAGCGAACACGTGCAACTGCACTCTGCCAGAAACATGTCGAAGCGACTTCAAGTTTCTTGTGAAACTTAAGAAATCAGCCACGAAGACATTTCAATCATTAACAGAAGGCTTATGGTGATCAAGCTTTGTCTAGTGCACAAGTGTTTGGATGGCATAAGCGGTTTTCAGGGGGAAGGTGTTGTAAATTAGGGACCGGGTGGTATGAGTGGGTGGAGCGTAGTTGACACCCCACTCAAAACCCATGTGGTTTATCTCGTTAGAAACCATATGTAACGGATTCTGTCTCAGTTGGAATCTCGAACTTGGCTTCAGCATAACTAGACATGCTGTTGTTTACTCGTATATTTTAAATCTGACTCTTTTTCTTGGCTTCGGCGTTCAGGTGCCGTTGTTTACTAGGATTTTTATCTTGAATATTAGAATTCTCTTTAGTTTCAGTCTAATTAATGTAATGGTTTAATTTGTTAAAGATTGTTAAGTTTATTGTTGAAAGTTATTGTTACCAATATATCCAGGAAAAGCCAAATTCTAGGACTCCGGAAAATTATTATTATTATTTGATAACACCACACACGCAACCGGTATTCACCACAGAAGGGTCAGTGTCGAAGATGATGAACCTGCTGCGCGCCCAAGGTCAGCGATTACAAACCAAAACATTGTCAAAACGCATGATATGAGTGGTTTCCCCCTAACATCAGTGGTCAGACTGTTAAACAACACTATTCCATCGAACTATTAAAAAGACTTCTTGAAAAATTAGGAAAAAAAGACCAGAATTCCGTAGTGATTGATCACTGTTGCACCAGGACAATGCACCCGCTCACACAGTGCAACCTGTTAACCAGTTTCTGATTAGCAAAAACATTACTGCGATGAGGCACCTTCCTCATTCTTCTGATTTGGCCCCATGCAACATTTTTTTTCATTTCCTACCGTTGAATTTTGCTTAAAGGGAACCCATTTTAACTCAGTTGAAGAGGTTCAGGCAAAAACGGAGAATCTCATGAAGGGCCTTCCAAAAACCTCGTTGCAGAACTGTTACCAGCAATGGCAGCGCACCGAATGCTGAAGAGAACTACTTTGAATGTGATAATGTCACGGAAAACTGATTCTGTATATACAATTATTTATTGGACCAGTCTCGTGTGTGTGTGTGTGTGTGTGTGTGTGTGTGTGTGTGTGTGTGTGGTGTGTGTGTGTGTTGTGTGTGTGTGTGTGTGTGTGTGTGTGTGTGTGTGTGGTGTGTGTGTGTGTGTGTGTCCACCTCGTATATGCACATATATATAATCAGCCTGAAATGAGATATCTTCTGGTTCTTTTATTGTATATTCTGTTTTTTCCTCTATTTTTTAGAGACCAAAAATATATTTACAACATTATTCTAGATTATTGTTATGATTTCCTCTTAAATTATTTTCATTCTGAATGAAATTTTTTTTAAAAGAATATTATTTGAATTTGAATTTTTAAAGTAACTCGGACGTCTGCGAGAAGGAAAAATGAACTCTTTTTGCACCAACTCTCTTTTTTCCTCTATTTTTTGAAGACCAAAAATATATTTACAATATTATTCTAGATTATTGTTATGATTTTCTCTTAAATTATTTTCATTTTTTACTACACTGAGTATTTATAAATACAAAACTAGACATAATTAACATTTGAAAAAAACAAAAATTTTTTTTCAAAATTTAGTAACAAATTATTTAAATTTTCCGTAATTTTTGCACAAAAAAATGTACAATTTTCATTAAATTTGAACATATAATATAGAAAAATTACATTCTTCGAATAGAAAAATTGTAACGGTTATTGCAGATATGCTTTCTAGGCCAGCGTCTAAGGACGAAGAAATTTGTGAATTAAAAACTATAATTATTGATTTCCCGACAAGAACAGCTAATGAACTAAGAACAGAACAATTGAAGGATCCTGAGTTAGAAAAGATAATTAATTGCTTTGAAAACCCCAACAAGGGAGTTGACTTTGCCAATTGGACTGGGAGAGGGTACGTGATGAATCAGGGAGTACTATATCGGTACTCACCTCATGTTGAAGTCGATGAAGCTCAATTAGTTGTCCCTACTCACGAGAGAGAGAAGATATTAAAATTGCACCACGATGCTCCCACCGCTGGACATTATGGAGCTGATGGTACCTTTTCTAGAATTTCTTCAAAATATTATTGGACTGGTATGAGGAAATTTATTGCCGATTATGTGAAGAGCTGTTCAGAGTGCACACACACATTAGATATAAAGCCACAAACCAGAAACCTGCTGGTCTTCTGCAGACCCCTGTTCCAGCTCAACGATTCGAGAGCATAGCTATTGATCTTTTTGGTCCTTTACCAGAAACGAGAGAAGGAATGAAGTGGATATTCATAGTGGAAGATTACACCACAAAATGGGTAGAATTATTTCCATTAAAGCAAGCTACTGCTAAAGAATGTGCTATAACACTTCTAAATGAAGTCTTCCTAAGGTACGGCGTGCCCCGTCGACTAATATGTGACAATGGGACTCAATTTGTAAGTGCGGTAATGCAGCAGTTATGTTATGTCTTGGATATCAATCAAAGTCTCATTCCCGTATATCACCCGCAGGCAAATCCAGTAGAAAGAAAAAATAGGGACTTGAAACCTCGCTTGGTAATGATGGTAGGTAACAACCATACATTATGGATTGAAAAGCTACCAGCTATTAGGTTCGCATTGAATACTGCAAAATGTGAGTCCACTGATCACACGGCAGCATACCTAACCTTCGCCAGAGAATTACGAACTTTAGACCAAGTAAATACTGATCTACGATCTGTCATACATAACGATAATTTTGTACCTGAATTTACCCCCTATTTAAAACGCTTTGAAGGATATATGTCACAAATTAAAGAAAATATTGAGATGAGTCAAGATCGGTCAAAAAACATCTGCTGACAAATCACGTAGACCAAGTCCTGACTATAAAGTTAATGATCTAGTATGGGTACAACTGCACCCATTAAGCAAAGCGAGTCAAAACAGGAGTGCCAAACTGATGCCCAGGAGAGACGGGCCTTACATTGTGCTATCCCAGAGATCCCCCACCACATTTGTAGTAGCTAGTTGTGACAAACCTGACGAACCTTTAGGTGTCTATCATGCATCAGCTTTAACACCTTTTCTGAATGTCACACAAACCCAGTCTCCTGTAGTACCTCTCAGGAGAAGAGGAAGGCCTCGCAAACAACCATTGATTCCTAGAGGAACTGCTGGAGCGAATGCCATATTGTCTGATAGTACACCACCTCGCCGAGACGGTCTTCGGCGGTGTAGGGGGAGAATGTAACGGTTACATTTAAACTCTGCCTTCCCTTGACAAATAACGACAGCCAGGTGGCGCTACTTGTTCTTGGTGTAAAGAAAACGTTTTTTCATGAGTTCTTCCCCGCCGGATGGTCCCCGAGCCATGGATACACGTGGAGTCAGGGAAAGCCTTTCCCTCCTTTTATGTCTAGTTCCTACATTATGTATTTTGTTTGTGTGTGTGTCTCCTTGTGTTGTGGAACTTCATGAACATTAAAAAATATCTTGTTCCTGTAACCATCAAAGGCTGCATTAATTAGTATTTCACAACATGGGAGCATTACAAAATTAGTTTTTTACAATATATATTGAATACACTACGGATTTTGAAGAAAATGTACCTGAATTACAGCTACATCACATTTGTTTACAATTTTAAAATTCAAAATTTCTAGCGTTCTTTTGATCGAATTCTCATAAATAATACATCTATAGACGCAGCAAAGTGCACTCTATTTTTTTAAAGTAATATTTAAAAAATGCAAATTTAAAGCACTTTCGCATCCTAGTTACCTTAATGATTTATTGATAGATTATTCATGCTGCATTTGCAAGCAACGTGAGGGATGTTGGTGGAATTCCTTGGGCCTACGAGGTGGTCCCACTACCTTTAAGCCACCGATCCGACATATTTTTATAATTAATTTAAAGAAATGAATCATATTAAGGGCACCAGGACATGCTCGAAAGAGTAAAATGCCAAAATTAAGACCCTTTGTTTATGAGACATATATCTTTTAAAATTTCCAATAGAGCTTAGATATTTTATGTTCTTAATCAAGACAATTTAATTATTCTGTAGAACTACGAAAATTAATATTTATTCCAAAAGTTTATTTTTCCTACTTAATTTAATTAATACATAATTTTTGAGAACTCATAATACATACTTATGTTTAGGTACCATTTTTTTTAAAAAGTACCTTTTTTTGATGCAAAATATTTTTTACACATACATAAAACAATACACAAAAGAAAGTGAACCTATTTTTTAAGTAAAATTTTAGTATAGTTTCTTTAAAAAAATTATGAAACTATGAAATTTGGAAAATTTCTATTTTTCTGCTTTTTTTTAATGCATAAAACCATTTTTAAAAAATTAGGCACTATTTTAATAGAAAAAAAAATTAGGTTCTCTATATGCATAGGCATCTTGTATAGAAGTATAAAAAATCTGGAATCGTATAGTGCAATAGTTTTTTTTAAAAAATGTACCTAAATGCAAAAAAATATGCTTTTGAGAAAAAGTGAAAAAACTAAAAAAAAAACAATGTTTTCAGATATTATTCATTTGATTAGTATTTTCTTGCCTATTTTTATATGCCTAATAATAATGCTTAATCATTTTCTAGAGTTACAAAAGTAATTTTAAATTCATGTTTCCCCTTTGTTTTAGTTAACATGAACATAAATTTCGAGATCTTGTAATACATATTTTCATGTACGTACCATTTCTTACAAAAATATTTCTTGAATATACAAAAACTTTTACACATATATATAAAGCAACATATGAAGCATAATGAACAGGTTTCTTAATAAATTAACTGCATAATTTCTTTGAAATAATCATAAGACCTTAAAATTCTGAAAATCTTAATTTTCGAGATCTTGTAACACATATTATGCCACGGAATATTCATTCAAACGAAAAAAAAATTCAAAAGTTTATATAGATCAAACATAGGGGAAACTATCCATTTAAAATATGTCAAAAGGGGCGTGGTCATTTGTTTACATTTTTATTTTTCATATTTCAGGGCTATTTTATCAACAAACATATAAGCAATATACATTTTTAGATTCCGAAAAATATGCACTATTTTTTAGAACTAAAATTGAAAAATCGATTTTTTGAAAGTATATGATGTCCTGGTTCCCTTAAGAATAAGGCTTTTATTCTTATTGAATAATATTAAAAATAAGGCTTTTCTACTAACTTGTTTGAAATAAGTTATTATGCAATGCGGGAACAAGTTAAATGAAATATTTCCCCTCACAAGAACACTAAAAATTCTGCTTAGATATATACATATATAGCCAGTTTAAATAAATAGCAACAACTATTTTTATATACATCATTTATTGACATTTAATACATTACACGAATATACTACGAGGAAACAAAATGCAGGCATCTGCATTTTACATAAAGAAATTGATTGCCATTTATTGCCATAGCAGAATAAAATTTACGAAAAGTTACAATACAAGATTATACAATCGAGTGGTTAAGATTAATTATAATTTTTTTAATTAAAGTAATGGAATTTAAACTATGAAATGTAATTTAATATTTGTTTTATCTCTGTAAATAAAAACTTTTGAGCAAATTCTTCATAATTTGACCCAATGTATTGTTCGACAGGCCAATATTCCTGCAACTCAAAAAGAAGTGAACTCTTTATAAAAGGTACCCTGTTTACCGAAAGAATAAAGTTTATCATTCTGGAACTTTAAGCAAAGCACCTACCAGAATGTTTTCAAAAATACCGTAAGCTTGAAGGTCATCAGCCATAACTTATACAAATTTATACTTTTTTTTTAACTTTTGATACTCCACAAAGAATACTGTAACTATTTAAATTAATAATAGGTATTAATTATAAAATTAAGCATGTTTTATATAAAGTAACATTTGAATAGTTATTTCATGCTGTTCTTATAAAAACTTTTTTTTTTCTATTCTCCATTTTTTTTTTTTTTTTTTTTTTTTTTTTGTCACAGAACATTAAAAATCGCCAGTTGAGATGCAAATACTGATAACGATGATATCTTTTTTCTGAGTAAGTGTATATAAATCAGTCTCTGATAGAGAGCATTTTCTTCACAGAAAATGCCTTTATTTTCAGCTCACTTACAAGATACGTGGCAACAACTGATGCCTCAACAGAATGTGATAAAGAAACTAAATTATGAAGTTCTTGATTAATACCGTATTTATTCGAATCTAAGCCGCAGTCCAAATTCTTAACATTTTTTTATGAAAAATATAAATAATTTTAAGAAGTTGATGAATATCTGATATTCAAGAAATTAAAGAAAATTGAAAATGAGAACTATTTAGAAGGGAATAATTAATTTATTTTACCAGCATTAAAAACTTTAAAATACATACGTGACCTGTAATTGCCCTAACCATCAGTATCATATTCACTTTCCCCCCATCCAACAATTTTTCCGCCTTCGATTCTAAACCGCGCCCAATTTTCAGCAGCATTGACGTTGGAAAAAAACTGCGGGTTAGATTCAAAAGAATACAGTAATTTATCAAAGCACACATACGTACATGCCATATTAACACATTTAAAATATTTCTGTAAAAGGGAAAAAAATATGTCTGCTGTATCGCCACTTAAAGTATCCGACTACCCTAAAATTGTAAATTTTGCCAAAAAGTGACAAATTTTTATGATTTTATCTTATAGACTATTTTATTGGCTTTATAAAAATACCAATTTTATTATTTTTCGTTCACTAGAACAAAAACTACACGTGTTTTAGTAAAAGCAGATGCCATTACTTTTAGCGAGATGTCATATTTTAAAACGCGTTTTACTTGAAATGTGTGTGTTTTTTTTAAATGCTCAAACGGCGACAGCGATTGCTAAAAAAGTTTTGAAAATAATTAATTGAAATTTTTTGTGTATGTTCTATATAATAGTAGAAGTATTTATCCTTCAGACTTATCAATCACTGCTTTATTACAAAATTTACAGTCCTTTTATGTGAAAATAATCACTGTTTTTAAGCAATTTCATATAATAATTAAGATAAAGTGCTCTAGTTTTTGTAAAAATTAAAATATCCCTTATCCTGAAGGTCATTTCAAAAATGAAAAACATAGCAACACATCTGAATTGAAAAATTGAAAATTTGTTCATGATTTTTTTTTGTACAAAATAAGCCACGTTTATGTTATTTTTTGTAAATTTTTACCCATTTTTTTTTTTCATTTTTTAGTATTAACAATTTCTTTTTATCTTCTTAATTTTAGCATTTTTTTCTTAAAATGTATTAAACAAATCTACAAACAACAAAATGATCCCCATATCTCTATTTTTTAAAAAAAGAAGTTGTCACAAGTAGTCGGATACCTTAACTGAATTTGATATGAAACATTGTTTAAGTTTTCTTAGGATCATCGGAAGTTGAATCGGCCGATTCAGTTGATGCTTGAGCAACATCCGAAGGATTCGGATCACCGAGCTCAATTACGATTCCTTCTAGAGCCCCAACTGATTCACGATTATCTGGATCTGAACCAGAACGCGCTTGTGAGGGACCGTTCTCTTCTTCTCCGCTCATAATTAGAAGAATCGAATCGCCAAATTCACCTTCAGCCATCGCCAAATGCTTTCCATCCAAAAAATTAGTGCCATCTGCCGATAGTAGTGAAGTACCACAATTAGAAATAACAACCTCCGCGTAATTATGATTGTCTATCTCTTCAACTTTTGCATCGTTGGGTTGAGATTCTTCAGAAACAATTGAATCAACATCAGAAATTCCTTCATCTGAAGTAGAAGTACTGGGATCTTCAGAACTATCAGGCTGTTGAAAAGGCTCCATCACTACGTCTGGAGAAAAAAATTAAGAAAACATTTAATTAGAAAAGAAATATAAATTATATACTGTAAAATCTGGCGTATAATACGCACCTACACTTTCAAGCTGCAATTTTTAATTTTCAGATATATTCGACGTATAACGCGCTTCCCCCTTTTTAGCGCGTTTTTCACGTAGTGGAACAAAAGCGCCATTAGGACGCAAATTTCGTCTTCGTCTTCGTTCCATATTTTGTCGTACCTTTTTCTCAGTCAATAAGCAACCAATTGGCCTCGGGTTTTCGACATTTGTTCGCATTTGTGCCCTAGATGAGCCGAATCATATATAAATTTTCCCATAGTTTTCCCGAATTTTCCTACAAATTTTCCTGAATTTCGCTAGTTTATAACAAGATTTTCTCAAATTTTACCTAGTTTTCAACAAAATCGTACCAAATTTTCCCGAGTTTCCATGGAATTTTCCGAATTTTCCACAGATTACCAAATTTATCCCAAATTTCACTGAGTTTACACAAAATTTTCCCGAGTTTTCCTCAAAATTTTCCCCGAATTTTCACGAATTTTCCACAAAAATTTCCTGAGTTTTCAATAAAATTTTCCCGAATTTTTCACAAAATTTTCCCAGAATTTTTTCTTTTCAGCTCAATAGTAGTACATTTAGAGGAGTGGTACAGTACTACTTTCTGTTACTAAAAAGTTCATTAGTTGCACTATTGTAAAATACAACATGTGAAAAACGCGCTAAAATTACTTGGCCATGTGCCAATGATTGATATCTTGTTTTCAATTCCTACTCTATTAGCTCACTCTATCCCTATATTTATCTTGTTCAAATTTTCAATCGTTAATAAAATGCGTTTGAAAGCACTCAATTGAGCTGAAATTTTATACACACGATTATCTTAGATGACAATACAGTAGTTTAACTATAGCTAATAAAAATTAATTTATTAAAACTGATTATTCAAAGAATTACAAATACATGGCCGTTGGCAACATTTTTGGCGACTTAGAGAACATTTTGTTGACGTGTCAAAACTTGAAAAGGTTTTTTTCCCGCCAATTTTAAAGTGCTCATTTAAGCTGAAAAATTCTATACACCATTCCTTTGGGTAATAATACCATAATTTAATTATAATTAATTAAAATTATTGACTGAAATTAATTACTTAAAGAATTACATATACAGCCACGTTGGTTTCATTTTTAGAGACTTGGGTCAAAACTTTAAATAAATTGAATGCTTGTCGGAGTACCTGCTTCCCGCAGGGAAGCTCAAACTCCAATCATGAGTAAAATGGGGGTTACATGGGTTTAGCTTTACCTTAGCCCTTTGCTGTATTAAAGGTGTGAATAGACTTTATTAAAAAAATAGAATAGGATAAGCTAAAAAATTTACATTAAAAATCTTTAAAATATTTTCTCCCTCACGTTTCAAAGCATTCAGTTGAACTGAAATTTTATATACACGTTTGCTTTAGATACTTTACGAAGAAACCTGAAATGTACGTGCGTAACGATCTTACATTTTAAAGTCATTTATTCGAGGCATTTTTCCAAGCTTTAAAAAAAAATAGCATACTTCGAGAACTACAAACATTTAAGGTATCCGAACACGTTGAAAATGACCAAATTCAGTCAAGACAGATATTTTTGTTTTTTTATTTTATTGAATAGAGCTATATCTTTTAACTTTACGAAACATACTTTGGTTTGTTTCTACACTACTTAAAGGCCAAGTTACAATCAATTTTATAAAGTTAGAAAAGCCGAAGTGGGTTTTTAATCTACCAGAAGTGGGCCTTTAAATTACTCAAAATCTATCATGGCGAGTCTGATAACTCAAAATATTACAAACAAAAAAAAAATGTATTTCTATAAAAACTTTTTGAACCTGATATTTATGTTATTTTTAGAGAATGTACTAAAATATTTCTTATTGTATGAATACTTTTTGAGTTATGGCTAGTTATTTAAATAATGGTCTCATAAAAAGTGTAACATTTCTTATAATGTTTACTCAATCAGCTCTAGAATTTTCAAATTTTAATAAAAAATTAAAATTTTAATACATTTTCTAGATAAATGCATCTAATTTGTTTTAGTAATACTTTTACTAATATATGTTTATTACTTTTTTCTCTAACTGTTTTGAAGTTTTTCAAAAATATTGCTAAAAATTCACTTATAATTGTGATTTTTGTAAAATTCAGGTAATTTATTTTAAATATTGATAGTTAAATAGTAATATTTATTGGTATTGAGTCATAAAAGAGCATTTATAATGTTTTAGTATGCTATTTTGTTAAAAAGTACTTTGAACGTGTTCTGATACCTTAAGTTCATAAAAATAATATCATTACTTTTAAATAAACAGTATTTCGGTACACGAGGTAGGATTCAAAATTTCCCTAACTGAGTCTATAACTTAAAAAATATTACTAATTAAATTGCTGCAACGCATCCTCCTTCAAACTAAGACCCTTGAGCAACAACAGACATTTGGCATCTCTTTTGAAGGTCGTAGAAACACTCCTGGAATCTCTTTTTAGCCATGTCCTGTAATTCAGCCAGCGATGCTTTTTTAACCCGGCACTATTCGCGCAGGGTGTGTCATACCCACCATCTAACTTTTTTCACCGCTCCTTCTAAGCTTTTTTTGGAAAATGGATAGTTTTTCGTGTAGCTGACTTTAAGGTCATATCCTTATGTAGGATATGACCTTAGCTTGTAGGAGAATTCTAACTATATTTTTTGCATATCACCTCTTCGGGTATGTCATACCCTGCGCGTGAATCACCATTACAGTTCTGAATGCATAAACACGTTTTAAGGGAACCAGGACATCATACTTTCAAAGGATCGATTTTTCAATTTTAGTTCTAAAAAATAGTGCATATTTTTCTGAACCTGAAAATGTATAATACTTATATGTTTGTTGATAAAATAGCCCTAAAATATGAAAAATAAAAATGTTAGCAAATGACCACGCCGCTTTTGACCCTTAGTTTTTTCACTTTTCCTCAAAAGCATATTTTTTTTTGCATTTAGGTACATTTTTAAAAAAAACTATTGCACTATAAGATTCCAGATTTTTATACTTCTAAACAAGATGCCTATGCATATAGTGAACCTAATTTTTTTCTATTAAAATAGTGCCTAATTTTTTAAAAATTGTTTTATGCATAAAAAAGCAGAAAATAGAAATTTTCCAAATTTCAAAGTTTTATAATTTTTTTAAAGAAACTATACTATTTTCACTAAAAAAATAGGTTCACTGTCTTTTGTGTATTGTTTTATATATGTGTAAAAAATATTTTGCATAAAATAAAGATACTTTTTTAAAAAATGGTACCTAAACATAAGTATGTATTATGAGTTTTCAAAAATTATGTATTACTTAAATTAAGCAGGGAAAAAAACTTTTGAACTAAAAAATTATTTTTGTACTTCTACAGAATAATTAAATTATCTTTATTAAGAACGTAAAATATCTAAGCTCTATTGGAAATTTTAAAAGATATATGTCTCATAAACAAAGGGTCTTAATTTTGGCATTTTATACTTTCGAGCATGTCCTGGTTCCCTTAAATCTTCCTTATATTATGGCGTACTATTGTAGTTATGATGAAGAAATGGGATATTTAAGTAATTTAATAAATACAGTATTTAATAGATAGAGTACAACAGTCCTTTCGGATGAAGAAATTGTCTTCGCGGTTATGATGAGGAAATATCAAATGAAGGGTATAACAGCTAGTATAATTCTTCCACTGAAATCGATCCAGATTTAGAAAAGGGAGACATTGTTGAAAATAAATGTTTTATATGTAAAGACACAAAAACATTTGAGTAGAACGTAATTTTAAAGGAGATAACTGGTACACATCTTACCCACTTTCAAATGAACTTTTGAAGGAAAAAAAACTATTGCTGGAACAAAATGAGAGAAAATAAAAAAGGAATTCCAAAATTTTTAAATTTAAAGAATAGAGAACTTTACTCCTATATGTTTAGTTCGAAAAAGATACAGATTAAAAAAAAATTAAGATCCAGTGAAAACATCGCACTCACACACGACGAGATTAAAAGAATATATAAACAATGCACTGAATGCCCTTATAAAAAGAACAGAGAAACTAAATTTACGTGTGAAAAATATAATAAACATGTTGTACTTCCTACTTTTCTTCCTTTCTAACCTTTGTATAAAAATTTTACGGTAAAAACACAATGTAAACACTAATGGGTATGACAGACCCTGCGCGAGAACTTTAGGTCATTTTTTTCACGCGAGTGATGCCGGGTTAACTTCATCTGCAAATTAAAATCGATGACGGGCAAATTGTATTGTTTCCAAGTTGCCGGTGCTCTTTCAGATCGTGGGTCGTATTAAAAAAACATAATTTTTCGTCTCCACTAACAATTCTGTCAAGTAGGGAAGTATCTTTGTTAACAGCCGATATTGAATTTCACGCCATTTCCATTCAAATTGCCTTTTGGTCTCCGTTTAACATGCGGGAACCGATGTGCTTGCACACCCTATGCATGTTCAGATTCTTATAGGGTTTGCAGTCCCGGGATTCCGGTGGTTTTTTTCAAATCCCGGTATTAAAATAACTAATCCGGGTACTTAATTTTTGTCTAAATTATATTTAAAACATTTTTTCTCATAAAAATTTTCTAAGAATTTAATTCTTCAAAAATTTATATTTCGTTTATGAAATATGTACGCAGAATTTTTCTGTGCAACTATAAGTGCTATATGTATAAAAATATATGCACAGTATGGGAGAACGTCGCAAAGATCTAAGTGGCTCACTGCAATGCTTACATAATAATATAAGCAACATCACAAGAATAGATTTTGTCACGGTTCCGTCTTCAATTAAATGCCGTTAATTAATAGCGGACCTGCTTGGCAGACATAACACACTTTAAATCCCATTGCATTACTAACAGCTCATGCAACTGGATCTTCAATTTCAAATGAGGTAACACATGAAATTGATTCACATTCTGATTCAATAACTGGATCAATTTATATACAAAAACCATTAAGTGTAGCAGAATAACTAAATAAAGTTATCAAAGAGGTATGTGCACCAATGCAGTCTATTAGATTTGAGACACTGTCATTAAAAATTCAAAAAGAAATGTCTCTTTTTTGAAAATGGAAGGAGACGTGGTGACTATCCGAAAAGAACTTACTATTTAATGACGATAAAACCTACTATATACTATAAAATCCGTACGAGCATTTTCTTCGGCAGGACAATTTGTAACAAAAATAAGAAGCCGTTTCAACGATAAAACGCTGAAGGAGTTGTGTTTTTATAAGCTTATTTACAGAAACACAAGAAATGAAGAAATGTTTTTTTTTACTTCGTTATGTTCTATTTTTATTTGTTTTTATGATGAACTAATTTTTTTTATTTGTTTCATTAAAATAATACTAAATCAATTTTTAATTATACTTTCAGTTTTATTATGGAATTTCAACTATGCTAATATGTAAGTATTTTTAATAAATAATAGTCCAATCCTTATCCCAAGACCAATCCCGGGATTTAGATAATGTAATCCCGAAATCCCGGGATTGAAAATATGACACGGGATTGCAAACCCTAGATTCTTAGTCAGTATCTGTTCGCATGTGGCCTTGGATATCCCATCTGGTTCTGCGCTATTGTGTTTGATGCCTCTTCCTATGTAACACTGCAGAAACCTTATCGCCCTTATCAGAGGTGCGAGAAGTCTGCGGATGGCGGGAGTGTCCGTCGTCTTCGACACTTTCCCTGCTTTCTGTGAAACGTCGTTGCCACTCAAAAGCTTACTTTCGAGGTATTCTATCACTGCTTCAAACACGAAAGGTTAAGTCTTCAAACACGAAGCGCAATTTTAAGGCTTTGGATGGGTAATTGCTCTAATTCTGTTACAAATAAGCATTTGAAAATCAGAAAAGACATTTTTTCCCACTGGATCATAATCTGAACTTTGAAAAGAGATAAGATTTGGCTGGCAATCAAAAGCTCCAGGGGAAAAAATGTGGACAAAAGAAAAATAAGAAGCTAAAAAGACTTATCGCTGTAGAAAATCCTCTGCTTCAAAAGAACTTTAGCAAGGAAACTATAGGTATCGCGATCGGCAATTTGTCATCAGATAAAAAAAGAAGCTATAAAAAAGTGAATAAACCAGTCTGTCATCAAATATCTGCAAAGGTCATTGAAAAACGAAGAAAATATTCTTGGCCTCAGAATTTAATGTTACGCAAAGATAGATACAAAACATGGATAACGTCCATAAAGCATTATTTCATCTGTCATTCACAGCTGGAAAAGCGAAAATACAATGCGTATATTTCCCGCGAAAAGCGTCTAAAAAACGCAGCTGTTTTGCAAAAGGCAAGTTGACCTTCAGGCAATATGGTGAGAAGGGAAATGTCTTCTCAAGGCGTAATAAAAGCATTTTTTGGAGAATGAAAGACTAAAATTATTGCTAAATACTACCAAAACTTTAAAGCACATGATCAACGAAAGCAAATTTCTTTTACCTCCAAGAAACTTTGCTTTTCCCCAAGATTTTGCACACATCCGTACTGCAAAATCGACTAAAATTAACTGAAAGATAAAAAAAAAATAATAAATTTTCTTCCTCCAGAGAAATGACTGCTATGATCTCCTGACTGTGTTTTTTGCGATTATTTTTTTATGGGGATACTGAAAAAACAATTAAATAGACCTAAAGTAAGAACACTTTAAGGGCTTCAAAAAGGAATCAAAGAGAAAGTTTGAAAAATACCCTCCAAAATGATCATAAAAGCTATTTTGGCATCTTCTAAAGGCTTACGTAAAGTGTACAATGCTGAAGGAAACCAAATCAAAAATTTCATGTAAATAACTTAATTCAACAAAAGTTTATGATGCTCTGAAATTGGTCACGTTATTTTAAATCAAACTGTATAGCCAAGACTTATGTACAGAGCCTGAACTAAGATATTTTAAATAGATAATTTAGGAGTGAATTTATTCATATCTTCGAATACAAGAGTAGAGAAATTTTAACAAAAAATACCGGTTATTATTTCAATTGATTTTAACTCTGAAAATATGTGAATTTTTCAAAACTTTTATCACAGTTTTGGTAGAAAAGTCTTAGTTATATATAAGTAAAATATTTTAATCAAACATTGTTCACATTAGAATATAATGCTTAAAAAAATGTCATTCATCCTTCATTTTTTTTTTGACAAAAGTTGCATTTAAATAATTTTTCGTACAAAAATATTCTTTTAACAATTTATATATATATTCTAATTAAAGAGACACTAAATATTAAAAAAAATATTAACATTTTACACTTTTTCAAAATCACTGTTCCGAACGTAGTCGGAAACCTTAAAAATAATAATAGGTTTAAAAAGTCATAATTATTACATATATATATATTTATCACCCCTTGTCTTTAAAAAAATTATTTTTATAAAATTTTTAGCAAAATTTTCAATGTTAAGAACAACAGCATAAATAAAATACGTTAGATGTAATGTAATTTTAATTTTATTGATATACATTTTGATCCATTTGAAGTGTCTCAAACCGCATTATAAAATATATTTTAAGAAATAAATGTTTTATAAGAATTCAAATTTTGACGTTAATGATTTTTCGTCAATGTTGTTTTATGTTTTAAGCTAAAAATGGCTGTAAAATATGATCAAATGCAACTATCTTAAACACTCTAAAGGAGTTACTTCATAAGTGATTCAAATTTCATTGAATTTTATTGGATTGTTTTGAAGCTAACCAATTTTTCGTGCACAAATTATTGTGACAATTTCATTCTTCAAAGAACACATTTAAAAATATTTTTATAGGATAGATAAAATAAATATTTAAAAAACAACTTAAGATTCTCTAGTTTTATACGTTATTTCTTCTCCCTCAATGTTTATACTTCTCTTTTTTTTTTCTCTTATACCTAAAAACATATTTTCAATCTAGTTGGATACCTACATTTCAAAATGGAATAAACTAATTGATGATTAACAGTCTTATTTATAATTAATTATTATAACCATTTAGAATACATCAAGAGTTCACCTTTAAATAGCAACAAAAGTTACTGGGAAAACTATTTATAAGTTTCGTTAATATGAAAACCTTTAAATAACTTATTAATAAGAGAAGATGATACTTGAATATAAATATTTCATTTTACATTTTTCTATAATATTGCAAACCTAAAAACCTAATTGTTCATTAATCCTGAAAATGTTCATATAGAAAAACAAGAAATTAAAGTGAAGCTATAAATTAAATTTCTTGTACAGTACTAATTAGATAACACTATATGTAATTCAATAAAAAAGTACTGACGGTATATAATCAAATTTTCCAAAATATCATATTTTGCGAGAGGTTGGCTGTCGGGCCTCAGTAGGCCAATATTTCAATATTATATCTATTTCATATATTTGATAATTTCTGAAAATTTTATATATATACGGTTATATTGGCAATTGGTAATAAGATCACAAGAATCATAAAAAATACTCAAAAAACCCTAAATACTTAACAAATTTGAATTAATTTAAATGATTCAAAATTAATGTAAAATAAAACTCTAAATCTACATCCTTGACCTCTATTCCCTAAAACTGCATACATTATTGTAAGAATCAAATTGTGTTGTAAGTATTTCTAACCACGCTGTATCCTGGAACATATTGGTAAATTGGCTTGGCACACTATAGTACAAGGTTGCCAACCCCTAGTCAAGTGTAAGCAGTGTGCAAGGCAGCCATGTTGAATTAATGTAATACACATTATATATTAATTACTTTAAAAATATGTGTTATTCCAAAAAAATCGAAGGTATCATTATCATTAAAGTATAAAAAAAATTTTTTTTTTTACCTCTTTTCTCCCAACTTTTTTTGTCTCAAAAGATCAATTAAAAGACAAAGCGTCCAGCAGCTGAGATGGTAGATACCTTCTAGTTCCTCCCTCAACAAGCGTCTAGTCCCTTAGATCCTAGTTTCCTCCTAGTTGCTCCCTCATCATCTGCGCAGATTTCCACGCATCTTGTCCCTGTCAGGGTGTTTGGCATGCAGAAAGGAATCAGCTGACACCGGCAGCATGAGGTTGAATTTTTTCTTACACCACTCTATTTTAGTTATGAATTTAATGAACGTTACAGGGGCGACCAGATTTTTGAAATCAAATTTTAGTAAAAATCAACGCGGTGTCCACGAACAAAAAAGTTCATTTTTAGTAGATATTTATAAATGAACAGAATTAAAAAATATCATTAATAAATATTTATTAATAAATCATCATTAATAGATATTTATTAAAAATTTTAACCTTTCTTTACATGATTATGGAAATTTTTTTCACAACATTTAGTAAAAAAAATTGTACTCAAAGCAAGTGTACTGTAAATTGGTTGTTGTTGGCAACTTTTTTTCAGTACTATTGCGGCCGCGATAGCCAAGTGGTCTAGGCATCGGATCATGGTTAGCGTGTCATGAGTTCGATCCCAGTACCACTAAAGCCCCGACGTGTAGGGAAGAGAAGTACGCTAAATCTGTCGAGAGCTCAAAAGCCCTCCCGTTGGCGTGGTGTGGTGTCGTCCGCGTCACTTGACCATGGTTCAAAATTACGCGGACCGTCGCCAAAAGCCCTCGTGTTGCTAAAACAGTGCGACGTTAATACTCACTCACTCACTCAGAACTATTGCGTAATGAGGAACGTAACTGTCAAAAAAAATCGAACTCGATTTGTCATTTCACTGTTTGTTGTAATGGGAAAAAACGCGTGAGAATTTTTAAATGTTTTTCATAACTAATCTGAGATTTTTTTTTTCCTAATAACAATAATGAGCGGGAAAAGATTAGTTTTTTTATGTTTCTCTTACTTTCCCCGCAATTTATATCGAATATCCCAAATAATTCTCCCAAAACCGTGTAACAGAACGCATTTCTTTCGATTGTAATGTATGAAGAAAATGTTTTTTACTATATGTTTGTTTCCTGTTATTTTTGTAGAAAAATTTAGAAGATTGTGAAGATTACTTGTACCACAGTTAGAAGGCCGTTGGCTATCAGAAGATGACCTTGATGACGAAAATTCTGACGACGAGTACCACGCGAAGCAATGAAATAATAATAATAATAATTTTTAAACTATATCATCAGGAATAAAAATAATACAAAGATGTATTATTTTTTTAATTATTTTGTTCTGAACTTAATTGTAAATTGGCATGATGATGGATATTCCCCTCATGTTATTTTTTATTTATTTTATATTATGTATTTATACTGGGATTTTTTGAAACATGTTTCCTTTAATATAGAACTTGAATTATATCACCTTGATTTATTTCACTAAAAAAAAAACATGCAAAGTTTGGCTAAAACGAAACATATACCTACCCCTCTCCCCATGTCGAAATATTGCTAATAATTTTAAGATTCATTTTGAATTTTAAAATGAAAATAAATTAATAGAAGAATCATAGCTGCATTGATATTGTATTGTGAAGTGATGATTAATATGGCTTTTACCCTATAATATGGATCAC
Source organism: Trichonephila clavata (assembly GCA_019973975.1). Lineage (NCBI taxonomy): Eukaryota > Metazoa > Arthropoda > Arachnida > Araneae > Nephilidae > Trichonephila > Trichonephila clavata. The sequence continues at coordinate 19,087 of BMAO01008266.1, read as the reverse complement.
ACATAATCTTGTTTTATCATTATTAAACACACATAGGGAACTACCCTCTATGGCCCTGCCCATGCCCTATTTTCGTCCATAGACCATTGCTTCTCAAACTTTCAATATTTGGGACCCAATATTCAATCATAATTTTCATACGCCTCCCTCCATACAAAAATAATATATTGAATTCAATAATACTATACTTTGACACTAAAGCTACAATACGACTTTAAACTATTAAGTGCCACCGACATATATAAGCATCTCACTCAGCCAATGCGTTATTTGCCTCGGACGTGTATTACGTCTTTCCGAAGCACGATCTTTTCTATGCACTGCAATCCATACAATTATGCCAAAGGCTTTAGAATGCAATAAAAGAACCTTGACAGTGTTTGAGAATGATTTACTTATGTCAGAGTATTTGCTTATTTATTCCTTTCCTTCCACTCCCTCCCTCCCAAAGCATCCCATACGCATGCCTACGTGGAAAATGGTGACTTTGGGGAGCGAATCACGAAACTTTTAATCGACAGTAAAGGGATTAGTTATAAGCCGTACAAATTATCAAGATAAGTGATAATTTTTGTATATAATTTTATATACGATAAACATATGAGGTTGTGTCGGATCTATCTATTAACACTGATCCGTGATTATATTAGAAAAACTCCGCTTCGTGAGTAACTTATCTGGCCTTAGATTTATGGACCAATCAAAAATTAATCGAAAATAGGCGGTATTTTCCCAAACTAAGCTATTTACGTTCGCACAGTATGGAATGAGCCGCTACAGTACTTCAAAAACACGGGAATTGCATTATGTACGATAGTGCCATCTATGTTCTGTGAATGAAAATACCTTTAAAAATGTTGGCAGGACTGGTGGGAAAGTCTCCAATTAGACAGAGAAGCGTTTATGTCCCAAAAGAATTCTTTGAAATTTGCTTGGGACGTGTGTGTCCGTTAGGCGTGAAAGGGTTGAATACATAAGTAGAGAAATAAGAATACAGCAATATAAGACTTTGTTAGGAGCAATTGTTTTATATGGTAGCGAATGCTGGACAATTAACGAAGAAGACAAAGAGAAACTGATGATTTTCGAGAGAAAAACCTTACGAAAAATGTTTGGTACAGTTAGAGAAAATGGAATCTGGAGAATACGATACAACCTTGAACTTAAATCTACTTGTACTTATAAATACATAAAACCCAACATCGTCAAAAGGATCAAGGCTTCTCAAATGAGGTGGCTGGGACATTCATTACGAATATAGCGATGAAAATCCTGTTGAAAAAATAACTTTCTAAACTCCAGCGGGAGAAAATCTTAAAAATTTTGTTGTTGTTACTAATGTCACCTAATCGTGCGCATGCGCAGAATGTGCCAGATCGAGGCCCATGAAATTCATCATAGCAAATGGCTAGATCAGGAGTACTCAACCTTTTTTTGTGCCGGGCCGCATATATATGTTAGCTATTTCAAGCGGGTCACATACATATGATGACTGTTTCACGTGGGCCGCAATGTAAGGATTAAGATGGGGGGACAGAAATGCTTTAAGATCAAGCTAACATAGAAAATTTAAAATGTTGAAATTGATCAAAATATAAAAACTCCTAATTTTGCTTTTTTTTTTTCAATTATCATTTTTTATATCTTTTAATTTTGTCACTGAATATTTCAAAATTGGAAGCATTTAAGAATCTTTATTTCACAATTTCTGCATCAGTAAACGGTTTCATATGATTACTAATGATGTAACAAATTTCATTGGGGGGCCTTTGTTACCGCTGTGACATTACCACTGACGAAAACACTTTTTGCTGTTGTAAAGATTTTTCAAGAAGCATATTTATCTTCTCTTGAAAGAGATCTTCGGGAAAAAGTGTCATTGAACGATTCCTGTTTATTGGTATTTTTTAAATACACTTTCGTGACAAATCAAACAATGACTAGACATGCTTGTTTTCACTACAAAATATAGTCAATTTCCCAATCGTCTTGAAACAGTCTATATTTTTCGAATATTTTTCGCTTGCAAGATATAAAGATAGTTAAAAATTAGCTCCACTCATAAAACTGTCACTACTCCACTGCTGTCTATTATATATCATACATAACTAACAAGAAAAAAATATATAAATTCGCACCCATACGACAACGACAGCAAAAAGCAAAATTGATGTACAGTCGACTCTTGATAATTCAAACCTTCGAAAATACGAACTTCTCGATAGTTCGAAGTATATGCTCAATCCCTAGAAAAACTCTTGATATTTCGAACTAAAGCAATACGTTTGGGTACACTCGATATTTCGAAGCGAAATCTGTGGCTGACTAGACTAGAATATGCTATAATTCGAAATTATCTTATTAAAGCCTCGATAATTCGAACACTCACTGTCATCTGCAGTTCTGTGATAAGCAGGTTGGAGCTTATAAATTTTGCATTGTGTTGTCTTTGCGTGTTTACCCTGTAATGTAGTCCCTTTGATGACCATCTGTCTGTCCCCCCCCCTTCTTAGTGTTTTCCGATTCCTCAGGCGAAAAGGCACTTTTATTGTTTTCATTCCTTTTAGTGGACCTTTAATAGACCAACCGCATTTTTTGTGAGCCACCCATTTCTTGCGTTTAACCTGTGGCCTTGCTACACATGTGTTCAGAAAGAATGGTGCACTATTTAGAAGAAGAGATGCGTAGAATTGTGTATGTGAAGAATGTATTATTTTAATACAGGACTTTAAACTTCTGTAAAATGTTTATACTGTATAATATGAACTTTTTATTAAAAATATTTTAAAATAATTTTATACTTGTGTACAATTGTTGTTTTATTACAGTTTCAAATTTAAATGTGACAGAAAAAAAAAATTTCTCTTCGTGTATTTGGGAATTTTTTCTATCCTCTTGATAATTTGAAGTTTTTCATTGGTTCCTCGAACTTCGAATTATAGAGAGTGGACTGTATTTATTTTTTAACAAATAATTTCCCACCCAATTTTTGATAAATAAATGAATTTCTCAGAGCAATGGGGACTGGGCCCTTAAAAAGACCAGGTTGAGTATCGCTGGACTAGATTGTAGCCTTGAGCAACAGGTGACAGTATGATTTAATTCAGATTTCGACTGCCAGCATATCGAAAAGACGAAAATAAAAGATTATTTAAAACAAGTAATTTTTCTTAAAAAATTTGAGTCAATTCCTATTTGGCTCAACAAAGAAAAAATTTTTGAAGTTAATAAATAAAAAAATAAATTAACATTTAAAAAAAAATGGTATGAACAACAAGCACCATCCATTACAAGTTTAAAAAAAAAAAAAAAAAATTTGAAGCCAGAAAAAAATTCGGTAAAAAATCTGGCGCCATCTATTGGTGCTAAATAACGCAGAATAAATTCAAAATTCAAAAAGAAAATTTAATTAAAGAATTAATGTTTGAAAAAAATGTATTAACATCAAGTGTCATTCACAACAAGTTTGAAAAAATATATTTGGACTTCAATGGATTAATAAAAAGTATTTTATTAACGATTGAAAAATTTGATCGAGATATAAATATATATAATCAAAATTTTTCTACAAGAGAGAGATGAATAAACATGATTAAAACTGAAAAGAATTAAAATTGCAAGATAACCAGACAACAGAATTTAAAAGGAAATATGAAAAATTAAAATAATAGAGTTAAATATAAAAATATAAAAGAATGGATGCTACAGTATTATCAACATTGCTGACTTAAGATAGCTTATATATAAAAAAAAATTTATATAAAAGTGGGGTTGAACATGTTTTGTGGCCAGCCAACCTACCAAGAAAGATATATATATATATATATATATATATATATATATATATATATATATATATATATATATATATATATATATACCTTTCTTGTAATGGATTTAATTCTATCCATTATTTTCAATAGGTTTTAGCTCAATATTATTAACAGAAAGGGGGAAGGTTGGCTGGCCACAAAACATGTTCAACCTCACTTGTATATAAACTATTTTATATATAAGCTGTCCTAAGTCAGCAATGTTTATAATACTGTAGCATCCATATTTTGATATTTAACTCTTATTATTTTATTTTTTCATATATCCTTTCTAAAATCTATTGTCTGGTGAACTTGTAGTTTCTATTTTTTTCGGATTTGATTAATACTTATTCATCTCTCTCTTGTAGAGAAATTTTGACTATAAACATATATATATATTCTATCGCAATAAACAATAAAATATACGCTTTATACTAAAAATGTATCAGAACTGCAAGATGCGTGTGATAATTAATCTGTCAATACTAAGTAAGAACAATTTTAATAATTACTAGTGACTACAATGGACTTGTCCTACAGGGAAAAAAATCTTTCAAAGACTCGATACTTTATCCAGACAGCTGCACAGATGTTCGCGAGAATGCCAGTTGTGATAGATATAAGATAGAGAGCAACAGAGACTAGACTATTTTTTTATTGAAATTTTTGTATTTATAGAAATGGGTAATTGAAGAAATAAATACTTAATTTAATTAAAAATTATTTTGCAATCTATTCAAACTTGAAAGTTAGAAAGAAAAAGTAACATTGTACTTATCCTTTACTTACTTAAAATATATATTACTTAATAAATATATATATATTACTTAAAATATGATTACACATATCAAATTGAATACTTTTGATCATTTGTATTTTTAAGGTCGTATTGTAGCTTTAGTATCAAAGTACATTATTTCTGCATTCAATACATAGTTATTGTATGGGAAGGGGGCGATGAAAATTCTGATTGAAAATTGGGTCACAAATATTAAAGTTTGAGAAGAACTGGGATAATAAGAAAAATTTTCCAATAAAAAAATGTAGCACCTGGATCTTTGAGTATGAGTCCAGTTTCATACGTAAGACATGTTTGTAATGTAAAATATGGATAAAGCATTAATGATATAACTAGAAGACACTACAAGAAAGCTTATTCTAATTTATACCAACTCAATTACAAATTAGTTTTATTTTACGTTGAGATTAATGACTAAATTATACACATTTTAGCTTATTTTCAATTTACATAGCTTCACGAATAAAAATATTCGATTTCAATTCATACGGTTTTCTAAAGAACCTATCTTTCGGGTAAATCAGAGCATAAATGTATTTTTATTCCTTCTGAGTTTGTTATTAATGTAAAAAATTTTGCATAAACGCCCCAAATTTTCCTTTCAGATTGTGCATAAAACATTGACATGCATGATAAACTTTCTCTTTCTAAGTTAGCAATGCTGACTTTTGTAATTAATTGCAAGAAAATTAATTTATTTTAAATGCGTGCATGTAAAATAATAACGAAAAATGGAAAGTTTTCCTGGTTCTATTTTTTATCCGATTATTGAAATTGCAGGGAAAGCATTAGTTGAAGTTTTGTTCAATAGATGGCAGCACGATTCTTCACCAAACCTAATGGGCAAGCCTAAATAAAAAAAGAGCTATCAGAGGAATGTTGTTAAATTAATTATAATTATGAATTGTGAAAAATTAAATAAATCAGATGCACAACAATAATGTTTATTTTCCCCTTGTAATTCTAAGCCTTATTTGTAAGTTTATAAATCAATATCTTTGTCGCTAAAATATAATTATGATTTTCTAGTATTGGGAAAAACAGTGGTTTTTAACCACTTCGTTAAAAACCACTTACTGCTGTACGTTCTGATTTCGAGAAATAAAATCAAAGACGTTGAAACTGTAATCGTGTGACCAGTGTGTGTGTGTGTGTTTCTTTCGCTCAGGCAACTTTGCACTTCCTTTTTATCCCACGTAATATTCCCTTTTGGGAGTCTCAAAAACTGAAAACCGATAGTCAGAATAAAATTCTCATTACCGTTTAAGTGCTTAAGACTTGAGTTTTCGGACCTTAATTTGTAAAAATACTTGCATAAATTAGAAAAATAATGGGAAGCTGAATAAACTTCCATTTTCTCATCCGCTCTTTGGAATGCATTTCATTCCAGGATATTAAATTCAATAATCTAGATATGAGAGGAAGAGGAAGAAACCTTACAGGATTAACATTATGCACACGATTTCGTGGTGGTCTATCAATTCACCATAGAACTAGTTCATGACAGGTTTTTTTTTTTTCACTATTTCCTATAAAATCCCTGTTTTTTTCCCGTGGATTACCTTCTGTCAAACAAATTAAAAAAACAAGTGATAAAAAAAAATTTTAAGTCAATTCCTACTTTGTCAACAAATTTTTTTTTAGAGCCGTGGGTCCGAATGGTGTCGCCATCTATCGTGTTGTACCGAGCAAAATCGTACTGTCACCTTCATGGGGCCCAAAATTTAGGCTAACGACAGGCGTAAAATTCTAGCCCTTAGCCACGATGAATTTAGTGGACCTTGATCTGATGTTACTGTCGATCAGGTGGCATAAACAACAACAACAACAACAATTTTTTTTTTACTTTATATACTTTTTAATTAAATTGCTACAGTAGATAAGACAGAATCACAACATTAAGTGGCAATTTTCCTTAATTATCATTAATGTGTGTATCGTATTATCATCCAAAGCACAATTATGTATATAAAATTTCAGTTCAACTGAACGCTTTGAAACGTGAGGGGAAAAAATCTAAGTTTTGACGAAGTAGCTAAAAATGAAGCCAACGTGGCTGTATCAGTAATTCTTTAAATAATTAATCATAATTAAATTATCGTATTGTTACCCAAAACAATAGTGTATAGATTTCGGCTCAAATGAGCGCTTTAAAATGCGAGAATAAAACTTTTTCAAGGTTTGACACAAGTCACCAAAATGGTCGCTAAGTCGCCAAATATGATGCCAACGCGGTTGTAATTGTAATTCTTTGAATAATTAGTTTTAATCAATTAATTTTTATTAATAATAATTAAATTACTGTATTGTCGTCCAAAATAATCGTGTTTTAAATTGCAGCTCAACTGAGTGCTTTAAAATGTATTTTATTAACGTTTGAAAATGTGATCAAGATATATTTGTATATATATATAGAGAGAGAGAGAGAGTGAACTAATAGTAGGAATTGAAAAATAGCTCCAAATGCTTTTGATTAAATTCATAATTAGTAAAACTGAACCAGCTCTTAAGGCTCATTCCCACTAAGGCGTTCACGCCGCTCTCGGCAAGTAGAAAGAAAAGTTGGTTTTTTTTCGTTGTTTGATTCACATCAAAGCTCTTTCGTACGCGCGGTGGATTTCTGCTCATAAGGTGACGCAGAAGATTTTAGTTGAAATTCGCGTTGAGTTCATTATGACTAGTTACGTATAAGTATGGAACACAAGAAAAATGAATATTTTGCAATTTTGCTAGCATCAGAAAGGGAGGTCAAGAGACCATGGAGAGTTCGACGTATTGCTCAAAAAAGGCGATTAAGACCAACATCTATGCTAATAGATAAGATGCGTTTGTCAGATAGAAACCTATTTTAATTTTTTCGAATGCCGCCGCAACTTTTCGATAATTTACTATCAATAGTTGGGCCAATTATTACTAAAAGGAATATTGTAGGGATAGTATCCAACCAAAAATAGATTGGCTTTAACTCTGAAATTTATACAAACTTCTTCAAATGTGAATTAACTACATCTGAAATTTTTGATGCTCTTACCAATGTTTATTTAGAATATTTAATGTATATGAGACATCCTTTGGACCACTTTTTTTTTTAATATATAAATTTTCAACTAAATAAACACTTTTAGTTGAAATGGAACATAAAACTAGAATTTAAACACAATTTCAAAATTAAAAATAATTTTGGATATTGGAAATTTTTAGTTAAAAATGACAGTTACGGTAAACCTTTTATTGAAAATTCTAATATATTCGAATAATACTTATACAGTACATAAATAATATCATTATCTGTGATTAGAACCATAAGATTTGTAATACTTTTGAAAGTTTTTGAAATATGTCAATTTTTATGCAAGAACTCAATATTTTACAAAAAACTAATGTAATTTTCTCTCAAAAAGTGCAGTAGAATACATAAATATATATAAAAGTTAGATTATAGTCTATATTACAGATAAACTAAATAAAACATTTCTGAAAATCTCGATTCAGTATCTTAAAAGAAATCTTGATGAGCAAAATTCAAAAATACAGTTTCTCCAGAATGCATTTAAAGATTTTAATACAATATGAAGAATTTCTATACTAATTGTACATTTTGTGTAACTCACTTATTTTAGCTCAACTCTCTTTAGCTCCAACTAATTCGAACTTTTTACCCTTTTGCTGTTTCTGGAGCTTTATGAGCTATAACAATTGTCGTTTTTGGGGAATTTTTGATGAAAATTTAAAGTAACGATCTTTTACACAAAATTCTAATAAATGTATTAAAATAATATTTATTCAGTATATAAATAACATCTTTATATGTATTAGGAATTAAAGATTTGTAATACTTGCGAAACATTTTAAATATGCCAAAATTTTATGCAAAACTCAATTTTAAAAATTAATGATTTTTCTATAAAAAGCAATAAAGTACATAAATATATGCATAGAACTAGATTTTGATTCATAACACAGATAGGACTAAATGAAACATGTTCTGAAAATTTTAATTCAATATCTTAAAAATATTTTGTGTATGGATCTACTTCCGGTTTTGTTAACTCTTATTTTCGGTTTACTAATTATGCTACGACTTTGCTTCTAAATATCGAAGAAACGAAAATGGAGTGTTTTTGGAATCTGAAATGTATGGGCTATAAAATAAAATATTAAGGGGCTGAAAATTTTCACTAAAACGGCAATTTAGGCTAGTCACATATCTTAAATGAGAATAGTTCTTACTTAAACGACTTCTTATTTGCTGCATTAGTAGAAGCATTGAATTTTTGTCATGTAATAGAATAGATTAAAAAAGAACATCCATTGGTTGCGAAAGCAACCAAATTAAAACACAAATTAAGTTATTAAGTGTAACACTCTTATAAGTTTCACTTGTAACAGAATCTTTAAACTCGATTTTACTCACTTTAAAAAGTCAGATTAATTCAGGAAATTTGCACACTTGTCAGGACCGATGACAAAATACAATAATTTCATAATATTGTTACTTTTCTGATCAGGATCATCAAGATAACGATTTCAGATTTGAGGTGACTAATTATATATCATTCCCAGATTTGGTGACTTGCATATGCGATTTCAGATTGTTGACTAATTCTAGATTTAGTGACTAAAAGACTAAGGTACAGCCCTAAAAGAGAATACTTTTGTGGTTAATACAAATAAGACAAAAAAAATGTTCTTTATGTGAGAAAGGGGAGGGTGGGTGCACCAGCAATTTCTTACCATAATATAAACAATGGTCTGGTTTTTCTGAAAATGGAAGTAAAAGAAAAAAAAATAATTTATGCTCTAACTGCTTAATATTTTTTAATTTTTATAAAGCAATACATTTATAAGTGATTATACAAATTAACGTTTTAGCAATACGTTCAAAAAGTACGATTAAATACGTTAAAGGTACGATAAAATACGCTTGACACTTAATATTTCTCCTTAACAAAGTTTTATTAGTTTGACCTGTGTCTATTGAGATGCAATCTTTAAATATAACGATATGGTACTCATCCGAGGCCCCAAAAAAGGAGAGAATAAATAATCTTCAGACCCGTTTATTAATATCCGTTGAAGTGCAAGACTAATTCCAGCAGCCACGTAATTCCAGATCCAAATATGAAACTCAAAGATAAATTCAACAATGAATAAATGATAGTTTAAAAAACTAAGAAAACACGCTTTTATTGTAGATCAAACTAAAAAATGAAAAATAAATTATAATCTTAAAAAAAACTAAGAAACACGCTTTTATAGTGAATCGAACTAAAAAGTAAAAAAATAATTCTTAATATAAGAATAAAATTATTGACGAGACAATCAATGTCATAGTGGTTAAATCATGGGGTGCTTTGTACTATATTTTTACACTAACTCAGCATTTCGGAATAAAACTAGTAAGAAAATATAACAATTGATAGAGAGCATCCATGCTCTTACCTCAAAGCCATTAATTTTCTCGTTCATCATTTTATTCTTATATTAAGAATTATTTTTTTTACTTTTTTGTTCGATTCACTATATAAGCGTGTTTTTTAGTTGTATTAAAGCAATAATTTATTTTTCTTAACATGCATCATTACACTGCTAATGATGCATGTTTCTATTGGATATCGATACATAATGAATATGCTCATCACAATGTAACCTGCGTTTATCATTCTTTTTTGTTGGTCGTACATCTGAATATTAAAAAATGTGAAAGATGTTTTTTACAAATATATATACTGTTAACTCTCGCTAATTCACATTTTCGATAACACGAACCTCTCACTAATTCAAAGTATATGCTCAGACCCTAGAAAAACTCTTGATATTTTGAACTAAAACAATAAGTTTTGGTACTCTCAATGTTTCGAAGCGAAATCTGTGGCTGGCCAGACTACAATACGCAATAATTCGAAGTTATCTTACAAAACTCCTGATAATTCGAACATTTACTATAGAGTCCTGTAGCAAACAAGTTGGAGCTTACATGTTTTGTGTTGTATTGTCTTTGAGTGCCTACCCTGTAACATAGCTTCTTTGATGACCATCTGTCTGTCTGACCATCTTTGATGACCATCTTCTTTATGTTTCCCAGTTCTTCAGGTGATTATTGCGTCTTTTGCCTCGCACTCACATAACGATTTATGGCTCATCAGTGTGACTTATAGCATGTGACACCAAATAGGGCACGGGTCGGACTGGGTGAGTGAGTGAGTGAGTGATTTTGGGGTTTATTGGCGCAAGAGCCGATTTCGGCTATACTGCGCCAAACATTTGTTTTAATATCTGTGGTCTAGACGGGAAGAGAGAAAGAAAGAATGAATTGAATGACAAGAAAGAGGGTCAAAAATAGAGAAGGATCACTAGGGTACCCCGGGTTCGTGAAGCCCGTGTTTACCAAAGACAGTAAACCCCGTGGGAAAAGGAAAAGATCACTAGGGCACCTCGAAATTGTGACACCCGTATTCACCTAAAGAACGTGAGCCCCCTGAGGGGTCGGGTCGGACTGGACCCTGCCTTGAAGAACCAATGTTGTTGGCGACAGTGTCCGAGGGAACCAGGTGAGAAACGATTTCATTTCCAATGAGGAATGAAAGATATTTGGTAGGGCGTTAAAGCGTTTTCTTCGAGGATGTGTTAAATGTATTCATTTAACACATGGCTCTTAATCTGTATAATATTTATACTGTATAATATGTACTTTTTAAAAATATTCTAATGTAATTTATATATATATATATATACAATTGTGTTGTTTTATTACACAGTTTAAAATTTAAACGTGTTGGGAAAAAAATTTGGGAGTTTTTTCTTACTCTCTTGATAATTCGAAGTTTTTCATTGGTCTCTTCAACTTCGAATTATCGAGAGTCGACTGTATGTATATATATATATATATATATGGTTAATAAGACCAGGAGTTTGCTCTAGTACTACTGTGGCTAAGACATTATTCTATCATGACTATAGTTATCTTAGGATTATAACTATGTTGTGCATATTTTTGTAATATACACTGGTGTCCAAAAGTTAAGCATAATTGATAATTATGTGAATAAAGAAGGAACTGTAAATCAGAATGGCGGGAAACGTGATATGCGAGTGTAAAATGGTTATAAAATAAGGAAGCAAATCAAAAGAATGATAATAATTAATTTTATTATCCAAAGTAGCAGTTTGAAAGAAAACTGAGCATAGCAAGGATTCACACTTTAAGGAAAAAATTAAAGAAAACATTAAATAAAATACTGATGATGCTGTTTAATAAGGCGTGTGGTCACCTCTGAACGCCAGGCACGCTGCACAGCGATTTACCATACTTACTATGAGATGATGAATGAGTTGTGGGCTCAAACGGTTCCAAGCTTCTTGGAGAGCTCTCTTCAGTTCTCTAACGGAGCTTGGTGGGTGCGAAAGGGCTGCAATTTGTCTCCCGAGCATATCCCATACATGCTCGATAGGATTTAAATCAGGGGAGTTCGCAGGCCAAGACATGCGCTGGATGTTTTCCGTTTCAAGGAAGTCATCAATCAGCACCACTCGGTGACATGGTGCTTTATCATCCATGAATATGAAGTCAGGACCGACAGCACCTCGAAACAAGTGAACATAACGCTCACGCACTTCGTCTCTGTATCTTTGAGCAGTCACAGACCCCGTGTCAAAGAAATGGAGGTCTGGGTGGCCGTCCATTATCATGCCTGCCCATACCATTACTCCCTTTGATGGAAAATGATGTCTTTCCGTTCTGTTTCTTGGTTCAAACGTGTTCCAAGTTCTCTCCATATCGTTACCCACCGAGAATCACTACTCAGACTAAACCGGGACTCGTCACTGAACATCACATTGGCCCACTCTCCCACACTCCAATGTTGATGTTTCAAACTCCAGTTCAAACGAGCGCGTTTATGCGCAGACGTGAGGGGAATGCAAATTGCTGGTTTTCTGGCATACAGGCCAGCATGATTGAGTCTCCTGTAAACAGTTTGTCTCCAAGTTCGTATTCCTGTGGCGACTGTGAGCGCCAAACCCAGTGCTCTGGCAGTACTGCCTCTCTGACGTCGCGCTCTTATTACCAGACATCGTTCTTGGCGAGGGGTTGTGACTCTTGGTCGACCTGATACTGGTTGTCGGGTAACATCTTCCGTTCTTTGAAACCTCTGCCACAGTCTTGAGATCACAGACTGGTCCACATTCAGAATTCGAGACACTTCGGTTTGTGATCGTGAGGATTCCAGCATTCCAACGATTCTTCCTTTCGTAAATATGTCCAATTGGCGTCTTTGTGCCATCATTCCCCTTGTTTGATGGTTAACAACGTTCCTTCGCACAGCAGTTGCACGAAACTTGTCTGAGCTGCCTATGCTGTGTGAATCGGCTTCTCCGCGTTCCGACATGCGCCGGTGTTTCGCGCAGGACGTACTCGACTGAAAAGTTTTGCATGAACACAATCTTTCTTCTTCACCCAATTAATAACCGCAAGAAATTTGGAATAATTTTACGAATATTTACTCCATGTTTTTTGCATTTTACGATTTATGCTTAACTTTTGGACACCAGTATATATATATCTATATATATAAAGGACAAAAGCGACTCACTGACTGACTGACTGACTGACTGACTAATCACGAAATCTCTGGAACTATTCAACCTACAGACTTGAAATTTGGTAGACATGTTCCTTTTATAGAGTAGACATCAGCAAAGAACGGATTTTCCGAAATTCGAAACGCAAGGGGCGTTACGGGTGTTTAAGGGCTTTACTAATAATTGTTTCCATGTTTAAACTACTTGATGTACAATCTTGAAATTGGGTAAAAAGATTCCTTTCAGAGAGTAGAGATCCGCTACAAAATGAGTTTGCTGAAAATCGACCCCCAAGTGGCGTTACAGGGGCTTAGGGGGCATTATAGATAATTATTTCCATTTTTAAACTATTTGACGCACTGTCTTTAAATTTGATATATAGATTCCTTTCGTAGAATAATGATCAGTTACAAAACGGGTTTTGTGAAAACAGACTTCTAAGTGGCGTTGCGGGGGATTAAGGGGGGTAATAGATAAATATATCCGTTTTTAAACTACTTCACCTACCTGCTTGAAAATTGGTAGGTAAGTTTCTTTCCTGGAGTAAATATCCGCTACAAAATGGGTTTTGGGAAAATTGACCCCCAAGGGGTGTTGCGGGGGCGGGGGGTTTAAGGGGCGTTATAAATTCCTTTTTTTAAGTTATTAGACGTACAGTCTTGAAACTTAGTAAGCAGATTCCTCTCATAGGGTAGAGATACGCTAAAAATGGGTTTTGTGAAAATTGCCCCCAAGTGGCGTTGAGGGGACTTAAGGGGCATTATAGATAATTATTTCCATTTTTAAACTATTAGACGCACAGTCTTTATATTTGATAAAGAGATTTCTTTCATAGATTAGAGATCAGCTATAAGAAGGTTTTGTGAAAACAGACCTCTAAGTGGCGTTGCAGGGGAATAAGTGGCGTAATAGATAAATATTTTCGTTTTTAAACTATTTGACCTACCTGCTTGAAAATTGGTATGAATGTTTCTTTCATGGAGTAAATATCCGCCACAAAACGGGTTTGGAGAAAATTGACCCCCAAGGGGTGTTGCGGGGGGTTAAGGACAGATATAAATAATTATTTCTTTTTTTAAACTATTAGACTCACAATCTTGAAATTTGGTTAGCAGATTCCTCTCATAGGATAGAAATACACTGCAAAATGTGTTTTGTGAAAATCGACCCCTAGGTGGTGTTGCGGAGGTTCAAGTGGCGTTATTGATAATTTTTTTGCATTTTTAATTAATTGGACGCACAGTCTTCAAATTTTTTAAGCAGATTCCTTTCATAGAGTGCAATTCCCCAACAAAATGGGTTTTGTGAAAACAGACCCAGAAGTGGCGTTGCGGGGGCTCAAGTGGCGTTATAGACAATTATCCCCATTTTTAAACTGTTAGACGTACAGTCTTGAAATTTGATATGCAGATTCCTCTCATAGGATAGAGATATACTACAAAATGTGTTTTGTGAAAATCGACCCCTAGGTGGCGTTGCGGGGGCTCAAGTGGCGTTATAGATCATTATCCCCATTTTTAAACTATTAGACGTACAGTCTTGAAATTTGATAAGCAGATTCCTTTCGTAAAGTAGAGAACCGCTACAAAATGGGTTTCGCGAATATCAACTACTAAGTTTAATTTCGGGAGATTAAGAGGCGTAATTGATAAATATTTCCATTTTTAAACTATTTGATCATCCTGCTTGAAAATTGGTAGGCATGTTCCTTTCATGGAATAGAGTTCCTCCAACAAAGAGTAAAACTAAAATTGACCCCCAAGGATGGTAGCGAGGGGTCAAGAGGAGTTTCAGAAAAAAATTCCTGTTTGTAATTGTTAGACCCATATACTTGAAATTTGTTAAGCATGTTTCTTTTGTTGAATAGGGATCCACTAAGAATAAATTTTAAGCAAATCAAGATTCTGGGGGGTTGCAGGAGGTTACTGGGACGTATTGACAAAAAAAATTACTTTTTTCGAGCTACAAGGACTATAATAATGAAATTTGGTTTGCATTTTCCTTTTGTTGAATTGAAATCCGCTAAGAGCGGTCATTTTGGAAAACGGCTCTCAACGGGATTACGGGGATATTGATAGTAAAACTTTTGTTTTTTTCTGTTAGATTTAGACTTGAAATTTGGCTTGCGTGTTCAATTTACGGAGTAGAGATCCACCGAAAATTGGTTTTGCGGGAATCCACTTGGTTTTTGAGTTACGAAAGAGCAAGCATCATTCTATGCTTCAATTTTATAGATTTTTAGAAAATACAAATTAGATGAGTTCTGCCCTTTTTTTTTATCAACAGGTGACAGTTACAGGTATAAGTATGTTTTTCAATTCAATCGAATTCTTAATCCTAGGAATTAGATATCAATAATTTATACATATATATAAGCAGTAAAAATGTATAAAACATCATGAAATACCCAGCGAAGCGGGCGGGTAACAGCTAGTATATATATATATATATATGTATATATATATATGTGTGTGTGTGTGTGTATGTATTTATATTACAAGTATATTATTTTGTGATATATATATATATATATGTATAAAGATTTTATTAAATATCTAACCATTATTGCTAACTGGAAGAAATATTTTACATTAGTTCACAGTAATGCAATCTCGTCAAAAAAAAATGTAAAGTTGGGGTTCTTTCACGAATCTTTTGATTTTAAGAAAGGCAATTTGTGAATCCATGTCAATTACAACTGGACAAAAAAAATAATATCTAATAAAAGCAAGAAAACTAAAGAAAAAAATATTTATCTTTAGTAAAAGTAGAAGTAATTACAAAAACTATTTTCAAAGCTACAAAAATCATGCACTTTTAATTATTCATCAAAAATTCTTGAGGCACATCTTATAGTCTCTCGTGGCACATAAGATTAAGAAACACTGTTCTAGATACATGCTCGAAAATTATGATTATAAAAACTATTAAGTTTTATGATTATAAAAACTATAAAATGGCATTTTTTACAAAACTTAAGTTATAACAAATCAAGTACAAAGCAAAATATTTTCATACAAGCATAAATCTGAAATACACTTTATTTAATGCAAATTTTATCATTTTTAAATGCTAAGGTGTTTTTGATATTCTGTGTTGCAAAACGGAATTTTTATTATGAAATTTTGTTTTTAAAAAGTACCCTTTTTTATACTAGTATTATAGATTTCTACCCAAGTATAAGATAATATTAAATTTTTTTTTTATTTTGTTTGTATTTTATAAAACAATTGCCATAACATACAATCTATTCTCGATTTTTTCAAGAGTCAAAAATAAATATAATGCAAAAAAGTAACTAACTTACAAGAAATTCTTAAGTAAATATAAATTTACTTCCAAGCATTTTCTCTTACGTTTTTGTTATTAATTAATGGGTTTCTTCTTTTCATATGTTACTATGTGTGAGTCAAAACTTTAAAAGATTTTCTTGCATTTTAAAGAAATTGATTGAGCTGAAATTTTATATACACGATTATTTTGGATGACAATGTAATTATAATTAATAAAATTAATTTATTAAAACTAATTATGAAAAGAATTATAGATGCAGTCATGTTAGCATTATTTTTGGCGACTTAGTAACCATTTTAGCGCCTTGAGTCAAAACCTTAAAAGGTTTTTTTTTTTTTCATACTTTAAGTGTTTAATCGAGTTGAAATTTTTTATACACGACTGTTTTGGATCAATAATTTAATTTTAAATTATAAAAATTAATTTACTTCTAATAATTATTCAGAGTAGCAGATATAGCCACGCTGGAATCATTTTTGGCGACTTAGCTACTATTTTGGTGACTTGGGTCAAAATTTAAAATTTTTTTTTTACTTACGTTTTAAAGCGCATAGTTGAGATGAAATTTTATTACATTGTTTTCGACGACAATACGATCATTTAACCGTAATTATTAAAATTAATTGATTAAAACTAGCTTTTTAAAGGACTAAATTTTATTCATGGTTAAAATTGCTTACAACGTGTAACAGCTGAATATTGAAACTAGCAAATTAAAACTATTCCCTCGTAAAATTAAATTAATAAAACGAAAAATTGAGTTAATTCAATTTGACTCCACACTCCTTTCGTTCTTAAAATTATAGACATAAAAAAATTACGTTACGCAAAGTGTGAAATTCGAAAGAAAACCCATATTTAAAATCTCATTTTTAAAGGTGTTATTTTTATGATTTTTTTATTCTCTAAATCACTCAGATGGACTTCTATTATGAGAGAGAGAGACTCTCCTCATAATTAGTTAAACAATTTTATAAAAAGTTGTAAAATTATAAACTAAACAATCTATCCAAAAATATTGCCGGAAAGACTATTTTAAAAATTCCAATCTGTCATAAAAGCACATTCATTCGTGATTGGTTGAGTGCGCGACATGTGACTATACTACACACGCTCTCAAACACCTGAAATTAAGTTAAAACAGTCGGGATCAGAACTTCTTCGACTGCCCGCGATGAAGTCTCTGATTGGCTAGACGCTCGCTACTGACTGTCTAGGTGTGAATGCAGCTTCAGTCTTTTAAAGCAGGGGTCCCCAACTCCCGGACCGGTATCCGACCACCCAAAGAACATCAAATTATTTCCTTTTTATTTACTATGGTGTATTTCTGTCAGATTTGTGCGACCTTCCATGGAAATCACTTTACATTCTTTTTCTTTGGTGTAACTGTATTTTATTCTGAAGCCATATTTAAGGTCCAGCTCATCCGGACCCTTAGGCTGGCACCCAGGGGTCCAGATAAACTGGACTTAATGAGATTTTCTGGTTATAAATCACGATCCACCAGTATCAAAGGGGCCCGTAGATCTTCTGCGTCCAGGGCCCGAAATGTGGTTAAACCGGCACTGGTACTGATTCCTCTTTTCCTATAGCGAAAAAATATTCCCCTTGACATTTTTATTTTATTGTTTAAAATAACTCTTCAATATATAAAAATCTTTCTGTTGTTGTTACCAACGCAAACCGATCGAGATCTACAACCTCCAACATAGCAAGTTTGTACGTCTTTCGTTCAAACCTGGGCCCTTGGCACAGTCATTACTTCATGTTGCTACAGCAACCAGCGTAACTCTCCCTTTTGTGTGCGCATGAGGAGCTTTTTTTTTTTAATTCTTATTATCTTGAGTAAGGAATCTTATTTTCAAACTAGCCGTTTCTCATGACCAATCAAATTCCTTCTTCTAATTTTTCAAGTTTGCTCTCGTCCAGAAAACTGTTTAGAGCTAATTGCCCCGTCAGATTCTAATCTCCGATTAGGTGTTTTTAGACGGCTCAAATAATTTTCTATTGCCCAGTGTTATTTAAAATAAATGAAATTATAAAATAAATTACTATTGCAATTTATGAAAATATTATCTTTGCAGGTGAGGAGACCTAAATTAAATTTTTTTTTTTTTTAAAGCTGAAAAAAGTGAAAATTTGGAGATCAGAAAATAGGGCTAGCATATCCGAATGCAGCAAAAGCGCAAGTTCCGAAGGGGGGGAAAGTTACTGTGGAACTTGGGCCAAGTACCAAAAGTGAAAGGAAGCGTTCCGATTATTTTTTTTTAACATTTATAAACCCCGTGCACCACGCAACGTATAACACGGGGGTAAACAACACAGACAGAAGAAAGGATTACAACACAAACATCCATGCCTTCTCCGGGATTCGAACCCAGTCCCTGCGGCACCGCAGTCAGCTTCACTGACCACTATACCGGATGGGCGGCAAGCGTTCCGATTGACTGCTTATATTTGAGCAAGGGAGCTGAAGTCTCTGATTGGCTATTCGCTGCTTACTCCTTTGGTGAAAATGAAGTGAAGAGCTGTAAATTTCGAAATTTTTTCCCCCTCGGATTTTAGAACCGAAATCTCCCGCTACTCTCAACGATTAATT